>CAIGQQ010026963.1:10101668-10131592 GCA_903798035.1 Danio albolineatus | reverse complement strand
TTTATTTATTTATTTATTTATTTATTTATTTATTTATTTATTTATTTATTTATTTATTTATTTATTTATTTATTTATTTATTTATTTATTTATTTATTCATTTATTTATTTATTCATTCATTCATTTATTTATCTTATATTTTGTCAAACAAATTTACACAAAAAGTTTTTATAGCCTATTAATAAACAATTTGTGGGTCAATCAATCAATCAATCAATCAATCAATCAATCAATCGATCGATCAATCAATCAATCAATCAGGCAAATAATTAATTAATTAATTATTATTATTAGTAGTAGTAATAGTAGTAGTAGCAGTAGTAGTATATTAGTAGTATATTAGTAGTACTATTATGTCATTGATGATTGATTGACTGACTGACAAATGTTTTAATAATTAGCTATTTTGTGTTAGATATTAATATAACATAAAAAAATTGTTGAACATATTTTATCCCTAAATATCACAATAAAGCTGTTTACGTTGCAGTCCTAAACCCCTAAAACCTAAAAAAAAATGATTTAGAATTTTACAAGCCATTGATTTCCTTTGTAATTCCCAGTGGTTCTACCATTTTCAATAAAATGAGGGCTTGTGGTTGACGATACTTGACTTCGACAACAGATACACACACTGCAGGCACCTTAATGTAAAAACAACATTAAAAACACAAATTGATTTGATGTCAGTTGACTGTTTTATGTCAAAACGACATAAAACAAATTATTTTATTTGTCACAAAACGACAAAGGGACATCTAACATTGGCGTCAACAATCTAGAAATTTTATGTCAAAAGCTATCGATTTATAGGTCTAAAATCTATCAATTTGATGTTGTTTTGCCATAAAGGTAGTTTACATTCATTGTAGAGAGACAAAATCCATGTGAATTCAGAATTTCAAATTGACGCTTTTAGATGAACAAAAGGTTACTTATATTGTAATCCTTTTTGTCATTATTTTGGTGGTCAAAAGGGCATCAATGTGTGGATGTCAAATATACGTCAAGGTTTTGACATCAAATTGACATTTTTGACAGTTGTTTTTAATACCAAGATGTGAACTTTTAAAATCAGAGTATGCTCTAAACCCAATAACAAATTCTAGAGAGATTTAAATGCGATATTCCCACAAAAAGCCACTTAATATATCCTTCTGCTTTTACTCTCAAACAATTCAGTAAGATTTACAGAAACAGAGCAGAAGAACAGACACTGACTTAAGAACACATGACACTGAATTAAGAAAGCCTGAACTTATACACATGAGAGTAAAGGCTTATAAGAATAGATGAGTGCAGAAAGATGAGTCAAATGGGCAAAAAGACAATTTTGTAATGCAAGCTATATATTTATTTATATATCTATATATAAATATTATTGGCTGCTGTTTTGAATATATCTTAGAATATGATTATAGTTTTACAAGGTAGTGCAGTTCATTGGAATAATTATAATGTGCTTTCATAAACATGACGTAATGAAGATATTTAATGAATGGAACTAATGTGAGCTTCAGATTTCACATCCTTCCTGCACATTACAGACCTCTTAAGTGATTGAACAACATTTTCAGTGGCTTTGTTTCTGGGGCTACTTCTTTCTTTTTATTTTGCCCATAAGGATTTCTAGATTTTGAGTCATTTAAAATTTCATATACATATATATATATATATATATATATCATATACATTTTAAATTTCATATACAGTATATAGAAAGCATACTTAATGGAGCATTAACCAGGAAATAAATTGTATACCATCAAGAGTTTCTTCTTTTGAACATGAAATAAGATATTATGTAAAAAGGTTAGTAACCAAATGTTTAATAGTAACCTCTGACGTACACAGAAAGAAAGAAATACTTTGGAAGTCAGTGGTTACAAACATTCTTCAAAATAATCCAAAAAAGACTTTTCATTTTAGGTAAACTGTCCATTTAAATGCTTTACAGTGTCAAAATTATCTGCATAATGTCAAAATATTGCTCTCATGAAATTATGTTCATAATACAATGTACTAGATATATTAACGTAAAAACAGAATAGGCTTATTCTAATCTGTGTAAGAGATTCTAATTATTATTATATTTTTTCACATTTTTGCTGACAAATGAGTAAAACCTGATGGACTGAAGATATATAAATCTGATATATGGCAATATAAGCAAATTACATATTTATAATATTTTTGTATTTTTCATATACTGTATAAAACATATATTTCAAGACAGATATGTAAATAAATCTGTATATATTGAGTTAGGGCTTCTGAAAGTAAAACATACTGGACTGAGCACACTAATGATTCACAGATTAATAAATTCACACATCCCACTCTCCACAGAACTGAACCATACAGCTCGTACCTTCTTCCCAAAGGAATACCTGTCTCGGAAACAGAATTTCCAGAAAGCGAGTTGTGCAAAATGGCCTCTTCCAAGCTGTCGCAAACTCTTTCGAATTTTTGGAGGTAGAACTATGTTTTGTTGCGTCTATTACAAATACAGCAGTGATCAAAATTAGAGAACAACCTACAATGTCATACATTTTGAGGTCAGGATTCCTAACAGTAATAAAAGAACAGTTAAAGCATATTTCATGAGCTACTGTGCATAAAGTCTGGAAAAGGAACACTAATTTAAATTAGGGAACGATTTTCAGTTACTGTTGTAAATCAGGAATCTTGTTTGATTTACTTTGCAAGATGGAGAGCCATTCTGAAGTTATTGAAACCCTCTGACAGCAGGTTGCCCAGATGAAGGTCAAAGGGCCAAGATGTAAAGTCATACAAGAAAAGCTGGTCATTCCAAATCTGTGAATATTGCATGATCGGGTTATTACTAGCAGCTTCAAAGAGGCTGAACAAAGAGAAGAGGCTAACATTTTGCTGATAAACATGTTGTGAGGACTGAGAATTTCACTTAAGATTTAAACTTTTAAATTGTTATATTTTAGATTATATTTGTGATCATTCTAGGAAAGACTGAACCCAATGTATATACAGTGATCAGTGAAAGGTGAAGGTGTCATGGTTTAGTGGTTTGTTCTGCAGCAAGATTTTGTCATCTTATTCAGATACATGGCAGAGACCGAAACACTTGGCTCCTTTCCTGCATTCATTGCTCAGTCAAATAGCAATTCTCAAACAGGGCAATGAGCCCTATCACAGAGAAAAATAGAAGAAGCAGCACATTGAAGCTGAAAACATTGAAATAAGGAAATGGCAACCCAAAGTCCTGATGTAAACCTGATTAAAAATCTCTAAATAAGTCATTGATGATAAAGTTATAGCTATGAACAGTAGTCAAAGAGCTGTGGAAGAGACTGAAGAAGAGCAGATCAAGAACACAGCGAAGAGTATGAGAGACTAGTGATGTCTGAACACCTATTTATGTCCTAAGAAGAGACTAGGGATGCCCTGAGAAAGACTTGTGATATCACTAGACTCAAATGCTAAAAAAAACAAAAATAAAATTTTTTACTTTAATTGATCTCAAATTAAAAGAAAACTCTAGGTTGTTCTTTAATTTTGGTCTTACTTAGTTGGACACTTATACTTGTTATACTTAATAAAACTCATTGTTCTCTTTCTGTATGAGGTTTTCAAAGGCAGGCAAGTCCTATCGGCAGACGTCAGTTCCCTCACGGCAGCTACCGGCTTGATGCCTTCAACTTTGAGGATGATTCGCATGGCTGGCGATTTGACATGGACATGGTGATTATCTATATATACTCCGTCAACTGGGTCATTGGCTTCATTATCTTCTGCTTCTTCTGCTACTTCTTCTTCCTCTCCTTTTAAAACGGAAGCACAGGAAGCTGTCACAGTATTTCAGATCTATTATGACAATACAGAAGTCTGAAAGAAAGGAACTGCGTGCTGCTACTGCTCCTGGATTTATGTGAAAAGCCACCTATCATGGAGCCAAATGCATCCATACTGCTTTAATGATAATGATTTTTGTGCAGAATTTTGACTGCTTTGGATGGATCATCACATGCGTGGACTATTCAGTTTACTACAAGATGAATTCACATACTCTATATTCTGCATGAATACATGGTACATGATTACGTGTTACATGATACAACACTAAAACTAAATACTAAAACTATTTTCAAAGTACAATTGTTGGGAAAATAAATCCACATATGTACCAGTTAACCTAATTGTTATTAAATCCTGTCTTAATTGTTGTGTTACAGTATTTCTCATTATGGTATAGTACAGTATTTGTCATTATTGTTCTTCGCCTGGTCTCAATAACAAATGCTCACATTTATTGTTATTGATCTGTTAATCATTACTAAGCGTGGTGCTTTCTAATATTACTTCATTTAAATTGACTATTTGTACTTTTACCTTACATTTCTGAAATAAAAAGCATTTCTCCTGACCATTTCTTAAACTCATGCACATTTTCTAAATGGACTCTTAAACATCATGCTTGACATGAAAAATCAATGATAGTTTTTTTTTTTACACACCAAGCACACATTTTAGCCTAAAATATCAAATATATTTCTGTACTCAAAATTTCACCATGAATTCTGAGGAAGCGCTGCAGTTGCAGTTGTCCCCTAAGTTTTTTTTTTTTTTTTTAATGTAGCTGTTAGCTGCCTGTTCCCACGTGGAATCTTCAGGAATATATCTTAAAATGTCTATTCCAGAGGTATTTATTTGTTTGTTTGGTTGTTTGTTTGTTTCTTTGTCCAAAGCATGTTATATCAGGGATTTTTAATTGTCATTTTGAATTTTACTTTTTAATTTATAACAATTTTATTTATTATCTAGATGTAAATTAAAAAGTACATTTGCACAGTCTACCTACAGTATGGGGCCGATCAGTACTGGTCCCTGCAGAGTTTAGCTCCAACTTGCCTAAACACACCTGGCTGGAAGTTTCAAGTATACCTAGTAGGAGCTTGATTAGCTTATTCAGGAGTGATTAATTTAGGTTAGAACTAAACTTTGCAAAACACCGGCCTTTTAGAAACAAGGTTGGTGACCCCTGAATTAAAAGAGTAATATTGCAGTGAGGGGTTTGAACATGCATCAAGTGAAGTGCTTTAACAGTCTGATAGATTACTTCACATTTCAATTCTACTCAGGCATGGTTTTAAACAAATGGAGTAAAGTTTTACCTCAGCATCAGAGTTTAGAGTTAAACAGTTGGGTTTTACCCTTTTTGAATCCAGTGAGCAGCTGATCTCTGAGTCTGGCGGGAACACTTTTAGCTTAGCATAATTTATTGAATTGACTTAAACCAAAACCAGAGCTTTGCTAACTTTCCTCTTTAAAGCTTGACTGTGGTTACATCATGTACTAAATTGCTATTTTAGGCTGATATGTAACTATAATCTCATTCTGACTTAATAATCAAGGTATCTAACTACAGACCCAGTGATCGGCTGAATGGATTAAAAAATAAAATAAAGAAATTCAACAGTTTAACTTTGGGGGAGTTATAAAAGGAGCCATTTTAAAAGTGGAGTGTTCAGTTAAGTATAATTTTTGAGCACCCCTGCTATTAAGTAAAGCAAATTTAACATGACATAAAGTTTATATTTGACTGAAGGTACAAATTATCTGAAATTTTCCGTTCTCAAAATCAGGTTGGATTATGGATTAATATATAGAGAAGGGGTTATCAACCATGTTCCTGGAGATCTACCTTCCTACAGAGTTAAGCTCCAACCCTGATCAAACAGACATGAACCAATTAAATGGTACCTGAACGGCACTTGATAATTACAGGGAGGTGTGTTTGATATGGGTTGCAACTGAAATCTGCAGGAAGGGTTGAGCACTCCTTATATACAGCGTATATGGATATGGATATGGATTATTTATGTCACAGATCCAAAAAATATATTTATTTCTTCATGTTGATAGTTTCCCTGCGATGAGTTGCGGCCGGAAGGGCATCTGCAGTGTAAAACATATGCTTGATAAGTTGGCAGTTCATTCCACTGTGGCAACCCCTGATTAATAAAGGGACTAAGCCAAAAAGAAAATTGAATGAATGTTGACATGTTAGCATCACGCAGTTGCAGCAGATTTGCTGGCTACACATCATTATGCAACTATTTGTAAATATTTAATGACATTATTTTATAAAAAAAAAAAAAAAACAAGATACCACCTTACAATAAATATTTCATGTTGAAAGCTTAAAGTTTCACCTATTGGAAGCTTTGTCCAGTCTTTGTTCAGAAATGTTGTCTTCTTCTAAAGTGTGTTCTCCATATCAGCTTCATCACATCACTTTCACATCTCAGCGGCTGCACACAGATAGATTGCATTAGTAAAATGTCAAAGGCTGTGGTTCCTCTATAGTGGTTTGGCAGAATGCAACACTAATACAATGCTGCAATTAGTAATTTGTCCGATATTAGGTCTAATTTTGTTTCATGCTTTTTATACAATTAGGATTTATTACAACAAACAGCATGATTCAACCACTGATAGAGCATTTCCTAATAACAAACCATAAGTAGCTACAGTACTTTCCATTCATGAATATTTAATACAATTCGGCTTACATAAGAAAGTTACGTGAGAAACTATTTTTGATTCTGTATGGGTCAAAAATAAATAAAAAAATAAAAAAATAATAGTACAACAATTAATAATGAATCAAACAATAAAAAAGCACATCTTTAAATCTGTTTGTCAGAATGTGTCCTGTTTAATTTCGTGTGCTTTCTGTAATTTTATTTATTTTATTTTTATACATTATTATTTGAAAAACTAATTTGGGGGTATTTGTTTGTCTGCTATAAGTATTTGATCATTTTAAATGTAAAACATTCATAATCATTTATTCTTGTATATTCTCTTATTTAATTTAATAAATACAGGTGAGTATAAATACATTGTTTTAATTTTCATATAATTTGTTACACTCATTGATGATGGAACACTTTACCATACTATTCAGATATGTGCATAATGTTATTTGAAACATTACTTGCTTTTAATATGCTTTCTATGTATAAAAAAATCACGATTGCTAATAATTAACCATAAGTAGCTGATTTCCATTGATGAATATTTAATGAGATGTGTTTGAGATGAAATAGATACTGCTGCAATACAGCTTAAAAACCAGAATATCACCTTCAGTTAATTAATTAATTAATTAATTTATTTATTAATTTATGTTTTAAGAATATTTTTATGTAATATACAGTGCTCAACATACATGAGTAAACCCCTCACAAACCTCTGATCTAAAATAATATTTTCTATAGGAAGCTTTACAATATTATATTTGTGCATATACGTTGGATTAGTCAGTCCTGCAGCCAAATCTGGAGCAGATGTAACAAACTAACTTATGATAAGAATACAAAAATTAGTAGCCCAAATGTAAATGTTAGGGGAAAGATTAAACAAAAAAATTAAAAGAGCAAAATTCAAGAGAAATTTATAAAATTTTGTTGAAATTTTAGTTTGTAATTTTATTCCCAATATTTGACATGAATTTAAATGTATAATCTGTCTATTTCTAAAGTTGCCCAATGACTAAAATATTATTATGTGGAGCACTATATAATTCCTTACATTTATACATTTTATTTATAACTATTTATATATATATATATTTATTTATTTATTTATTTATACATTTATTTATGCTTTTCTGGACACTCAAAGCACTTTACACATTGAGGGAATCTCCTCATCCACCACCAGTGGAAATACCGGAAATACTTAATGTCATCATAAAATGTTAATTGTACTTTATACTATATATTGTATACAATCCTTCAAACTGCTATCAGCAAAGGGTATTTGAGTATTAAAAATATAATTAAATTTAGTACCATTTATTACACTAAATGCTATTTCGCCGACATTTGTACTTCATTATAATCATTACATTGTTTACTTGCAGTTAATATATCAATATCCCTTTTGTAAATTTCGGTTAATGCCTCCAAATGATAAAATAAGTTACGTACAGATTAATTAATGAGTTTTTTAAATACAGTAGATTGATGAATTGCATATTTTGTCAAAACACTTTTTAAACTAGTCTAAAATGATTTGGTTGTTTTCAATCTCCCACTCAGATTAGATTGGTAAATGGTGTAACAGTGGTTTTGTGCACTTTCCACATGCCAAGTACCATATTGACCAGTCTTAAAAGAGTTAACGCCCTAAAATCATCTTAGTTTGGCTTTACGGTGTTCTTCTGTACATTTGATCTGTGTAGTTCTGCTGCCTTCATCCTTCAGTGGCACATTTGATGAAGCCGTGCACACTGGAGTTGGTGAATCTGTTGCATTAGTATTCTCATCCTATGAGAGTGCAGTGTGTTCAACCACGTCATGCCTCAAGCAACTGCACCTATCAAGGTTAGAATAGCGCTCTTAGATCACCTTCTGCAATCTACTCTAAATAAACGCCGTACAGAGTTGAGCGTTCACACTTGCGCCGCATTTTAGTCGATTTCGGGGAGCCAAGATTCTCGCGGCGAGGTGTTTGGTTTTTTAAGCAGCAGCTATTCTTTCTTTGTTGAAGGACTGTACGGGGCATCAAGACATGTTTGCATCTGGTTCTTTGTCATCGCATTGCTCTCTGCTGAAAAAGACGAAGCTCTGCAAGGACACTTCGGCTGTCTGCTGGAGTGAATGAAGGTGACTCGGCTTCTGCGTCGCGGCAATGCGGAGAGAATCCAGGAGCGGATCGATCAATTGAGTAAGACGTTTAGCAAACCGGCGGCAGTATATTGATCAATCAGCATTTTATATCAGGGCAGTTTCTTCACTTGATGTGTATGCATGAGTTCTGCACCGAATGGGCGCAAAAACCGCCCCAGAACTGCCGGGACCATTTTCCAGATCGGCGGTAAAGCCCCGTCCAGAGAGTCGGAGCGCCGGGAGAGCAGCGAAGCTCTGCGTGCCGTCTCGGACTGCAGAATGGTGCGTATATGCCTGCGTCATGATGAGCCACAGCTTCTTCTTTTTATTATCCCGCTGATTGTTGAACCGCTGTTTTAAATTCACGCTGGCTTCTGCAAGTGCAAACATCCTAAATGTATAATGCGACATCGGGGAGGTTAAATAATGAACGCTTTTGGCGTGAAGGTTTGTGACTTTTTCCTGTGGTGCGGCTGTAGTTGCCGCTTCCTTTTTTTCAGGTTGATTTTTCCAATTCGTTTGGCAGATTATGGCGTGAAGTGAGCAATGTGATTTAGTGCTCTATTTTGGGCGAGAACTGCAAGCTCGCGTGTTGTGTTTGAGGAGTCTTTGCCCCATTAACAGGCAGAAAGCGTGTGGCAAGCCGTTTTAGCATTGGATACGTTTATATGAACTCCAGTACGCTCTTCTATCTGAAATGGTTTATTAAAATGATTTTTAATAGTTTACTTGCAATTCAGTTTTGTATAAAAGATTTTCTTAAAAACTATTCACATAAAAATGCATGCATCTGTAGTGAAAATTGGGATATATTTACACAAAAAGCTTGGTTTATTTATTTATTTATTTATTTATTTATTTATTTTAGTTAAATTAGGATAAGCACAAATTTCCCATGGGTTTGCAACTCAAGCAATGATTTAACTTTGGTAATTATGGTAGTACATCTGTGGTTACTATAACTAATAAAGCTATGGTTAATTTTCAAAAGGAAATTTTGTTTTTGCAGTTAATTTTCAAAAGCGATTGTCTTTTGATGGCTTAACCTATTTGCTATAAGTACTCACTTTAAATCAGAATCGATAATCTTGTAGTGTTCTAAAATATCAGTCTTTAATTCTCCTGTCATATTCAAAAATTTTATGCCTGTTATGTGTCTAGTGGTATTTATTTATTTGTTTAGGCCAAAAAGTTTCAGATTTGTTTTTCCTCATTGCTTACCTCAGAATTCTGGCTTTGACTGGATGTGCTTACATGGTTTGACGTGAGGGCACTTTCATTGATGCATATCACACACTAGTAAATGAACATGCCTGGCAAAACTGGGGTAATGGACAAATATTTTCAACTGTTGATCAACTGTTTAGCTTAAAGGAACCCTTCATCCAAAAATGAAAATACCCCATAATTTACTCACTCTCAAGCCACCCTCTGTGTATATGACTTTTTTTTTTTTTTTTACTGGTGGTCGAATACAGTAGTCATGCCAGAGGTCAGCCAAGTAGAGAATGCACATTTGGCAGCCACCAGAAGTCAGTGATTTTTTTGTAACTTAAAAAATATAAATGTTTTTATTACAAAAACACGTTGATCCACTTCCTAAGATATGCATTAAACCCCTGGCAGCTTGAGGGTTAGTGTACAACAGATTGATGTGCTTTTGGAAGCTTAAAAAAGGGCCATTGCCAAACACCATTATACAGCATGGGTGAACCAGGATGAAATTTTAAACTACTGACTGCGTTAGTCTGAAAGAAGAAAGTAATATACTGTACACAGAAGATGGCTTGAGGAAATTATGGTAATAATGTAATGTATTAACAATGCAATTTTTTGGTGAACTATTCCTTTTAGCTGTGTGTTGGTAAAGGAATACAGTTTACACATTTACCCCAAGACATACATTGTCAGCTTAAGCAGTATAGTCTTAGGGATGTTTCTGTAAACACACTCATTGACCAATTTTGACCATTGTTCATTCATTTGCACTCATAAGCTGTTTCTAGTAACTATTCCAAAATCATTAGTAAGTTTTGGCATTGCCCAAATAGATAGTTTATATGCAAGTCTAACTTGATGGAAGTGTGCAGTTGACATCTGAACCATATAAACCAATATAGTTCAATGACAAAAATATGCAACCATTTACCAATGTAAAAGTTATGTCACAACTGTAGTATTACAGTATAGTTACTGTAATATAATCTATTTGATTAACCTTGAAAGTACCAGGTTGGACAAGTTTTTGTCTCCAGATTTGCCCTAATTCTGTGTGGTCTAGATTCAACAAGGTGGTGGAAACATTCCACTGAGAATTTGGTTCATACATTGTGGTATCACATTGCTGGTGTTGTGACTGTAGAATCAGACATTTAAACAATGGTACTAAAGTGCACAGATTATCCCCCCAACACTTGTATAGAGCCAGCAACCTGAACAATTTATAAAAGGAAGGATGGGTCCATTCCATTGTATTGTTCATACTGACCCTGCCATCTTAATTTCACAGCAAAAACCAAGATTCACCTGATCTTTAATTAGGCAACCTTTTCCATTTTTTGTTTATTTTTTGTAAGCCTATCTTATTTGTAGTCTAGGTTTAGGTTTGTTACTTGACAGGATTAACACTGGTCTAATGTTCTGCCGCTGTAGCTCATCTGCTTCAAAGTTTGCTCCAAGGTTTAGATTCTATTCTCCAGATCTCATTTTTAATAAGGGTCTGTTTGAATTGCTGTTGCCTTTTTATCATTTTAACCAATTCTGGTCATTCTATCTGAATTTCTTGGTCCGCCAAGGCATTTTAACCAATATTACTGTCGCTCACTTGCTGTTATCCAAGTAGACCAACAGTTTCTGAAATGCTCAGACTAGATCCAAAAATACCACATCCAAAGTAATCCAATCACCTTTCTCTTTCTAATGCTTAGTTTGTACTTCAGTAGATCTTGACCACATCTACTGTAGATGCTCAAATTTGCTGGTTGCTGCCATTTGATTGGCTTAGATATTTTTGCAGTTGATCGGGTGTACCTAAAAACGTTGCCAGTCAGTGGATACAAATATCTAAAGATAATGCCTTCAAGTCCTGTTGGAAAAATTGTATCTATGTAGTTGAATTCACATGAACGCCACCACAAATTATGAGTTGGAAACTCTAATTTCTTTCATCCGCTTGAATCGGAAAATGCTGAGATTTTTGTTTCGGTATGTTGATGTACTTCCATCTGAAAGTATTTGCATCATTCCCGCATATGTAATGGTATAAGGGGTGTAGTTAAGAATATTGTGGCTGAAGCCATCAAACTGACATCAACAGAAATGAACTGCAACTCCAAACATGGAAGCCAATGGTCAGACTGAAAATGGTGAAAACATGGTGCAATCCCTGATCTACAATAGATAATTTTAAAAAACATTATACAGTATATCATATTTCACGTATAGATCAGTGGGTGGAACTCATAGCTGCAATGTTATCTCTTGTGGGTTGGCAGTGACAATTGAAAGTCTTTGCACTTCATATTCTATTAGCAGAGTTAAGAAACGCTGCTGTATTTTCATATAATCTGTCATTTAAGTAGATACAATGGCATCTTGTGCAGACAAAAGTTGTAATTAAAGGGGCAGCTTACCCAAAAATGTACATTTCCTGTTAGTTTACTTACCCACAGGTCATCCAAGATGCCTTTCATTTTTCAGCACAACTCTTCTTTAATGTTAGTAGACCTTCTTTAATGTTCTACTGAAGAAAGAAAGGCACTAACATCTTGGATAACCTGGGTGAATAAATTAACAGAAAATGTTCATGTTTGGGTGAACTATCCCTTTAAGACAACTTGTAAGTAGGAACATTGCCGGCAAGAGTTACAAGCAACATAATAAAGTAGACACCATGAGATTATTTATGAGTGATTAAATTATAAAACCTCAAACCACTTGTAGGACCCATTTTCCCCTCTCTGTACGCACCAGACACTTTCTTTTTTAAACAGTCCATGTTTCTGTAAATATCATGCAGTTCTTAGTGTGCTTGACACAGGTAAATGGGGTTGACAAACCACCTATAGGACACGCTTTCTCTTCCTTGTATGCTAGGAGGGAGAGTTGATTTTTTTAAATCAAGAAAAAATAACAGATTTGACATAGCATTTATATACTGCACCTCTAGTGATTATATCACTAGTTATTTTATCCTCACCTATAAGTCGCTTTGAATAAATGAGTTAAATGAATAAATGTACATATACTGTGGCATAATAGCATAAAAAAAGGATTCTTCTTATAAATGTAAGACATAAATGTAAAACTGCTTGCCATTGAACGCTTATCCTTTATACCAAATATTGATAAAATGGCATGAGCATCTGTCGCCTGAGGCGCTGCTCTCCAGCAAATAGCCTCTTTTACCTTTTTGACACTGTCTGGTTGTTTCAATGTTGAGAATGAAAAATGTCTTGGCAACTTGGATGCATGTCATCTCCTCAAAGTTAAAGCATGTTTCATTTATCTGCTTGATACATTTTCAAGGTTAAAATGGATTTGTTAAGCCTGTACTTTCTTAGCTTGTTCGCCTTTGTTTTCCTCTTCTCCAAAAGGTTGTCCAGGAGTTCAATACACTTGTGGCCCTCTATAGGGAGTTGGTTATCTCTATTGGAGAGATTTCCGCTGATTGTCCTTCTCTTCGCGCGGAAATGCATAAGACACGCACAAAAGGCTGTGAGATGGCACGAACAGCACATCAGAACCTTTCTGCAATATCAGGGTAAAATGTGCAGTCTCACAAATTTGATGTATTTGTTCATTGCATGTTAATGTGTGGGAATATACATAAACAATATTTGGCATGCAGTACCCTTGGGTACCATCTAGGTGTCATGACCCATTCTTGAAAACATCAATGGAACATAATTTTAGTACAAAATAAATAGTAACATTTGGTCCCACTTTATACTAAGAGGCTTTAAGTAATTACATCAAAAATATCTACAATGCACTTGTTGTGTTCATATTGAACAACACTTATGGCGCTATTGAGGCGGGATATGGGTAGGTTTAAGGGTGGGTTAACCACAAATATATTTACATGCAGATATTTTTTTAAATTTAAGTACGATGTAAAAACATGTATGTACACAATGAGAGCATTGTACCAAATTTTTATTTAAATGTAATTACAAAGTTATTAAGGCCACTTAATATAAAGTAGGACTAAACATTTAAGCAGTTATAAAAACAGCATTTACAGTTAACCTCTGGTAATCACAGATTAACTATGGATTTACTCCACAGTAAAAAAAAATTAAGCCAGTACCAAAAATAAATAAATAAATAAATAAATAAATAAATAAATAAATAAATAAAATAATCCTTATTTTCTTTAGTTTTTTCTTGTGTACTTGACTTTTGAAAACATCAGTTGCACTGAGATAAAATGTCTGAAGTTGAATGAACAGAAAACATTTTTTTTGGAAATAGGTACTAATAAGTAATACATTATCAAAACAAAAAACAAAACTAAAACATAGAAAAAATGTTCACAAAAACAAATATTGGACACAGAATTATAAACAGGACAGGTAAAACAACAATAACAGGAAGCAAGACATGCCAAAACATGGCAGGACAAACAGAAAACCACCTTGTAATGCTTCACAGGGAAAAACAAAACTCAGCAGAGTCTCTGTAAATGAGGTGTTTTTATAGTACTTTATCAGTCCATCATGAGCTTCCAGAAACTGGTTCCTCCATTTGAGCATTTGATTTGTCATTCAATTATTACAGGATTACTGAGCTGTTCGTGAAAATTAAATATCAAATATATTTAATTTTGAGAATGCATTCTGATTTATTATTTGATCGTTTGAGCATTTGATTTATCGTCTGGGTAGTTGTTTTGATAGCTCGATTTATTATTTAATCTGTTTAGGCATTTGAATTTATATTTATATTTATATTTATATTTATATTTATATTTATATTTATATTTATATTTATATTTATATTTATATTTATATTTATATTTATATTTATATTTATATTTATATTTTATAATAGTTAAATACAAATTAACAGTCCATATTTGCTAGGTGTTGTGCCTCACCCCCCACCACCCCCAAAAAACTAATCCTTTTAACTTAATGAAGATAATTCTGATTTAATTAAACATGAGTTTTACAGACCTTTTTACAGATTTTTACCAAAACGAAAAAAAAAACTAACAAAAAGGTAATTTCAAAATTTTTTCAAGTTTACAGCTACACTAATCGTGGTCAAAAAAAACACGGATAGCTTTATGTAAGGATCTGATGAGCATGTGAGCTATTATAAAATCATATTGAATTATATTAGTTTAGTATGTTTTAAAGCTGAGACTTCACTTTCACACCACTATTTACTAATAAATATAAGCTTTATTTCCATTAACATGGATGTTGCTTTGACCTTGGCAAGAACATGGAGTGAAATTTCTTACTGTAGATAATTTGACAGCATTTTAATAGAACCAATTTGGTCAAATAGATTCAGTGTTGAGTGTTGCTCAACATGTAGTCACTGTTATAGGTAGTTAATGTGGCAATTTACCATCGAGGCCATGCTGTGCCTGATAGACCTTTTACATGATTTGTCCTGGATGAGTTTGGTGCCATCCTTCTGTTCCAGGTAATTGAAGAACAGGAAAATGAAGTTTCCGCCATGCCACAGCATTTCACCTGGGAATTACAGAGCAGTAATTACATGCGTAGGATTCTGAGAAATCAGATTTTCTATGAATTCTCACTCGCTATTGAGCTAATGTGTTTAGAGCACTAGATTGTCTGTACCACCTTGTAAACATGCAGCTCAGAAATATTCTAACAGGGGTGTATATTGAATATTCATCATATATTCACTATGATATTGTTAGCTTCTTGAATACTGCCAAGATTTCAATGAGCTTTGTGTTTAGTCATTAGAACATTACATGTTTTATTCAGGGTTGTTATTGTAAACAAAAACCTTAAAGCTTAAAACATTTGTTTTCAATAAAACAAACATTTACCGAATTAAAATAATATATTTTCCCAGTACGGGGTTGCAGTTGGAAGGGCATCCACTGCGTAAAAACACATGCGGTTCATTCCGCTGTGGCAGCTCCTGAAAAATAAAGGGACTAAGCCTAAGGAAAATAAATGAATATAATATTATTATTATTTAATGATGTTATGTTGGCATAATGATTTTGACAAAAATGCTAACTATACAGAAAATAAATCAAAAGAAAAACACACCAGGACTTTACTCAAACCTAAAAATAAATAACTACAATAGTATGTTAAACACTAAACTAGCAATTGTTAATGGCTTTTCAATTATACAAATAAGGCGTTTTATTAATAAATTACTTCAATGTGTAATATATTGTAAATAGTTTTTTTATATATATATAAATATGATGCTTTTGTAATTTTGTAAAAAAAAAATTACATTTCTCAGATGTGAAAAAGGAAACTTTTAATTAAAATGTGCAGAATTCAAACAAAAACTCAAATCTTTTTTGTTAGTTGTTTTTATAAATTCATTTATTCATTCATTTTCTTCGACTTAGTCCCTTATTTATCAGGTGTTGTCACATCAGAATGAACCACCAACTATTCCGCCATACAGTTGATGCCCTTTCAGATGCAACCCAGTACTGGGAAACATCCATATACTCTCACATTCACACTCATACACTATGGCCAATTTTGTTTACCGAATTCACCTATAGAACGTCTTTGGACTGTTGGGGAAACCAGAGCACCCGGAGAAAACCCACATGAACACGGGGAGAACATGCAAACTCTGGCATGTTCTTTAACTATTTCAGCCGGGTCTCAAACCAGCAACCTTCCTGCTGTGAGGTGACAGTGTTAACCACTGCGCCACCGTGCCACCCCTTTTATATTATACATTCAAATTTATTTCATCCAGTTGCAAAGAAAATGTAATATTAATTTATATTAAATCAAAAACGTCTAAAACAAAATAAAAAAAAAACAAACAATGAAAGCAAAAATTAGGCTGAAACAGTCAATATAAATAAAATAGAAGAAATAAAATGAATTGTATTCAAATGGGCGACGCAGTGGCGCAGTGGGTAGCGCTGTCACCTCACAGTAAGAAGATTGCTGGTTGGAGTTCCGGCTGAGTCGCATGGGTTTGCTCCGGGTGCTCCGGTTTTCCCCACAAGTCAATTGGGTGGTATAGCTAAAATTGTCTGTAGTGTATGTGTGTGAATGAGTGTGTATGGATGTTTCCCAGTGATGGGTTGCAGCTAGAAGGGCATCCGCAAACATATGCTGGATTAGTTGCCGGTTCATTCTGCTGTGACGACCCCAGATTAATAAAGGGACTTAGCCAAAAAGAAAATGAATGAATGTAAAACTTTAACATTTGTTAACAAAGGGTGAGCTTACTCTGAAATGAAAGTCTCAATGAGAATATCATTTTGTGTGTGCACATAATAGAAAATAATGCCTTTGTTCAACAATTTCATTGCGCAGTGTCTGATCAATGTGAACATTCGCGAGCACTTTTTTATGTGCAAACAAAAAAGTGAATCTTTTAAGGTAACAAAAATATGTGACTTATGGATCATGTTATTTTTATAGTGTACAAAACGTTTTTTAAGACATTTTTAAATAATAACTAATAAAACCAATATATATCAATAATCAGAAGGCTAAAAATGCTACAAATACATAAAGCTGTACAGTATATATCATGCTGCATGATATGTATGCTTTCAGTGAAGGCTAGTTGTCGACTGCAGAAATGCAAGGACATGTTAACTCGTGAGAAATTAGACAGGTTGAAGCGCAGGGCTCGGGGCCAGAACTCTGCAGAATCCAGATCTAAAATGCATTATTGATGCTTTTTCTTCACAGCCCAGAAGATGGAGAAATCCATCCGGAGATCTGCCGCCTCTTCATCCAGCTGCAGTGCTGTCTGGAGATGTACCTGACGGAGATGCTGAAATCTGTGTGTCTGCTGGGGTCCCTGCAGCTCCACAGGAAAGGTAATGCTGCGAGGACGCCTTGAGGGGGAAACTGCTGTCCGTGAAGCCTGGCTTGTTCAAATCTAGAGCTTTCTAGTGGCTTTATGTTGGCTGGAGTTCACTTTGTTTTTGTCTGGGATCTGAGCTCAGTAAATATGGACAAGCTGACTGCTGCCTTGAGGTCAGATCTTGAGATGGTCATTTTTGCCAGTCAGAGGTGGTTCTAGACTTCTAGGTCTCTGAAGAAAAACTTCAAGAGGCAACCCACTGATAAAAAAACCAAATGCCCCCAAACCCCTTCATATTTTCTTTTAGAGCAGTTTCACAATCAACAAATTATGGTCAGTTGAAATGGTCACTAATACATTCATTCATTTTCTTGTCGGCTTAGTCCCTTTATTAATTCGGGGTCGCCACAGCGGAATCAACCGCCAACTTATCCAGCATATTTTTTACGCAGCGGATGCCCTTCCAGCCGCAACCCATCTCTGGGAAACATCCATACACACACATTCCCACTCATACACTACGGACAATTTAGCCTACCCAATTCACCTGTACCACATGTCTTTGGACTTGTGGGGGAAACCGGAGCACCCGGTGGAAACCCACGCAACCACGGGGAGAACATGCAAACTCCACACAGAAATGCCAACTGACCCAGCCAGGGCTCGAACCAGCGACCTTTTTGCTATGAGGCGAACGTGCTACTCACTACGCCACCGTGGCGCCGTCACTAATACAGTACCATAAAAAAGACAAACAATAGGATAACTACAATAGAAAAAATGTGCACAGTTTTAACCGATTATGCCTCATAATATGAAAATGGCCATGATCATGTGTCCATTTTAGATTATCATAGAATGTCATAATCAGCGGAAGCATAATCTGATTATCACAGCAAAATTTTAAACTCTTACGCCGATTTCAAGGAGCATGTGAAAGCAAACCTGCATTCTGTCAGTTAACTGAAGTGTGCATGTGTGATATGTGACGTCCTTACTGCAGATTTAAGCACAACCAGACAGGAAATATACTTCAAACTTGTCAGACTTTGGCTGTATCTGAAAAATGCATCTTGTATAGTGTTCAATTTTGTTAGTGTTTATTATATGTTAATATTGCTAAATAGTACACTATTTGAAGGAGCAGCCATTTGTATTGCTGTAGATAATACACATAAACTAAAGAAATTAACAATATAACCTTGTAAATAGAATATTCTAACATACAGAAATTGAATCAAGGAATCAAATCTCATTACGCTTTTTTAATAGTATGATTTAATAATCATTGATTCTTGCTATAGTTGTACAATCAAGAGCAGTCAATTATTCTCTTTTTTCTTGTGATTCATTCATGTTTCATTAAAGGGTTAGATTACCCAAAAATGAAAATTACATTATAAATGAATTTTAGAAATTTTAGGCTCTGTCATCCTCCATAAACAGCCACAAAAAAAGGAAAACATTGCAAAAAAATATTAAACAAATCCTTAAGCCAGACCACATGTCTTCAATGAGTTTTTTATATTTAAAAAATATTTTGGGGGCATCACGGTGGAGCGGAGGCACAATAGCCTCAAAGCAAGAAGGTCACTGGTTCGAGCCTTAGCTGGGTCAGTTGGCATTTCTGTGAGGAGTTTGCATGTTCTCCCCATGTTCGTTTTGGTTTCCGCCGGGTGCTCCAGTTTCCCCCATAAGTCCATAAACATGCGGTAGGTGAATTGGGTAAGCTAAAGTGTCCCTAGTGTATGTGTGTGAACGAGTGTGTATAGATGTTTCCCAGTGATAGATAAGATATGCAGCTGGATGAGATATGTGCTGGATAAGTTGGCGGTTCATTCCGCTGTAGTGACCCCAGTTTGGTAAAGGGACTAAGCCGAAAAGAAAATGAATAAAAAATATTTTGGTGTGCACAAAAGACTACAATTTATTCAGCAGTTTCTTCTCCTCAGTGTCAGTTTACTGAGCATGCATTCATGAGCACTGTGCGGTTATGTATTTTAAACACTTTAACATGAAGTGAGTGTCGGTTTAAAACTGACCCTCATTACATGTTGTCATTACATAGACTTATTACCGTTGACTAATCATCTGGGATTTGGTTGATTTGGAGTTTACACTGGAAGGACAACAGTCCATCACGTTAACCCTAGAACCACCACAGTGTAAAATTTACCCATGGCTGTTTTTCAGATTTTCTATAAAATATGCAAGTCATCCAAGTCATTGACTTTTGCTAGAATTATGTTAAATGGTTAACAAACATGAACAACAATTCTGTTTTGAAGTATTAAAGTTGCTACAAAATGATTAATTAAACCGATTTATCATCAATAACAAAGCATTTGTTAATGGAATTATAAATATAGTTGTAACGTGTACACTACTTTCACTTTTAGTACACTAACATTTGCTCATTATTTGTTCATGTTAACTAATGTGTTAACTAATGTATTAATTAACACATTAATACATGTTTAGCTTACATATAAGATTTAGTATTGCTGCATAAATGTCTTGTACGTTGTTAGGTCATGCTTTATTCATGCATCTAATCCATGAACAAATCCATGAGCTTATGTGTAAGTAAACATTAACTAATTAGGCTGTTAATGTAAAGAGATGCATTAAAATAGGAGTAAGTTAACATTAACCAAGATTACTGTATGTTATGCTGAATAATAGTAGTTAGTATAGTCATTCATGTTAATAGTGGTTCATGTTAAATAATGTATTAAATAACACATTAATACATGTTTTGTTAACATTAACAAAGATTAAGTAGTGCTTAACACATGTATTGTTCACAGTTAATTCATGTTAACTTATACATTAATTAACATTAAGTAATACAACCTTATTGTAAATTGTTACTAAAATTTTTTTGATAAAACTGATTTAAAAAGTTGCCACTTCTGGGAGTTTAGGCGCTAAAGAATTGGAACAAATTGTAGTCATTTTCATAATCATTCTATAGTGCTTTCCTAATTAAAATATTAACTAAAATTGCTCGCACGGCCCTATAGTCTATATATAATATTTGAGAGCAAGGGACCTGCCATTGGTTCAGGGTAGTGATGGTTCACTATGTTTGTTCCAGGAAAACATTACTTAGGAGCTACAAAGTTGGACAGTAGGAAGGAGGACAGTTCTGATATCCCGATCCTGGAAGACACATCCTCCACTCCACCGGACTGTCCGCACACGTACTTCCTGGTGGCCACAGACATCGAGAACATTGAGAGGTAAATAGTCTGAGCAGAATCGTTCACTGTTAAACTGATAGTTTGAATCTCAAACATGTTCTCGATGTTCTAGGGACATGACAGAAATGAAAAATCTGCTTAGCAAACTCAGGGAGACAATGCCTTTACCGCTGAAGAACCAAGGTAATGTTCATTAATAATAGTTTGCTTGATGATATTACAGACTAATTCACTATAAGCTGGAAAACATTTGCGCTTTCAAAAGTTTCAATAACAACAAGGTCTCATTTGTTCATTTACACAAATGTTTCACCTTTTAGTTGCAGTTGTTGTTCTTGTAAATGGCAGAAATTAGTTTAAAAGAATGTCTAAGACATCTACTGTACCTGTTTTGTAAAGTCTTGGAAGCTCAGCTAAGTACATACTGTACAATATGTACCCAAGATGTTTAAAAGTGTAAGAGTCAGTAATAAATGCTTAAAACAATCATCAAATGAGCAGGTATTGTGTACTGACTAAAAATGCAATAAATTACAATGATTCAAAAAGTTAAAGAAAGAATTACAGTATTTAAGACAGAAGGAAATCAAAGCATAAATAAGCTTCTCTGTATCATCTAAATTAAAAAGAGCCTCACGTTAGAGATATCCCAGCAGGCACCTTGATGCAAAAACAACATCAATAAACTGGTCAAAAATACAAATCGATTAAATCTCAATTGACTACCTTGATGTCACATTGACATCTACACTGGCGTCAAAAATCGAATAAAATGCAGGCCTGTATTTGACTTATGATGTGTTTTTGACACCAATGTTAGATGTCAATTAGATGGGTTTGTCATCAAGGTAGTCAGTTGACATTAAATTAATTTACTGACCCAAATTGACATCAAATTTTTGACATCAAGGTGCTTACTAGGATGTCTTAATTCATAAAAACAAGACCAACGTCTTGACATGATTTTAAACCATTTTAGTTAGTATTCAAATAAACACCAAGCACTTGTACTTGCATTTTACGAATCACAAAGGACCACGTTTACAGCAGAAAAAAAAATCTTTATCCTTCTATTAAGGAAAAAGCCATCTACATCTTGGTTGAACTGAGGAGGGTAAATTAAAGGGATAGTTCACCCAAAAATAAAGATTGTGCCATTATTTACTCACCATTGACTTGTTCCAAACCAATTTGAGTTTTTTCAAGAGTTCACTCTTAGATAGGGCTTGATGCTATTTGCAGGTTTGGCATGCTGTCCCAGGAGAGAACCCTGAGCTTGGAGATAATTGAGCCCAGGGCTCCCGCCTGGTCAGTTAGCATGTAAGGGGGTCTGAGATCAGGTAGGTATTAAGAGCTCCCCCTGGTAAAAGAGGAGATGGGGTGGAAGGGGGTTCTTCCAAAACAAAGATATGGCAGTAGGGTGAAATTGGTCTATTTATTGTAGGCTTAGACCAATCTGATTGGATTATCGCTAATTACAGATGATAGACCAGCCACAATATAACATCATATAACGTGCTCCTCTCAAAATTAATTTAGAAAACTTCACTTATTATTATTATTGACTATAGAATTCAATGGTTACAGGTTTTCAACACGCTTCAAAATAGTTATTTATTTTGTGTTCAACAGAATAAAAAAAAAAACTGGTTTGGAACAAATCAGGGGTGAGTAAATGATGACAAAATACATTTATTTGGGTGAACTATCCCTATACGAGTAACAATTTAGCATTGATGTCTACATTTATCTGTTTCTGTATGAATACAGATGACAGCAGTTTGTTGAATCTGGCGCCATACCCGATGGTCCGGCAGAGAAAGCGGCGTTTCTTCGGTCTCTGTTGTCTGGTGTCCAGTTAAGATCTCTCGCTCTCTCCCACAATTCAGTCACGAACGACTGCGATTTATCACAATGTGTAACACTCACCAATCAACAGTACTACTGCCATTTCCCAAACCAGTGCTTTCTTTTGGTGAGTTCTGTCTAGTTTCTTACTGCAATCAACATTAATACCTGTAATATCTGTGTAATAACATCAGTGGTCTTACAAACACTATAATATTTGATCGATATGACAGATTTTCATTTTAAAATGAATGTTCATCTACATCATGCTTGGTAAAGGTTTGTAGAACGAATACTGCTATGTTCGTACATCATTCATATGCTGTGCTTTTTTTGTCAAGACAGGTGTTGTATTGAGGCGTCCGAGAGTGCTAAATAGAGCAAAGGTTACGATGCTAAACCTTTATAAAGCTTATTACTTTTTAAATACTGCACAACACGATCGAATGCAGTACTTGTTGGTTCTTTGGATCAGATTTTATTTATATACATATTCTTTGGCTGTTACCATATTTTTACAAGGGTATTATTTAGTCTTCCATAAACCGAAAATCCTGTAACTCTTTATTTATTTCCTTTTGTTTCAGCCTTTAGGAGTATACAATACCTGAAGAAGCCTTTGTAAATAAGAATATATCTATAAATGGACATTTTAGAGATGTACATATACAATGTAAACCTAGCGCTCTGAATTATTTTTCGAAACTGTGATTCCTTTAAAGAGATTGTCAGTAAAGGGTGGCATGTCTATCCATCTGGTGTGATATAAGTCCAGATTGGAGGGGCTCAGCATGGGTCTTGCTTATTAATAACAGTTCTAAATGTGTCAGGCATGGTGAAGATACTGTAGTGTTTATGAAAAGGCGCAGTGTCGTTTTACATTGGTAATAAACCTTTTTTTAATGATTTAACAAGACTGGAACTTTGTGTCATCTTTTACTTAGCATAAAATGCTACGATGAGTTCAGGAAATGTACACAAATGATATTCGTGGTACAAATTATGCCGATGTGAATAGATATCAGTCTTTTAACAGAAACCTGAACATATCTTTCCATTGTAAAATGTGTTATTTGAAGCACAATTCTCAGAGCAAATCTTTTACAGGTCACAAGCTCCAGTTTCAACACCCAAACAGCGTTTCCCATTAAGTTTATCACATTGGGATCTCAGTCAGTTATAGGTAATTGGATTTGTTTGCACATTAATAAGGAGGCTGTGAAATTTGCACCTGGCAGCAGTTCCTACCCTTTTACTTTCTCGCAACAATGTTGAAGCAGTAATGGAGGGTGTAAAAAAAAAAAAAAAAAAAAAAAAAAAAAAAGGCATTTTACAGGAACAGACATGGTTTTCAGGTTAATTATTTGGCTGCGATGCTGACGCTGGACAAGCTGTTGGCGGAGTCTGAGCTGGTTGTCAGGAGTTTGGCTGGACGTCTGGATCTGGCTCAAATGTGACTGTTCTGAGCTCAGTAGAAGTTTAAAACAGGTATACTGGAAGACTTTTTCTTTTGGAGGGGGGATGCAAATAATCAAGGAGAAGATACATTGTTAAGCTTTATTTTTGTCTGCAACCGGTAAAAATACGCACATTGTTTAAGTAACAGTGTACTAAGAACAGCATTTTTAAAAGATTCTCCATACAAAATCCACAGAAAAACTCTCATAAATGCTGCATTATGCCTGCCAGGCCAGTAGATGGCGATGCTACTTGGTATTGAAACACTGTGTGGTTATACACACATGCAAATTTCTTGACAGAGTGAACCATAAAAACAATAGTGTCACCAAGTACTTGTGCACACATAATTATGCAGATTTCATATTTGCACACTTAAAAACACATATTCTGAAGCCTCAGATATTGTACAATCAATGTATCATCATCATCACGTACAGGGATAATCAATGAGCTGCACAACATTGAACAGCCTCTGGTCTTGAAAGCCTCTGAGACTTCATTTCCAGAAGCAAATTGATGACCTTTCACAGGTGATTATGAGTTGGTTTATGTTTCTATATATAATAACCCAATATTATAATGAACCAAAATTATTCTAATATTACTTGAACATGTTATATGCAAAATGTATAAGCAATAAGTATTTTTTTTTTTTTTTGTTACATGGGGATGATGAAGTATTATCATCATATTATATTATACTTGAAGTTTAAGAGTGATTTAATTTTCAAGTCACTAAAAATAGCCCTGTTGTGTAAACAAATGGTCAAAACTAGCATTTGTATCATACAAGTGTCTTACGGGAAAACAGACCAAACATGTTGATAGCTGGACTGCAGAAGGGATGCTGTTATTTTGTTGGCCAAGTGCCAAAAACAAGTTTGCATTTTAGAGTTATTTGTAAGTTTTTTTTCTTTCTTAAATCATTGAAATAATGTCTGTTGTTAATACAAGCTCAAGATATTATCATGTTTTATTCATAATAAAGTATGTGACAATAAAATCACATACAAATCACATTTTGAAGTGCTTCTATTCTGTGTACTTCTTGTGTTTGACTACACTCTTGCTAACTATTACTACAGACTTTGAGGGGAAAAAGATGTTTTAGTATTGAATAGATGTTGAAAATTTAATGGTGTCATTAAACTGTATACAGACTATGTTTTTTTTTTTTTTTTTTACTGCTGATGATTTTATTTGATCTAATTATGAGTTGAGACAGCGTTACATGTCTTTTGAAATATTTGAAAACATTTGTAAAGCATAAATTCTATATTCTATGAATTTCTTCTTCAAAAAAAAAAGTTTCACCACCCCAAGCATAGATAAGGGGGTTGAATTGACTTTGCAGTACTTTACAGAAAAGATGTATTTGGATACATTATTTTCCAAATAATATTTATTTTCGGAACTCTATGATTATTTAAAACATTTTGACTTTGAAATACAGAGAGGGAAGGTTCATAGAGAACGTTATACTAGATATATATTAAAAAAAACATTGTATTTTGTTTTATTATGTACCATTTTACATATTTTACATATTTTGCAAATAAAAATAACAATTATTGTCAAAATTATCATTATATATCATGAATTTTAATGGTCACAAAGCTTATTTTTTTGCAATAATCCAAAGCCATTTTACCAATTCTGTTGGATTTTTGTTGGGGGAACAAGGGTGATGTGGAATGTTCTACAAAAATAAGTCATTGATGCTATTCTTTTTCTGCCCAAACTATCTGTATAAAAAAGAAACACTATCAACTACACCTGTCAAGCCATTTTGTGGTTTTTAAAGCATTGTGTTTTTGACTCAATCCTTTGTTAGAAGCGAACACAGAATTGCTACCCTGATTTCACTATCAATTGTACTGTAGTTTAAATGTATAATTGGTCAGTGAGGCTCTGTGTTTATGACTGGCAGGCCTGAATGCTGACAATGTGGATGGATTCTCCTCTGCATTTCCTTATGGCCGCCTCACACTCAGTCACGGTCACTGGAGCAGACGCTTTGTCCTGCTGAACACACACATGGATCCAGGCGTCCGTAGATGAACATTCCTCACTCGTCTTGCAGCGACAGCTGTTCGTTTGATCTACAACAACACAATTGTTACAGCCAAACATTACAGAATAATTTACCTTCTCCCAACCACATCCCAGCAGACACCTTGATGTCGAAGCAACACCAAAAATGCTAATCGATTTGATGTCAGATGACTAAATTTTTATCAAAATTACTTCAGATTAACACTGGCATCACAAATCTATTACAGAAATATCTTATAATTGATTTTCTATGTGTTTTTGATCCCAATTTTAGATGTCAATTTGACGTTGTTTTGATATCACGTTAGTTTGCAGACAGGGATACAAAATCTGGTGTAAATTTGGAACTGAAGCCTTCAAATTAATAAAATATTTCTTGTATTATACAAAATTTTGTGTACATTTTTTGGTGATCAAAAGGGCATCAATGAGTGGATGTCAATTGGACGTCAAGGTTTGGCATCATATCGATTTGCATTTTTGATGTGTTTTCTTGACATCAATGTCCCCGCCGGAATTCAAAAAGACAGACACATACAGTAGCAGAATACTGTTATTTTAAGATTTTACATATTTAAGCATGAGTTCGATCAGGAATTTCGAAGGTTACTCTGTTAAAAAAAAAAAGGCAGTTTCCAAGCATTACTTGAGGAAACATTCATCATTTGTTCATGAAATTCAGTCACTTTAAAATGTGAAATTTGAAAAATGTAAATTGATAACAACAAATGACGTCACATTCACATTTGGGTGGCTAATTTATGTTGTCATCATGTTGTGTTATTTAAATTATTTACTAAATTACTGTAATGACTTTGAAAAAGGAAGACTGTTCATTATGTTTGCGAAATAACTCTCTAATGCTCAACAAGACTGCATTTTGATGAGAAAATGTAGTAATGCTGCAAAATATTGAATATTTTTCTGCTTTAGTTTATTTTTTTAATGTTATTTATTCTTAAGATGACAAAACTGTTTTTTTTTTCAGCATCTTTAACCCAGTATTCAGTATCGTGATATTTCAGAAAGCAGTCTAATATGTCCAAAGCTGTGGAAATAATTAAGAGAATCTGGATTGACTGGATTATTTAGGAGTTTGAGTAAAATTGTAATATTTGATTTATTCTATAAAGGTTTGCTAACACTTCTTCCAAATAAAAAATACATATACAGTATACACAGGCATATAACACCTTTTTTTCTCAGAAAATAGCTGGTCAGAATATTACAGTATTTCATTGGTTGTAACTGAAAATCAGGGTTGTTCCACAAAATATTGATTTCTTAACTATTCTGAAGTTAAAACATTGCATCCATGGTATTAAGAGAATATAAACACGTAAATATTGTTGTTATTGCATGTTATTTCATGCAAAAAAAAGCTCTTAATGATATTTCAATTTGGAAGAAATGTCTTCAGCCTGTGTGTTTGTTTATTTTTTAACTGCATATTACTTAAACTTGTAGAAATAATCTAGAAATTGATATCATTTTTCTCAGGATATTTTTTCCCAGAGATCAAATAATAGACAATTATTTCAGAATATAACAATATTTCACAATACTAATGTTGTTACTCTATCAAACAAATTCAGTGTTGGTCAACATAATAGACTTATTTCAAAAACATAAAAAGAATCAGAATATACTCTGAAAATACCCAAAACTGAATTTCTTGTTCATCACATATTGCTGAAACAGAAATACCCTTCCTTATGTTCCTAACCCCATAGTGACTGCAACCCTGCTATGTTGTGTGGTTATTTTGGTCTCTCTCACCGTCGCACGTTTCTCCGAGTGTGCAGTGTGTACAGTCATTGGTTGATGGTTGTGTCCACTGACAGAGAGATTCTTCAGCAAGGCTGTACTGATGACCCAGACAACGCATGGCTTGTACTTTACACACACTAAGCCTCTGTGTCCGACCGCGCTTCTCATCAGTCACACACACCTCTAAAGAAGACCTGTAGATGACAGAAAAACAAAAAATAGATAGCATTGGGGACCAAGTACAATCCTAACCTAATGTAGCCTTTTAGGTTTCCTCACTTTTAGGGCTTAAAATTAAAATGATTAAAGAGATCACCCAAAAACAATGAAAAAGGACCACATAATTTCTTCTCCCTCATGTAGTTGTACACCTACTTAAGTTTTTTTTCCTTCTGTTGAGCACTATAGTAGATATTTTGATGGCACCCATTGACTTTTATAGTCAAAAAAGTCATTATGAATGTAAATGGGTCCCAACTATCAGCATTCTTCAAAACATCTTCTTTTGTGTTCAACAGAGGAAAAAGAAAAACTCAAATAGGTTTTAATCAAGTGAGCATGAATAAATAATGAAAGGAGTTTTATTTTTAAGTTGAACTATCCATTCAAATGAAAGAAAACGAAGAGAAGGTGTTTCTGAAGTGTTGGTGAACATACTTGCACTGGTGTGGAACTTTACACACACATTTATCCGTTGCCAGGTTTTCCCATGGCTGGCATTTCACTGGAGCAACCGTCGGCTTAATAACGGCTGTAAACAACATCATTTTATTTACATTATAATGCATCATTGATTTCCCCCTACATATTCCAGTTGATTAAATGTTGTAGAAATAGGTTAAAGGTGTGGGTTAGTTTTGAACCTGTGAGACACTTTGTGTTTTTTGGTTGGGGTGACCAGGAAAGGCCAGCATTGCACTGAATCTCATCCAGACCCTCTTTGACTTTGCCTTCAGGACAGGAGAGAGCGACCGCTTCACCGATGTTATAGCTCAGTTTCCAGGGGTTTGCAGTGACATCTGGAGGAAGCTGAGGAGGATCACATTGTGTTTCTGCAGACAGCAAACCAATATGTTATGGGAAAAAAAACAAATGGTATGCCAAAAAGTCACAACAACAAATATTTTTATGTTACCTTATTTATTTACCGAGTACTTTTTTACCTTATGTTACTTTATGTTACCCTGTTACTTTATGTTACCTTAAGTTAACCGGGTTTTAACAAAACTTTTTAAGTTCTGCAAAGTTAAGTTGAGATGACTAAAAAAAGCTTATTTGATTTTTAATATACAAAATAAAAATAAATATGGGGGCGACGCGGTGGCGTAGTGAGTAGCACGTTCGCCTCACAGCAAGAAGGTCGCTGGTTCGAGCCTCGGCTGGGTCAGTTGGCATTTCTGTGTGGAGTTTGCATGTTCTCCCCGTGGTTGCGTGGGTTTCCTCCGGGTGCTCCGGTTTCCCCCACAAGTCCAAAGACATGTGGTACAGGTGAATTGGGTGGGCTAAATTGTCCGTAGTGTGTGTGAGTGTGTTTGGATGTTTCCCAGAGATGGGTTGCGGCTGTAAGGGCATCCGCTGTGTAAAACAAATGCTGGATAAGTTGGCGGTTCATTCCGCTGTGGTGACACCAGATTAATAAAGGGACTACGCCAAAAAGAAAATGAATGAATGAATGAATGAATGAAAATAAATACAAATTCAATTTCTTTTTTTTGTTGTAAAATGTACAAAACATGTAAATGATGTATAATATATATGAAATAAAATGATGAACAATATTTAATTATAATTACATATTTAGATTAATATATGATCTCAAATAAGTTTCTCACTAATGAATAATCAAGTATTTCAAATATATATATATATATATATATATATATATATATATATATATATATA
>CAIGQQ010026963.1:10077224-10094983 GCA_903798035.1 Danio albolineatus | reverse complement strand
CTGCACTGAATGTTACCATTTATTAATAGGCAAAATAATCCTGGGTTTCAATTTTTTTGCATTTGAAGAGTTGCAAAAACAGATAAGCGTTGTTGTTAGAATATTTCAGAAAACTATTTAGTATCACTTTATTTTGATGATCCCTTTAACACATTTTGTTGAATTTAAATTACATTACATCTACATGCCAACTAATTCTCAATAGATTATAAGTAGACTGTTAGGTTGAAGTAAGGGTTAGGGTAATTAGACATGTACCTGCAAAGTTTCTTATAGTCAGTTAAATGTCTGTTGAAGGAGCAGTATCAGCAGATATTAAGCCAGCCTACTAAAACACAAATGAGAAGTAATTGATATGTAGTTGCATTGCAACTTTTATTCAACAAAATGTGCAATAAGGACCATCAAAATAAAGAGTTACCAACTATTTACTTACAACTGTTTTATTCAATACTCAATTTAACATGTTTTCTGAAAATTACCAGGAAACTTCAGTTTCAATAATTTCCATCAATCTTTTGTTTGTTGTTGTTGTTGTAATTTTACTCTTTAATACACAACGTAAAAAACACAATATCTGATAATAAGAAGGCCGCTGGTTTTAGTACCAGCTAGACCAGAAGGCATTTCTGTATGAAGTTTGCATGTTCTCCCCATGTTTGTATGGGTTTCCTCCGGGTGCTCCGGTTTCCCCCACAATCCAAAGACGTGCGATATTACTGAATTGGATCGACTAAATTGGCTGTAGTGTGTGTGTGTGAATGTGAGAGTGTATGGGTGTTTCCCAGTACTGGGTTACGGCTGAAAGGCCATCCGCTGCATAAAACAAATGCTGGAATAGTTGGTGGTTTATTCTGCAGTGGCGACCCCTGATAAATGAGGGACTAAGCTGAAGAAAAATTAATGAATTAAAAAAAAAAAGAGCTTTATGTTTTTGCAAATAAACTCTTCATTTGGACATGCTTTACCTTCATTTCACATAATAGGCATATGGCCAGTTTTACCAATATGCCTATAATAAAAAAAAACATCATTCTGATATCTGTAAAATCTATAGTGTACACACAATGTATGATTTTAAAGAAGCATGAATATTTTATATCTTATATATTATATCTTATGATTAATATAGATTACACTCTCTATTATGTTAAATGGCCAAATATTAACATTTGTTTCCAAACCAACCTTGGATTTGATGATGCGTGGATAGTACTTCAGTGAACCAGACCACTGGGAAAAAGTCAAGGCATTCTCTTTTACTGCGTATTTGTAAAACATTGACAATTTTGCAATAAATCCAGGATCTCCACCGATGATATCTGTTTTCATATCACTTTCTGGTATGCTTTTATCTGTTTGGGACACAGAATTAAATGTCACTGTACAATACACTGCTTTATAGATTATGAATATACACTCTCAGAAATAAAAGTATGCGAGCTGTCACTGGGGTCGTACCTTTTCAAAAGGTACACATTTGTACCTAAAGGGTCCATATTAATACATCAAGGGTGCATATTAGTACCTAAAAAGTACAAAAGTGTTCCTCTTAAAAATTCTAGGTACTGATATATACTTTTGAGGTACCAATATGGACCCTTTAAGTACAAATGTGTACCTATTGAAAAGGTACCACCCCAGTGACAGCTAGCATACCTTTATTTCTGAGAGTGTATTGCATAATCGCAATTACATTTCCCATGCACAAATTAGTGTCAATGGCTTCTAAAACTTTGTCCTACATAACTTACAGAATGGTTCGCTTTTATCAATAGTGTCTGTTGTGCAAGTTGTTGTGGACCACCGGATAAAAAACATAACTGAATGGCTCGTAACGACGCAATCCTTATAGTCTCTTTTCTCAGATTCTGTGTAAAAAGTAAGAAATCATTGGGCAGATTTAGAATCAAAAACACTTATCTAAAGTGAAACGAACATGTGCGACACTTACTCAGTTTAGAAATAACATCTTCGCTAGCCATCAGGTATAATTTAAAATGGCCCCCAAGAGCGCCTTCTGAAATATAGTGGGTGCCAAATCTCTCCAGCACATTTCGGTAGGCAGCGTAATCATATACGACAGGCAGTGCCACCAGAGCTTTCCAGAAGTCTTCTGAAAGTGGAAGATATTCTGGGTCCTGATTCTTGAACTGGCCCACTTCCACATCACTCTTTATAATCATCAGATTTTTGGACTGAAAAGTGAACAAGGTTTCACATTTATTTCAATATGATGGCTTGTGCTGCTCTCGAAAATATCAAAATAATTCAAAGCCACTGCAGATGCAGAGATTCTAGTTGTTAACTTGACATGTGCCATGTATTCTGTAGTACAATATGTTGTGATAGATATGCACAATACTAATATTGTGGGTAGTTAAAAATACCTAAAAAAATATTCAGTCTCTGGATTGTTTTATTACTTAGAGATCATGCTTTGACTTTTTCTTCTATCCAGTGGAGTAAAAAAAGTCAGGATTGTGAGATGTAAACTAAAAATTCTTTAAAAAAAAAAAAAAAAAAAAAAAGATGTAAAAGCCATTTTCTCCAATGGAAAGTTGATACCTAACATTTATGTTTTTGTCTTAAACTCAAGGTGAACTGGTAAAACATTAAAAAAATATAAAGAATAAACATAACAATAGCTAATACACACTCAAAAATGCCCCTTGCTACATGTTTAAAATGAGTTGAAATACAATTCTTGATAAATAAAAATTGTTTTATGTTCAATCTACTTAAATTTGTTAAAACTATTAGGTTAACTTAAAAGATTTGTGTTAGGACAACATAAAGGAGTTGTGTGGAACCTAGCATTTTTTTTTTTAATCTCTGAACCATTTTATTTATTTGTTTTTAAAATAAAGTTGTTATAATTACACTGAAAAAAAATATTCAAACATGATTCCTAGGATTTATTGCATAACAACTAATTTGGGCTGAATTTAAACAAACAAATTAAGTTGAACGTTACTAAATTTAATTTGTTTGTTTAAATTCAACACATATTAATTGTTTACAATTTTGCTGATTTTTTTTAGTGCATACTGTAAATAAAAAAGTAGCTGTTTAAATTTAAATAAGCAACTATTTAAGAGTCAATGACTGAATCTTTATTGCATTTAACAATACTTTTATGACTCTTTATACTATAAAAGAGTATAAAAATGCAGGGTTCCACACAATTCCTTCATGTTGTCCCAAGTTAAGTTAACTTAATAGATTTTAGAAACTTAAATTGATTAAGCATAAACCAATTAGGCTGTCTCAAAAACAACTTAAGAATTTTGTCATTTCAACTTATTTTAAGTAAGTAGTTTGAACAAGCAGCAAAAGTCATTTTTCGAGTGTGGCTACAGTTCTTTAAACCATAACTGAAATTCACAGTAAATGTTAAAATTAAGAACAAATAAGGAGAGCAAACTGAAAGGGAGACAAACTGATTTAGCAAGGAATCATGGTACATACAATCAAAATTAAGTTTGAATTAATTTTGACTTTGCTATGTAGACTGTTAGTATTGAAGTATGTTCAATTTTGACTATAAAGGTAAAAATCAAGTTAGTGAAAACGTTCACCCCAAGTCTTATAGAAAAAGAACCAAACAGTCTTGATAAATAAGGAACAATAAATAGTACAAATTATTCACAAGCGCTGCAGATATTATTACATGGTCACACGCTTGTTGCTTCCTGTTTTGGTCTTATATTGACTTCATACATTTGCTAATAATTCTTTAGTTACAGTATCTATAGTTTATTATTCAGAGCTCAGTCCTAACCCAGGATGAATTGTGAGATATTGAATAAATCAACATAAGATAATAATGTAATGCATGAAAGTACATGTTACATAGTAATCTGTGGTATACAGTACCTTTGACTGTGATAGTTCATCATGGAAGACATAATCTTCATGCCCATAATCTGTGCCTGTTGTTTTTTCATGTTTTTCATAGTGATATAAGTAGTGCCAAGAACTGGCAAAGGATTCATCTGTAAAATCGTTTTTTGCTGTTACCTGGGAAACACAAAACAAGTGAAAACTAAAGCTAAACTAACTGAAAATAAATGTTTATAGATAGATTCTGCTCTACAATTGGCGACAAGTTTTCACTTATGGATGAGATTGTCAGAATTGTGAGACATTAATTTGAAATTGTGTGAAATAAACTTGTATTTCTGGAAAACAAATTGTAAAATTTACAAATTAGAATACTAGAAAGTCAGAACAACAAAATGATGAAAAATCATAAAATCTCATAATACTTTGTAAGATGTTAACTTGAAATTGTGTGATAGAAAATTGTATTTCTAAAATATATATATAATATATACACTCACCGGCCACTGTTAGGTACACCTTACTAGTACCGGGCACTATTAGGTACATGTTACTAGTTCCGGGTTGGATCCCCTATTGCCTTCAGAACTGCCTTAATCCTTCGTCGCATAGATTTAACAAGGTTCTGGAAATATTCATCAGAGATTTTGGTCAATACTGACAAGATTTGTTGGCTGGATGGGAATCTCTCATTCCAACACATTCCAAAGGTGCTCTATTGGATTGAGTTCTGGTGACTGTGGAGGCCATTTGAGTACAGTGAACTTATTGTCATGCTCAAGAAACCAGTCTGAGATGATTCACGCTTTATGACATGGTGCGTTTTCCTGCTGAAAGTAGCCATCAGAAGATGATTACATAGAAGATGGCCATAAAGGGATAAACACAGTGGCCTAGCGGACAGTGGGGAACACAGTGATAGGGGGCCCGCGTGATAACTACCACTACCTGAACGCCCCTACAACCCCCTCCCTATCCCGTCTTCACTTCGCACAATCATAAGCTTCTCATCTTCATCCATAACACCCCACCAACCCCATCCACCCCCCCATTGACACGATGCTCAGTTGGTACTTTATGAGCACAAAGTGCACCAATAAAATATCCTCCATACCATTACACCACCATAGATGGATCCATGCTTTTAAGTTGTTGATGCCAAATTCAGAGCCTACTATCCGAATTTCGTAGTAGAAATCGAGACTCATCGGAGCAGGCATTTTTCCAATCTTCTACTGTCCAATTTTGGTAAGCCTGTGCGAATTGTAGCCTCAGTTTCCTGTTCTTAGCTGACATGAGCGGCACCCAGTGTGGTCTTCTGCTGCTGTAGCCCATCCGCCTCAAGGTTTGAGGTTCTGGCATCAGCAAGACATTTGCACCCACAGAACTGCCGCTCACTGGATATTTCCTTTTTTTCGGACCATTCTCTGTGAACCTTAAAGATGGTTGTGCGTGAAAATCCCAGTAGATCAGCAGTTTCTGAAATACTCATTCCAGCCTGTCTGGCACCAACAACCATGCCACGTTCAAAGTTACTTAAATCACCTTTCTTCATGATTGTGATGCTCATTTTGAACTGCAGCAGATCGTCTTGACCATGTCTACATGCCTAAATGCACTGAGTTGCTGCCATGTTATTGGCTGATTAAAAACTTGCATTAACGAGCAGTTGGACAGGTGTACCTAATAAAGTGACCGATGATTGTATTCAGTTGAAGTCAAAAAATTTTTTTAAAACTAAAATTATCATTTAAAATTAAAATTACAATTATTATTTAAAAATAAAAATGTAAATTATTTTAATCTTTGTTTATTAAATGATGAAATTTCACTTGCTTGGAAAGAATATCTGAGGACACTTTGAGGAAGTCTATAAAAGTCTCTGTGGTCTCCACTGAAGGTCTTTTGGCACAGACCCCCAAAGCTCTTAGTATTGATAACAGTTCCTCTGGCTTCTCTCTTCGCTGCGTCAAACCTGTAGTGCAAACACACACAATCATTGTCGCTTTATACACTGGGATCCAGTGTGTACTGTATATGAATGCATTGTTGTATTGAATATAAGATGAGGCCCCATCACCCTTGACCAGTGATCTCTACATTCGGCGGAGGTTTTTCCAGATTACAGATTGGTTTCCTGTCACATCTCTGCTCATCTGAACCATCCTCACAATCCTGATCACCATTGCACACCAGAGACAGGCTGATACATTTCCCTTAAAAGAAGAAAGAAACTATCCAATGCTGATTTTAAAGAAAAAAAATACATTGAAAGAGTACCTAACCTGTGACGTTTAAGAAGAAGAAAACAACTAATCATCCTTTATTAATGGGCTTCCATTTTGTTAGATAAATATTCATTCATTCGTTTTCCTTCGGCTTATTCTCTTTATTCATCAGGGATTGCTACAGTAGAATAAACCACTAACTTATCCAGCATATGTTTTACACAGCGGATACCCTTCCAGTTGCAACCCAGTGTTGGGAAACTTCCATACACACTTATTAACATACATACACTACGGACAATTTAGTTAATTCAATTCACCATATAGCGCATGTCTTTGGACTGTAAAGGAAACCAGAGCAAACTTAATTTAAACTTATTTTATTTTATTTTAGTTTAGTTTAGCTTAGTTTAGTTTAATTTAACTTAACTTAACTTAACTTAACTTAACTTAACTTAACTTAACTTAACTTTACTCAACTTAACTTAACTTAATTTAATTTAATTTAATTTAATTTAATTTAATTTAATTTAATTTAATTTAATTTAATTTAATTTAATTTAATTTAATTTAATTCGATTTTTATTGACTTATGGACCAAATACCTGTTCCTGTTTCCTGCTTTTGAGCAGTGTAAGCCAAATTAATTCAGATTATGTAATGTTGATTATGGGATTGCGTTGGTATGGATATCAGAGTTTGTTTCGAATGTAGATACTGAGAAATCTGTATGTGAGAGGAATTTAATGCAAATTAAATATTGTTTAAATGAATGATATAATAATAGTTATAATAACTAATGTAAGATTTAAAACCCTACATTTAAAACAGTACATGTAAAAAAACAACAACACTGTTTATAAAAACAAACTCTAATTTATATTATATATTTTTATTAGCTTTTGACATTTTATGTTTGGTAGCAACAAATTACTATATGAAAATTTCATGACCTTTTGTTTATTTATTTTTTGACAGGATTTTTTTTCTTTAAGGACTTAAGTGTTACATATTTAATGAACAAGAACTAAGCAAGTATTGGGAAGTCTATTATAATTATTATTTTATTAACCTGGGGTGTATGTACTTTCACACACACCCCAAAAACAGAAAAAACATCAAAACAATTACCAGACTGGCAGCGGAAGCGTCCTCCGCATCCCTCCTCTAGGGGACAGACCTGAGTCGAAATACATGTCTGTGTGCGAGTTGAGCTTCCAGTACAAGGCTGACCGCCAAACTGAGAGAAGACTGCTATGAAGCGGATCTGTGTCTGCAATCACCACATATATCATTATTACACACATTGCAATTGCACAAGACTGATGAGAAATGATCAACAATAAAAGCCAATAGCAGATCAAAAACCAACACTGGTCCCACCTGTGTTTTGGAGCAGCGATCACAGGCTGACCAGCTGGACCAGGAGCCCCACAGGCAATGCACAGGTTCAGACGCTGACCTGACGGACCTCACTGACCCTCCACTGATTCAGGAGCAAATCAATGAAAACATGTCAATCAGCAACAGAATACAAACAAACCGTTCATTCATTCATTCATTTTCTTTTCGGCTTAGTCCCTTTATTAATCTAGGGTCGCCACAGCGGAATGAACCGCCAACTTATCCATACACACTCATTCACACTCATACACTACGGACAATTTAGCCTATCCAATTCACCTGTATCACATGTCTTTGGACTTGTGGGGGAAACCGGAGCACCCGGAGAAACACACGCAACCACAGAGAGAACACGCAAACTCCACACAGAAATGCCAACTGACCAAGCCGAGGCTCGAACCAGCGACCTTCTTGCTGTGAGGCGAATATGCTACTCACTACGCCACCGTGGCGCCACAGTCAAACCAAATTTATGTAATTGATTATATTGTAATTACCCAAAAAGATTCAGACAACATTGGGTGCCATAGAAATAAAACGGTGCCATAAAATTTAAATCTGGATTTACCTAGGCATAGCTGAATTTAGATTTCAGTACATGGAAATGACATATACTGTAATGATCCTCAAACACAATTGTTTCCTCGTTCTCATGTAATTAATGTGAGTCTAAAATCAGATGGAAAACAGGCCAATCAGAACAAAAAGACTTTGGCAATTCATGGAATCATTAATAGGTTTCCTAGTGAGATTACAACAATGATATTTTTCATTTCTAAGCTTACTGTGTCTGTGGGACTCTGCAAACATGCCGTGAGACACGCATTAAGGAGCTATAAGGAAATGCAGCCAGGCATAGAGAGAACACATCCACATCATCAGACCACAGAATTCAGGAAAGGCAGAATATAAATTTATTCAGCACCTCTAAAAGAGGCTTAAAAGTCCAGCGAAATTAAAATAACATTTAGATGTTAGAATCAGTGTGTCAGTCTTAAAGGATATTCATTTATTCATTTTCTTTTCGGCTGAGTCCCTTTATTAATCAGGGGTCGCCACAGCATAATGAACTGTCAATTTATCCAGCATATGTTTCATGCAGCGGATATCCTTCCAGATGCAACTCATCACTGGGAAACATCCATACACAATTATTCACACACATACACAACAGACAATTTAGCTTATCCAATTCATCTATAGTGAACGTCTTGTCCATGTCCACGCCAACACAGGGAGAACATGCAAACTCAACACAGAAATGCCAACTGAGCCAGCCGAGGTTTGAACCAGTGACCTTCTTGCTGTGAGGCGACATCGCTACCCACTGCGTCACTGTGCTGCCCTCTTAAAGGATATGTATAAGCTATAGTGTGTTACAAAACAGTGACAAAATTCATGTTTAAAAGATAGACATTTCCTGTCAGCTCACACTTCAGTTTCTCATCAAATCTTAACCAATCATATGCTCTTTAATAGCTGACATGCCCCACCCCCTTCTCATTTGCTTTTCATTTGATGCGCTTCAGCTTGACCATCCTCAATGGCAGAGCTGTGATGCATACGAAAAGCTATTGGCTGTTTTTTAAAGGGTAGGAGCTACTCTGTGTCCCGCCCTCTCTTCGTTTTTCAGTTGAGATTGTGTCAAACATTGAATAAAAAAATGTACATTTCAAAGCACTTCATGGGACCTTTAGATCAGATTAACTTTATCTTTTGTTGGCTTAACATGTATATTAAGAAATTTGCTGCAAATGGTTGCAATGAGGCAACAAACACACAGAAATTGCTTTATATAAGTGTTAAATCCATGTTTATGCATTGTGTCATATCACTCAGCTCTTACTGTTTTTTATTTACTGTTTTTTAGAGTGAAAGAGGCACCAAAAATTCATTAAATATTAATTTCCTGTGATTCCATATGTTAAAACGAAAACATACATATATCTAAAATCATCTCTGTCTGCCTATTTTTTTGGGAATAATTCAAATTTAGCCTATATTTAGCATACAACTCAGGAGCAAATAAGATTACTTTAGTGGCATAAAGATAGCTCACTTCATTCTTTCATTCATTTTCTTTTCGGCTTAGTCTCTTTATTAATCTGGGGTTGCCACAGCGGAATGAACCACCAACTTATCAAGCATATGTTTAGTGTATGTGTTCACACACATACACTACGGACAATTTAGCTTACCCAATTCACCTATACCATGTCTTTGGAAAACTGGACCACCCAGAGTAAAATTATTTTTATTAATAATAATAATAATAATAATAATAATAATAATGATGATGAGAATTATTATTATTATTATTATTAATATTATTATTATTATTATTATTATTATTATTAATAATAATATTGTTATTATTATTATTATTATTATTTTATTAATGTAGGATTTTTTCATTTCCTAATAAATAATAAATATTAAATTTAATTTCTTAATAAATAGCCTCATTATGTATTTAATTATTGATTGATTGATTGATTGATTTATATGATTTATATATGATATTACAATAAATGTTAGCGTTTGTAAGTGATTTTATATTTTAGAATAGAATATGTAATGTTCTCAATAATATTTGTAAAGGAAGCATAGGCCCTGTATGTGCCGTTTACATACATTTCAGTTAATATAGAAAACGAGAGCATTTATTTACTAAAACTGATATTGGATTTTTTTTTTAAATGCGTGTACGTGTAAAACAATATAATTCGCACAAAGAAATTATAGGGTTCTTCTCTAAAGAACTAGTTACTTCGCCCCATTTAGAGCATCATTGTGGGCGTTTTACGTTATACTTAATGTAGTTCAAACAATGGATCTGCGACAGAGAAACTACAGGTTTTGGGAAACACTCGTCACTACATCGTTCTTTTCCCAAACAATGCATCGTACTTTGATAGTTCAGCCGTGAGTTGTGTTGTTGTTTGGGAAACGCACCCCTGAGTGGGGGAGCATCAGAGCAAAGCTCATTATAATTCACGACTGTTCCAAATATGGTCAAAAATAAGCTTTTCATTCTAGGGGTAATTCCTGTGGTTACAAATGAGCAAATAAAACCATTTCTGGAGGATTTTTGCACTTAACTTTTAGCCAAATACTTTCTATTTAGATATCAGAGAACAATTCAACATATTGTATCAATACATTCTATGGCATCTGTAAGTGTGTTCAAATTGAAGTTCACACTATGTTGTATGTATGTCACACTACTTTTTATGTAAGCCTCATCCTCAATGACAGCCTGTGTTCTCTGCTGAACACTTTAATATTTATACTAAGGAAAGCTACTGTGGAAGGACAGACATTCATTCATTCATTCATTTTCTTTTCGGCTTAGTCCCTTTATTAATCCGGGGTCGCCACAGCGGAATGAACCGCCAACTTATCCGGCATTTGTTTTACGCAGCGGATGCCCTTCCAGCCACAACCCATCCCTGGGAAACACATCCATACATACACATTCACACACATACACTATGGACAATTTAGCTTACCCAATTCACCTGTACCGCATGTCTTTGGACTGTGGGGGAAACCGGAGCACCCGGAGGAAACCCACGCAACCACGGGGAGAACATGCAAACTCCACACAGAAATGCCAACTGGCCCAGCCGGGGATCGAACCAGTAACCTTCTTGCTGTGAGGCGAACGTGCTAACCACTCGGCCACCGTGGCGCCCGGAAGGACAGACAGTGCAAAATAAATACTTTGTAAAATAAATGCAAAAATGCTACTTACTGTGTAATGGGTGCTGAAGACAACACGGAGAGAAGAAAAACTCCATGCAGAAACACACACTGAGAACAAACAAGTTTTTATCTTAATAAGTCAGTTCTGAATGAAAAGTGCATTTAAGTAAAACCACATTAAACTTGACAATTTCACTAAAGTGCATACTTTGCGTCAGAGTAGCCAATGCATGTTTAAATGATGCAGAACTTTAAAGACCTGATGAAAAATCAAGAGTGCTTACCTTCATTGTAGCAATCTAAAGCAGCACGCACATTTCTCTGCAAGCTGTCTGTCTATACTGTCCACAACATAATAAGAGAAACACTCCCAATCCGAGCCTTATCTCACTAAAACAAGCTGTGAGCGGGAAATGATCATTTCTCTGCCAAAGAATGCCTGTAACAACACAATCCTCATTTCACTGGAATGTGAGCGAGACCCAGGAGAGAGAAAGAGCACATAAATCTCTCTAATGACTCTAGAGGATTTATGGAGCATGTCGAGAATTAAACAGCCAGTTATGGATGTCCAGTTGAGTAAATAGATGTTAGCTTGTCACGTATTGAATACGAATCAGACATCTACATTGAAGTTTGAATTCACAATAAACACTTGATGGAGACAAAGCACAATTTTGAGTCAAACCCTACCATTAAGAGCCATATAAAAGCTCGATTTGACATTTAGAATACATCTTGTTTGTTTACTGGAAGGATCATTATATTTAAAATTCAAAGTCTCCTCGTGAATATCCTACGAATGCACATAGATGCATTTGTGAATAATAGCCTAATGCCATACATCGTCTCAGTGTCAGGGGTTAATCGGCAGGCTTTTCTGCTGCTTAGACCTCAGGATCCACAGTTCCTCTAAGGATCTCATTTGCATAATTAAAAGGTAATTGAGTTTCTCAGTGAGCCCCTCATCGCCAAGCTGTTTTTAGCAGCATGTTCTGCGGGCAGGTAATAATGCGTTGCAAATCCATTCATGTGTTCCAGTGGCGCAAAAAGGTGGTATGCAGTGTATGCGACGCATAGGGGTGCCACACAAAGGGGGGCGCTATTGTGCCAAAACTATTTTTAAAATTTTCTTTAGTAAAAGTTTCAAATAATAAAAATAAATAAATATTTTTGGTTAAAAATGTTTATCCTGCATTTTATATTAATATAATATTCATATAAATAAGAGTATCGCCACCCAGATTCCGTATGCGCCTACTGAATATATTTCAGACAAGATAGAAAATAATATTTGGATTAAAAAATTCCCCTATATAAATTTTATATTATAACTATTCTTAACTCTGTTAAAACTGACACATAAACAAATATTCAGAATATTCACATTTTTTGGAACTGAGATGTTTAATCCTTCTATATCAAGATCCATTTTTGTACCATATACATGTTTTTTATAAATTTATTATGTATCTTATTGATACATCAGGCTTTTTGGTAACTTTTTTTATTTAAAACGAATTCAATTTAGTTAAAACAAAAAGTTTGCCCATGACATTTTGATAAAATGGCAGTTTGTCTTTATTTTTACAGTTTAGTCTTTTTTATTTCATTTTGTGAGAGGTGTAATAGTTTCAGTCAATTGCTCATGCAAAGACAGACCTTACACCTCTCATCGTATGCATGTGTGAAGTGATTGCATTTTTAAGTTTTTTTTTTGCCCTTTAGAACTCCCATATCTATCATTTTGTTTTAACAAAAGTACAAAAAGTACAAAACCAAGGCATGTCAAGGTGCTATAATCATTTACTGTTTAACTTTGACATGTTGATGGAAAAAAAAAAATCTTGAACCTGCATACCCCTCAGTAAATGTGCTGTTGCGCCCCTGATGTGGTCACAGAATCATTTGCATGTGTTTACAAACACTGACATGTGTACCTGAAAACCTCTTATAGTCAGTATGAAATGACAATAAAAAAATATTTTTGTACCTAAATTTGGTATGTGAGGTAGAGATATCTTAAACATGCTTGCTTTGGAGAGGTTGAGATATATCAATACTGACAAATTGCAGATATTTGATATAACTTGGGGACAGATATTAGAACACCTTAATGCATTGGAAAAAATGCAAGTGCAACCAATGACCCCTATCAATAACATGGTAATTAAAAGATTGAGTGTAATTTATATTCATTATTCATCAACCATTGTTTTTAATAATGTGCCCAAACTATTATTTGACAGTAAAACTATAGTCAAGATAATGTATTTTTCTGGTAATAGAAGAACGTTACTTTATATATGCTTTTATTTATGCCTTACCTGACCAGCTAAATTATATTTTGCTTTCATGTGCATTTGTCCCTCTGTGTTCTGTTGTTCGGTTGTTCTGTCATAGGTTAGTAAATCGTCGCTTCTATATTTTGTTGTAGTTTTATAAAAAGTAAAAAGCACATAAATAAACGTTTTAAAAAATATATTTTTTCTGTATTTGTAAATATTAATGTGTCTTTAGAACATGTAAAGTGTTAAAGAACAAAGATATCAATATTCCCTTGATCATTTGACATATAATTGGGCATTATACTATAAAAGTTTCATAACTCAAATGTTTTTGTTAGTCTAAAAACTAACAAAACTTATAATTGCTTATTGTATAGTATTGCTTATAAAAAAATATTGAAGCTTATTAAGTGTTAAAGCTTATATTGAAGCCAATCTGCCAAAATGATAGGTTGAGGAATGCACTACTTTCTTATGCAATAGTATGGCTAAACTCCGCCTCCATAGAAGCGCTGCCTCTATACGACTTCATGATAAGCTCCACCCACTAATTCATAGTTGGTAAATAATGAGAGACCTAAAGAAAAAGCAGGCCTACACAGAAACCAATAGATAAAGAAGCTCTGAAGACAAAATGATGCTGTGCAGTGGTATATATAGTCCTTACACTGATTTCACTCTGATCCCTGTATTAAGAAAGAATGGATGAACTTATCCCAGTAACTGTCAGCAAGTTCCAGAAGCATTAGAAATGGGTCTTTCATTTACTTCATTTTTACCTCAGATAAATTTTCAAAAAAAAGGCATAATTGACACTTGATTGTAATGAAGATTAAAAGTAAGATGATGATCTGCCAGCTATATTGAATCCAATAGCACTATATATGGTCACACTTTATTTTGATGGTCCATTTTTTGAATCTAAGTTACATAAATAAAATAAGAATCTTAGTCTGAGAGATTTTCTTATTTATTTAACTCTCTCTGGATTAAAAATCTATAATTCTCAATAGATTATAAGTAGACTGTTAGGTTGGGGTTATGGTTAGTGTAAGTTGACATGTACTTGCAAAGATTCTTATAGTCAGTTAAATGTATATATAATTCAATATTGCACTGCTAATGCCATCTATTTCATATTCATTTTTGTGTTGTCTGTTATTTGGTTCATTTTACATGTGCATGGACAAGTTTTAACCTAAAATCGCGGCAGTGTCCATCTATGAAGGATATAGGCTTTCAAAATATATATGCAGAATTGACACTGGTGGGAACATAGATGTCCTTATCAACATTAAAAAATATTAAAATATGCAAAACTATCAGCCAATCAGAGCAGTGATCATTTATACAACTGCTCATGCCTATTCAATGTGCATTCAGATGATGAGGTCAACAGGATAGGAAATAACATTACTTTTAAGTGATAATGTTTCTTATACTAATAACATTATAGTCCTAAAATGACTAAATAATAAAAAAACAACAACAAAAAAAAACAAGGCAGTACATTACTTTGTTAACCAAAATAACTTTTACTCTTGTATCAATATCTCTTATCTAATGTAGTGTTTACTGGTTTGAGGGCAGGACAAATCGTCGCTCACATAAGTTCGACCACAACAATCCAAGCTATTCCCATATATTAGCACCCCGCCTATTTTTTCAGCAGCACTGGATGAGAGCAGGATATCTACAGGGGGACTCTACAGTTTTGATGTTTCTTAATTAACACTTGGATAGTTCAGATAATTTCATAAAGGAGCACAGTAATGAATGAACTGAAGCTGCAGAAATGAATGTTTCTGATCGAATTAGACCTTTTGCTGTTGCCAGGTAGTATAGCGCTCATAAAATCACTGATTAGACTCATTTAAAGACCTCGCATGTCTTTCGGTGGAGTTCAGAATCTGAGAGATTTTTTTTAGTTATTTAACTCTCTCTGAATTGAAAGTTTAATTATGAAATTAACATGATTCAATAGGTCTAAGCACTTGGTGTGTCCCTCCTTTGCTTTAATAACAGCAGCACTTGAACTGCAGGAGCTCTAGAGGTTTGTGTTAAACCTGATTATTTTGTTCATGATTTGAGAGAATTCAGTGGAAAAGCATCTGACTATATGCACAGAAGAGTCATATAAATGACCTAGAAACACTGCAGAATTTTAAACATTCATAGTGTCAAACAGGTTTTTTTCATAATTCTAAATCTTTCCAAGTTTCAATGTAAATTTTGAATCCCGTTTTCATTGAGGTCAAAGGGTTGAGGTCAGTTTTTTCACAACTATTCTTCTTTGATGAATCAGTGATGAATTAAACTGATCAAAAGTGACATTAATTACATTAAAATGTTTCAAATACCAACAAAAGCTGTTCTTTGACCTTTGATTAATCAAAGCATCCAAAAAAGCATGTTTTATATGGTAAAAAAGATAGTAATTAGCACTTATTCATCAGTGATTTTTTTTCATGTCTGGGACATCTTCTACTTCAATAAGAAAAATAAAAGTAGCACATTTAACATACCAAAAATTTCAAATAAAATAAAAATAAATAAATACAAATATATACTTTAAATAATATTCATTCATTCGTTCATTCATTCATTTTTGCACTGTCTATAAATATGATTATATTCACATAATGTATTATAACATAAAATTATTATACAATTATTAAATTATAATATACAGTTGAAGTCAGAATTATTAGCCCCCCTGAATTATTGGCCCCCCTGTTTATTTTTTCCCCAATTTTCCCAACACATTTCTAAATATAATAGTTTTAATAACTCATCTCTAATAACTGATTTATTTTATTTTTGCCATGATGACAGAAAATAATATTTTACTAGATATTTTTAAAATGCACTTCTACAGCTTAAATTGACATTTAAAGGCTTAACAAGGTTACTTAGGTTAACAAAAATAGATTAAAGGGGCTAATAATTTTGACCCTAAAATGGTCTTTAAAAAAATTAAAAGCTGCTTTTATTCTAGCCAAAATAAAACAAATAAGACTTTTCCAGAAGAGAAAATATTATCAGACATACTGTGAAAATGTCCTTGCTCTGTTAAACATCATTTGGAAAATATTTTAAAAAGAAAAAAGAATTCAAAGGGGGGCTAATAGTTCTGACTTCAACTATATATGTGTGTGTGTGTGTGTGTGTGTGTGTGTGTGTAGGTGTGTGTGTGTGTACATGCGTGATTTTATTTAAAATATTAACAATCCTTTTATATTTACTGTTGTCATAGAAACAGAATTTCATACTGTAAACTACACGAATGAGAAAATAAGTTTCACAACTCAAATAATACAAATGCTTCAACAGAAGAATTCATATATGATTTCATAAAATGATTTTTCATTTTTTTTTAAATGGACCTCATTCTCTTTCACTGCTGGTTTTTCAACATAACCTTGACTTTTGTTTAAAGATGGCTGTAGGCCTGTCTGCGTCCTAATTGCCCTGCTTAAAACATTCAACTCAGATGTGAAAACAAGATTTGTGAAGTGTGTTTTACAGATGAAGCTTTGATGGAATCAAACATTTGGTTTATCAGTTCTGATGAGACTGAACTGAACTGAAGGATGATCTTTCACAGACAAGATTAATAATGATTCCTAGTTTGGAGAATATAACACAGTAACAATTTTTAAAAATGCTGATTTGAATAGTGGTCCATAAAGCAATATTTAGCATGTAAATTGTGACAAAAACATTTATAAATCACTAAAATATGCAACTCTTCATCATTCCTACACTTGTCTTTGGGTTATTTGACATAGTATGAGTAGTAAATGGATTCAGTGCTGCAAACATTGTTCAGCTGTCTGTTTGAAAGCACTCTGGCATTAGGAAAACTCGTATTTCACATTCCGAATGGTGCCATGCTGCTCATAATTACACTGAGGACTGTGAGTGTGAGGTTTACGCCCGGCCTTATTTGGCAAATTTCTCAATAGCGTTCTTAATATCGCTGCTGGCAACTGTCAAACGTGAACAGATTCAGCTGGCAGGAGAAGAAGCCAGTCAGATAATGTCCACTCTAAATCAGAAATGGAAACTGACTAAGGATTATATCATGATCACCTCCCACAAGGGATTTTTATTTATTCCCCAGAGAAACGGTTTTGCCTTTGCTGTTAAATCACCTCTAGCAGTTAGGTAACTTGGAATCAGGGATTGTTTCTGAGCTAGTTGCTGAATTACAAAATCAAATCTGGACTAATTTTAACATGCAAAATAAAATAAAATAAAATAAAATAAAATAAAATAAAAT
>CAIGQQ010026963.1:10046552-10072224 GCA_903798035.1 Danio albolineatus | reverse complement strand
TGAACTTGAACATGTATACTAAAAAACATTAATTTTCACTAGTTTTATTAGGATTATTTTTCAAAGTATGTTTTAAATGCTTAAAAAATCAGTTAAATCTTTGTAAACTATAAATATATGCACTATATATTATTTATTTTAATTAATTTTATAAAGAAAATATTATATTATTCTTATTTTTCAATTCAACTATAGGGGTGCGGCCAGGTAGGGGGCCCTATAAGACAATGTGCCCAGGGGCCTCTGAGTTCTTAATCCGGCCCTGCCCAAAAATGAAAATTTACTCACTATTTACTCTGCCTCAAGTGATTCTTTTTTCAGGTAAACACTAAATATATTTTGAAGAATGACTCATGTTGCAGAAATCAACAAATACAATGGAAAACAGGGCTTATGGGTTTTCTTCACAATATCTTCTTTTGTGTTCAACAGAGGAAAGTCAAACTGCTTTGAAACAAGTGAAGAGTAAGCAAATATAACAGAATTTTCTACAAGGGTCTAGCTGCAGACCAGGTGCAGATGCAAGCTGAGCTGAATGCAATCCTTTTACTGTGCACACCTAACCCCCTAACCTTACCCCTCACTGTGATGTCACTAGCTCCATTGAGTGCATTGTGTCTGAGATTGCATGTCTGAGATATGCAACTCTACAGTCAGATACTATTGGAATTGTCAGGTTTTGGATGAAGTGATAGTTGCAACCCAGCCTCATAATTGATATGTACCCCTATTTACATTTCTGGAGATTGCGAAATATGTCCCAGGAGGTAAATTTTTTCCAGTTTTTGTTTTCACGAATCCACTAGAGGCTGCTATGTACTTGACTGCAGCCTTAGGTGGAACAGCATACACGAATGGCACTCGCGAGAGAAATTTGAGATCTGACTGACTGACTGACTGACTGACTGATCGACCTACCGACCCAACCAATAGTGTTTTCAATAGCACCTATTGACCCGATCACCCACTTCCCAAAACCCAACCGACAGTGTTTTTTAAAGCAATCCAGAAAAAGAAAAGTCCTCACGGCTGCCTGATTTTTACCACATTTTCACATCTTATTTATTCCCTGTTATTTAATGAGTGTAGTTAACTCAAAATGTACAGAAAGTTAATTCAACTCATTTGAAAAGAGTTTTGAACTCAGTGTTGAAGGTAATGACTTAAATAAATACCTCATTACTTTAACTTAAATGGTTCACAGTACTCATATAGGTTAGGTTTTTTAATTCAGTTGGTTTGTAGCAATCAGTTTCCTCAAACAATTTGAGTTGCCTTTACTTATTAGGTTTTATAGTACTCAGTTGGTTTGAGTTCTCTTCATTTACTGGGTTTTACTGTGCTCAAATTGCTTCGTTTACACAAATGGATTAAGTTCACAGTACTTATTACGATTAGTTTTAGAACTTAAATATGGTTTGTTGCAATCGGTTTCCTCAAATGGTTTGAGTTACCTTAACTCATTGGGTTTTACAGTGTAGTAACTAATTTCTTTTGCCTTCGCCATGATTTCAGTACATCACTTTTACATTATTTTGCAATTAAAATAATATTAACTAGGTTAATTAAATTAACCAGTTTTGAACAAGAGTGGTTTGTTCTGTAACCAATCGAAAAAATGGTTTCTTATGGGGTTAAATATATTGGCCTTAAAATAAACTTAAAAATGCTTTTATTCCATCAAATAAACATTATTGGTAATACTGTGAAAATGTTTTATTGCTCCATTAAACATCTCTTGGGAAACATAAAAAAGATTTTAAAAAATCACAGAATGGCTAATAATTTTGCCTTTAACTGTATGAGTCTGTCGTCATAAGCCATAGGCCTTCTCTGTCACACACACATAATATGTCCCCTTAAAGCACAAAGTGCTTGTTTTTCTTAGAAAACCAAGATTTGATGCTGGAGAGACTAGAGGGATGAGATTTTTGAATGAGTCTTCCAGTAAGCAGGGTGACTAATGCTGGTGTCAGTGCTGCCCTTTAGCTAATGTTCCAGTTACACTAAGCAGAAATAATGTGCTGCTCCTCACAACATACCCTGGGGGATTCAGCCATGTATGTGGATAGCATTAAGATGGTACTGTATCACAAGGTGTAACTGCAAAGTTCCTCTTTTTAAAATAACTTATATACAGTTGAAATCAAAAGTTTAAGCCCCCCTGTATCCCAAATTATGTTTAAAAGAGCAAGGAATTTTCAAAGTATTTCTTATAATATTTTTTTCTACTGGACAAAGTCTTATTTGTTTTACTTCGTCTAGAATAATTTTTTTTTTTTTTACATTTTAAGGTCAATATTATTAGCCCCAATGAGCTTTTTTTTCTCTCTACATAACAAACCATCAGGCATTCAAGTGTTCAAAGAGTTTGATTGCAAAACGCGATAAACGACATTTTTTGACTTTACATTTTATGATTGGAAATCACTGTTCAGATGTACCCTTATCTATGTGTGAATTGCTGCCATTAACACAATTTAAGAATGAACATTTTAGGCCTACTACAAAATGTAGTTTTTCACAAAACGCGATATCTGCCAGACCAGTTTCTTTGCAAAATGCAGTTATAGAACTGTTATATATAGAACAGCTAGGCTATATGCGCGAGCTCAGCATCCCCTGGGAGGAGAGTCACCGTTGGCGAAGTGCTTCAAGTTTGCTCATTGATTTAATGATAATATCAAAACAAAAAAACATACGTTCTTAAAAAGAGGATTCACTAGGCTAACTAAAAAACGTTTGCCATTAAAATTGTTTATACTGTAGGCGAGCTGTCAGTCACAGGCTACGTCCGTCTGTCAGTCAGAAAATGAATATTTACAATTAATTGATAAATTATTGTTAATTTTCCCACTGATGATCCAAAAGATTTCTTCAAATGCCACAGTAAAGCCTGCTTAAAGCCATTAGTGCCCCAGCCAAAAAAAGAGAAAAAGTTATGTTATATTGTGTACGTTCTGGCCAAAACTAACTCAAAATCTTATTATTAATAATCAATCTTTGTATATACTGTTCTATATAGTTTTTATTAATTTTAATCAATTTAAGATGTTTGACATTGTTAAGATAAATATGTTGCATTTTGGCATGCTTTTTGACTTTTTCATGAACTATTTATGGACATAAAATTCAATAAAAAATATCCTGGATTTGAAGAATATGTGTCCCTGGCCTTCACTGAGCTCAAGTAATAGTTTAATGTACAGAAATTGTGAATAAACTTGACTGTTGATGTCTTCAATAATAATGTCAAATAACCAACATTTCTCAAAATAGATATATCTCGTTTTGCAATGAAACTCTTCATATATATATTATGTGGACATTGGTCAATATGCACTTTGCCCATTTTTTTTGTCTATTTTGGATTGTAAAGAAATATCATGAATAAGTTAAATCACAGTATCTATATCTTTGCTTGATCAACACTAGATAAAGTTTCCCCCACAGTCCAAAGACATGCTCTAAGTGAATTGAATAAACAAAATTGGCTGTAGTGTATCTGTGTGAATGTGAGAGCGTATGAGTGTTTCCCAGTGATGGGTTGCAGCTAGAAGGGCATCTGCTGCATAAAAAATATGCTAGAAAAGTTGGTGGTTCATTCCGCTGTTGCGACCCCTGATGAATAAAAGGACTAAGCTGAAGGAAATGAATGAATGATCTTTTCATAATTCATATAATGGATTTTAAAGTAGTTGCCACACACACACACACACAAGTAGTGCTATTTTATGGTACGTAAGGCTAAAAGCTAAAAGCAAGTTTGCTATTATCTGAGATACAATCCAAAAATATGCAATATTTATTTTTTTATATCAAATAAATTACATATTTTTGGATTGCATCTCTGAAAATTCCCAAAAATACTTATAGACACTCTGACAAGTGAAGATTTTTTGTTAACTTTTAAAATGTATTTATTTATATATATTTCTTCCTCAAATATATATAAAAGAAAAAATCCTTCAAGAATCCAGAATGACTGAGAGGAAATGAAATTATTAAATTCCCTCATGATGCTAATGCCAGGATATTATGGCAGTGCTTGTTTCATGCCCAATGGCACACTATATATCATGTCTGCTGACAGGCGAAAAGGAATAACAGAAGATGACAGACGCAAAAGCCAATGTCTTCCTTGCGGGAGGCGGAAAGACCACCTCTCAGTCATCTGAATGAGTTGAATATTGGTGCACTCGAGAATTAATGTACTGAATATGTCCAGAGCCATTTTGAAATCTGCTTTTTGCCAGGAGTTTCATGTTTCTAACCAAGCCTGACAAATCCTGATCACTGAAACCCAAGAGGCTCCAAGCAACGGCTAAGAACTGTAATGAGATTAAATTGGGACTGTAAAAAAATCTGCCTGGCATTGATTTGAAGATAACTGAGAGTTAGAACTAATGAGTCGACGTGTTCTTTGATGCCACACATTTCACAGTTGTGTTGTCAAATGTACCAGTAATTTAAATATGTTTAAAGCTTTTCAGCAGTGCTATGCTGTAGCACTCAATGAAAGGTGCGCTTTCAAATGCTTTGATGCAAATTTCTGTAAGTGCTACGTGAAGAACATCATATGCTTCTATTCACTATACATGTTTTGCAGTGTTAAACATTATAGACATTCAGAAACATTTGTTGAGTGTAAGAACTCAATGGTCAGACTAAAGTTTTCAAGTATTCAAATGCGGGTTAGGATTGGATTTTAGCTGTGGCGGGTTAGACAGCTGCTCCCACTAGCCACATTGGCTGGTTGAAAATCATTTTTAACTTGCCAGTGCTGGCTCATCACTGAAAATTAGAATTTTAGTTTATGGTCATTTGTCAATATCAGTGCACATGTAATCTTAGAATCGTGCAACAGGACTGACAAAAATAACTGATTGTGCGAGCAAGAGAAAGCCGGTGAATATCGATTAATACAATAATCACGCGGACGGTAAGACATAGGCTATCCTCAGTCACTGATGAGGGCTTAAGTGTCGAACAAACAGCTGATGGGATGTTTCCGTTTCGTTGTGCAAAGCAACAACTTTGCCTGGAAACGCAACTGATGTGGTTGGTTCACTTTGAAATAGACGGGAAATAAAACGATGCTTGTGCACCCACAGACTGCTGCTTTCAAGAGCCTGAGATTTTTTGTATGTAGAAGCAGTTGCCGCTTTCGCTTTGACCATTCTTTGAACAGATTATTAATGGGCCAAACGTTAGCCATGGGCGCATGAACATCCTTTCATTATCGCACACGTAATGTTTTTCACCTCCTTTCTTTTGCTTATAATTATTTTTATTAATATGCTTTAATTATCATCCTTTACAATAACATTGTTTTAATAGGAAATTAACTGTCCATTTAAGTATAATTACAGTACTTGATATGGGACATTTAGCCTGGACAGACTACTGTGCACAGTTTTAGATACATGAGATTTTTTTTAAATGTCAATTGTTTCTTTAAGAACATGTTTATTGAATAAAAAATGCATGTACAGAGCTACATTTTGCTTGTTTTTAAAAAAATTGCAAGCTTTTTAAAAATTGTGGTAAGTAAATAATTATTTTGGTGTGGCCAGAAAACAATTTGGTAAATCCTCAGTATTGAGCCTTTAAAATTCAGGTAAATTGCAATGCAACACTATGATACCACAGATTGTTGAGCAAGATCATACACAACACACAAAAAAAGTTAAATTAATGAGGAGGCATGTGGACGTAACACAACATTTAAAAAAAGTTAATGTCAAGCCCAGATCATATATAACACAACTCATACAACACTCGCACTCTCTTTGCTACAGTATAGAGACTCACGAACGGTCCAAGTACACTATACAAAATGTCCGTAAATTAGCAGTTTTCCGTATTTTGTAATTCATGTTTTTATTTTGGGCGCCACGGTGGCGTAGTGGGTAGCACATTCGCCTCACTTGACACACTCTGCAGATCATTTTTCAAAATGGTGTTAAACTGCTTGGATGTAGATCTCCTAAAAGTGGTAAATGCTTCACTTCTTTCTTTGACATTTCCAATCTCTCTGAAAACTGCAGTTGTTAAACACCTTATGAAAAATAGCAACTTGAATAACACCATAACGAGTAAATATGGATCAATTAAAAAATTTCATTACATTGACAAATTTATAGAGAAAAGTTGTTTTTAACCAGGTTAACAAGTTTTTAAGCTCTAATGGATGGTTTTCAATCAGGTTTACAACCACATCATACAGAGGGCGTCCTTATAAAGTTAATCAATAATATTCACTTAAATACTTGATCTCAGTGCTGCATTTGACACTGTTGATCCCATTATATTTCTCGATAGGCTGGAAAACTGGGTTGGGTTGTCTGGGACTGTCCTCAAATGGTTCAAATCTATGTCGGTATATGTGATCATAGGTCAATGTGAACACCAATGACATGTGGAGTCTCACAAGGTTCAATTCTGGCACCTCTTCTTTCAACCTTTACATGCTCCCACTGACCCAAATAATGAGAAAGAACCAAATCTCTTACTACAGCTATGTCGATGACACTCTATTCTATTTAGCCATTAACATCCTCTGCCAATGCATTGATGAAATAAACTTTTGGATGTGCCAGCAGTTTCATTAGATAAACAAAGTCAAAACCCAAGCCATTGTATTTTTGGGGACAAAAATGAAGTTGTCAAAGTGAATGTGTACAGTACCTTGACTCTAGGTGTCAAATAAAAAAAAATCAAGTTACGAATTTTGGTGTGTTACTGGAGTCATTACTTAGTCGTTTCAGTAGTCGTGCAAAGCAGTAACTTGATCATTTTATTACCATTTCAAAAACATTGCAAAAAGCAACCTTTTAAATCTGTTTTGATGCATTTTAATGATTTCTTTCATCATTTGAATTCTTTGTTGTTTTTATTTCTTATAGTTATTGTATAATTGTTGTGTGATTATTTTGTGAATCTTTTAATCTTCTTGTTTACATAAAGACTTTTAATTACCATTGTGTAGGAAATGTGCTGCCTGAAAAACAGCCTTGGCTTGCCTTACAATGAAAGCATACACAAATAATATCAGATTTATCAGTTATTGTCAAAAGAAAATTGTCATGTGAGGAAAATGAATGGAATTATTAATTCCAGAACTGAGCTCTATAAGCCAGTTTGTTGAGTGTCTGAGCTCTGCAAGACTGCAAATTGATTTGGTAAAACAAAGTACAAATTCAATGCAAATAAATGATTCTTTGTTCTGTTATCATAACCATTGTTTTTTTGCATGACTGAATTTAAGCAATATCAGCTTCACGGATTATAAAGTGAGCTCAATTAGTTTGGTTCTGTGTGTAATACATTAATATAGCATATGTTTTGTGGTGTTTTGTTATTTGTTTTCTGTTTTGCATTCTCTTCTCTCTTCCGTGTCTATTCTGTCCTGTTTTAGGTGTGAAACCATTGGTCGAAAGAGCTGTCAGTCATCATGACGCAATCGGCACACCAATCAGGAGCTGGTCCGCGGAGTATAAAAGACGTGTGCTTACGTTGATTCATCAGGAGCGCTTGGCTCACCGCCAAACTCCTCACTTGTGTCGGCCAGCCTGTTCATTGTGTTTCTTATTCTTATTCTTATTCTTATTCTTATTCTTATTCTTATTCTTATGCTTATTCTTATTCTTATTCTTAGTCTTAGTCTTAGTCTTATTCTTAATCTTATTCTTATTCTTATTCTTATTCTTATTCTTATTCTTTGTTGCTGTTGAGTGTCTCTAGAGTAAATGATCGATTTATTAGAGAAGCTTGTGCAAGTTAATGTAGTATCTATTGAGAAGTTGAACGATCTTTATGAGAATTGGATTATCAAACAGCTCTTGTTTTGCTAATAGCTAACAGTGTGTACTTTACGAGAATCCTATTAATTCTGAGCAGCATAGTATTTTTCTGTTAGTTAGTTTATGGAGGCGTTGCCACATTTGTTGTTATGTTTTGGAAGTTATGAAGTTTAGTTAAGCATCGTGTTGAAGTTTAAGGTTTTGTTTCTGCATTTTGCTTTGTTCAGTTAGTTTAGTGGGTTGGGATTTAGTTAGATCGTTTTGTTATATTTATTTCTTTGTTTTGGTTTTCGTTTAATTTGATTATTTAAAATTACATTTATATTACATGTAATTTTCTATATTCCTTGTTTGGTATGCTCTGTTTAATAAATACTTTTTGTTTCACTTATGCAGTAGTTGTGTTTTCTGCTTGTTCAACCAGCATTATTAGAGACTCACTGACTGTTACGTCTCCTCCATTTAATAACTTAAACACGTAACAATATACCATGTATAACTTATTTTTCAGGGGTGCTAAGTACGTGATGACATGCCAACTTTCAGTATTGACAAAAGCTTATGTTTTTGTCACAGAGATTGGTTCAAAGAACTATGAAAATTGGAAATTAACAACAACATTATTTCACAGAATTGATTTTATAACAGTATGCAATAGCTTACCTCTCTGTGATGGTCTCCCTCAATCCGCTGGTGACTCCCTTCATGACGGTGCTTGCTTTTGGAGTGAGAACCACCTGAGACACAAAAAAGGTGCCCTTACGTCTCCGATCCTTTACTGAAGCTTGAAGGAACAGAATGAGCTTCTCAGGATCTGTGGTATTGGCCCAAGGAGCAGGCATCATCTGACCCGGCCACAGGAAAGGAACCTCCAGAGCCATTGGATTGTGATAGAAGACCAGCACCTGGTACTCTTTCTCCCAGAGGTACTTCAGGCTGACTTCTTGTGCAAACACAACTGGACAGAGTCGGTCTCCGAAGACGGTGCGCAGCATCTGGACCAGCTTCTCGTGATGGAGGTTCTGTACACCATAGAAGTGGTTGAAGTCCAGAAACACAACCTCACGAGCATGAGAGGCCAGGAAGGTGCTGATCTGCTCCAGGCCTTCACGTACAGTGGCACTGAACAGGCCGTGTGCAAAGTAGAGCTCGTTGTCTGGGTCTCTGGGTTTGGTGGATATGCGGAGGTCAAAGAAGCGGATCCCTGCCTCCAACTGGCTGGTGAAGTTCATGGTCTGTGTCGCCAACCACTTCCTCATCAGCTTTTTGGCCACAGTGCCAAACACAGACACAAAGTTCTGCACTGTCTCGGGTTGCTCCGGACCAACTGGTGAGGCTTCATCAATGTAGAAACTGAAAGAGTCATGGGAACCTGGAAGATGAGATTTCTGAATTAGTATAATACATAATAAGAGCACATGTTTGATGAAGACTCTACAAGAATAAATTACATTTTCATGCAAAACATTCCATTGAGAACTGAAAAGGTACTCCGTGCATGTTGACAAAAGTCATTTGTCTCTGTGAAATGATAAAGAAACATTTAATGTGCTATAAAAGAATGCCACATAAACATTTTTTATTTCAGTTGAAACTAATCTCTAAAATTGAGCCATTTTTATCTCAAAAGGATTTGGAAAAGATTATGCATACTTTATTTTCTCAAGATTGGATTGTAGTAACTCGCTGTATTATGGTTTTCAACATAAAAGTATTGACAGACAGACAACTTGTCACGGCACCAGATAGAGAGAATCCAATTGCAAGCATTTAATGAACAATAAGTATCAAACACTCTCAGAAAAAATGGTACAATGTTGTACCAAAGAAGGTACAAACCCTTGTCACTGGGGCAGTACCTTTTTATGGGACAAAATTGTACCTTAAGAAAAGAAACAAATTTGTACCTTTTAAGGTCATGATTTGTACCATGGGAAACCAAAATGTACCTTTGGTTTTAAAAACCTGCAGATACAATACTGTATACTTTGTGAAAGGTACCACCACAGTGACAAGACACTTTGTACCTTAACAGTGTAAAAATACTTACCAAACATTTATTAAAATGCCTTAAATGTTTAGTTTACAATGCCTATAGTTTTGTTTTACCAGTTGTTTTGTATTATTATTTTGTATTATTTTGTATTATTGTATTATAGAACTAAAAATGTATAAGTATCTTTAAACATATACTTTTAAACGATGATTTTTGTTTTAATATGGAAATTATTTATAAAAATCACTTTGCCTTTCCAGTCATATTTATTTTCATAGATACTGTAATAAAGGAGTTGCTCAACACTTTTGTACCTTTTATATGAGAACAATTGTGTACCTTCATTTCAGTTGTACCATAAAAGGCACAGAACAGTATCATAAGAGGTCTTTTCAGTACCATATAAGGTACAAGTTTTACAAAGGTACAAAACTGTTCCTCAAGGAACATTATTTGTACCATCGTGTACCTTTTTTCTGAGAGTGAAGGAGACAACTGGCTGTTCTGGAGACAAGAACATACAAAACAAAAGAGAGCCCACTACCCCAAATGAAGACGTCAACCGACAAACAGACTGCGAAGACTTCTTAGAGACAACAGACAGGAACAAGGACAAACAACAGACTGACAACTGGCAGTAACCACATGCTGAAATATATAGCCAGTGAAACAGGAATCAGCTGGAGGATGATTAGGTCAGCTGATAAAGGCAGCTTATTCGAAAGCACACCGTCAACAGAAAAAGGTAGTCAAGCACGCACCCAACACACAAGGCATGACACATAAGATACAGAAAGAACAAACACATAAACCGTGACACAACTGGGAAAAGCTGCACATCACTCCAGTTTTAAGATGCTTTAAGATACTTTAAGCTACTGTACACTGGCTGCCGGTTTCTCAATCATTGTTAAAGATATTAGTATTTGTTTTTAAAAGTCTTACATCAGTGGTGTCAAGTTCCTGGAGGGCCACAGCACTGCATGGTTTACTTTTAATCCAGATTAAACATATCTGATCAAACTACTTAAATCCTTTAGGCTTTTTTTAAAGTCTACAAGAACAGTAAGTGTGTTGAAGATTCGATCCAGGTGAAGAAATCTAAAAGAATTTTATGTTTTAAATCTTTGAGCCTCAATGGTCCCAAGGATGTACCGCAAAATGAAAGGAGATCACTCCTTTGTGGACGCTGCTCCTATCCATATCTTTTTACTGTAGTGTTTGAGCCTAAATGAGCGTTAGTTGAATAAACTCAATTTTACCAACCTTTTTGGTTTATTGTTTATGTGTTTTATTAATGTTTATGTGCTATTATGACAGAATTTCAAAGTAATGTTATGGTTGTTAGGCATTGTGTCCTGTAAAGCACTGTGATCTTTCTAGCCATGCAATGTTTTTTTTTTAGACTGCAAACATGCAGTTTATTTCTTTAAAAAAAAAAGACTATTTACAGTATATATAGTCTTACCCCGGAAACTTTTTTGGAATTTACCACTGGCTCTGATGTATGTCTCTATAGTGTTTAACATGACATATAATTAATTTTAGATATACACTGGTCCCTCGTTATTCATAGGAGTTACGTTCTAAAAATAACACGCAAAAGGAACAATCTGTGAAGTAGTTCGCTTTATTTTTTACAATTATTATAGATGTTTTAATGCTGTACAACCCCTCACTACACACTTTATACACACAGACAGGCATTAACATTTTCACACTTTTCTCTCTTGTTTAAACACTCTCAAAGTTCAAACCTTCGCAGAAAAATAAGTCCAGTATTATAAAACCATTTGATCTTCATTCATATTTTTTGTAATGATGCTCTACAGCCACGTAACTTCAACCTTCCTTTAGCATGTCCAGAAGTACTTTCTTCCATTTCTCCATATTTTCTCCCTCTGCATTTTGGGTGCTATCACATTTGCCTTTGACGGTGCAGAACGCTTGATCGCTTGGGGAGAAAACTTCCAAACATACAGTACAGCACCTCAGAGTTACACTGCTAGGGATTGAAGATTTAAGTAAATTTGGCAAGCTGAACGCTTTCTGTACTGTACAGGAGATGGAGGAGGTCAATTAACGATGGTCTACAGCCAGTCAGGACACCAAACACAATGCACTTATCAGGAAGCAGAACACAATGCGCTGTAGTAAAAAAACATGTCAAATTACACTAAAAAACTCCACAAAACTGCGAAAGATGATCCACGTTATAGCAAGGGATCACAGCATCTAACGGTCAATCCTTGTTAATTTAATGATTTTTATGTTTTTTGCATAAAGTTTTTACATATTTGATATCATTTTAATGTTGTTTTTATTTTGCCCCCTTTGAACTCTCTGCAAATTGTTACAATAGCTTTTATTGTAGCTTCTGTTTTTTTATTAGATACTATACTGTTAAAATAATTAGTTTAATAATAGTGTTAAATAGTGTTTAATAAAAGTAGGTAACACTTTATTCCGATGGTGCATTTGAGTGTTAGTAGACTGTCTACCTAATATCTGTTGATACTGGCATTCAACAAACATTTCACTGACAATAACAAACTTTGCAAGTACATGTCAACTTACTCTAACCCTACCCCTAACCCCAACCTAACAATCTACTTATAATCTAATGAGAATTAGTTGCAATGTAACTGAAATTCAACAAATGGACCATCAAAATAAAGTGTGACCTAAAAGGATTTGCTGCCTGTATGTTAGTTACATTGCAGGTCAAATTGTTGGATTGCACCACTTACGTGCTATTTCTCATTTAATCCATAGTTCACAGCTATTCCATAGCATTCTGTTAAATAGTGTGCAGCTGAAATAGTACTGTTAAACAACCGAAGGAATGATTTATCGCATTTATTTAAATAAATGATTGAGTTTCTGTATCTCTCTGAACAAGCAGAGTTTAGTTACCCTAATTGACTTATTTTATTATACTGACAAAATATTCTGGTTCACAATCTCGCATATTTCCAATTTGCCCCACTGTAAATTTAGAGAATAGCTGCACTTCATAGTCTGATAATCTTCAGAGTCCCGCACAAGGTTATGAGTACATCAAGTGTGCCATTAGAGATGAGGCCATCTGCTCCAAAAATGGCTTTAAAGTGACTTTCTCAGAAAAAAGGAAATCTCAAAAATAACTCTGCCTGACAATCTGCTGTACTTTTGTGCAACAGAAATCCAAGAAAACATATACTGCCTGTCGATAAATAGAATAATAGAATTATTCAACAGGTCACACTTGCGTCCTGACTGCAGCAGGAGGAAAAGCGTTGCCAGGGCCTACAGGATAATAACACAGGATTGACAAGCACACTTCCATTGTGAATACATAGCCAGGTGCTATGTTTGATCTCAAAAATCAAAACAACTATTTAAATAGATGCATTGCTAATGTAATTAAATGGAAGCATTAAGCAGTCTTTAAACAGTGAATGTGAGACAGACTCTTCGAGTATTATTTTTGATGAACAAACAATGAGTCTTTGCATCTGAAGGCAGCACTGTGGCCTGAAGGCAGCACTCACTATGGGAAAGGGCCATTAGGCAAACAGCTGTCTGCTCGGCAAAGACATCTCAGCAATCACCACAACAACAAAACCAGTCCACATGATGGAAGCATTAGATGCTGCTTTTAACATTCAGGGGGGAGGGAGGGAAGAGAGATGATGGAAAGAATTCACAAAACAAAGAATTGCATGTGGCATTTTAACACTGAATCTACAAATCGTTCAAGTATTGACTTACTAGAATATGACTTACTAGTACACTATTGACAAGAACATGTTCAAACCCTTTAAGTATCTAATAAATATAAACTTTTCCCAATTTAAAAGTTAAGATTAGTATCTAACGATTAAGTACCGCTATCTAGTATCTAGTAGTAGTAGTTTGGTAACACTTTATTTTGATGGTCCATTTGAGTATTAGCAGACTGTCTGCTTAATATCTGTTGATACTGATATTCAACAGACATTGAACCGACTATAAGAAACTTTGCAAGTACATGTCAACTTACACTAACCCTACCCCTAACCCCAACCCTAACCCCAACCTAACAGTCTACTTACTGTATAATCTAATGAGAATTAGTCGGCATGTAGATGCAATGTAACTTAAATTCAACAAACGGACCATCAAAATAAAGTGTGACCATAGAATAGTATCTCAATGACAGATGCCGATATGTCAATTAAAAAATGTACATTTAATTTCCATTTAAAAACTATACAAATATCCATTTTCATGCTACTGGTACTTATTTTAGCTACTTTTCTTCATTTTGACTAGTAGTGGTACTTGTATCTAACGAATAAATGTAAGTATATTTTTCAGATAGAACTAGAACTAAAGAGTAAGCACTGGTACATAGAAATACTAGTATACTAGTAACATGGACATCTATGCTAGTACAATTCTTAATGTTCAAATGTTACATTTGTTACTTGTAGGAGCCATTTTTGCGTTGTAATTTTCTTTCACACCACTAGAGAGTGTATAATGTGTTTATGCCAAGCGGCAACCTCCTGCTCTCCCTCGGGAAGCCAATACGGAAGTAACTTAAACTTGCAATTCATCGAAAATTCCGCTAGTCCTGGCTGTCCTGGCTCCATAATAGAGCAAATCTCCAATGAGCCCACTGGTGAAATGGCCAATTTTACAGCAGAAAAAAAGGTGTTTACAGCCTGGTACAAAGAACGATTTTGGTTCATATAGCTTATATTACCCTTCGTGACAACTGTGAGGGGGGTGAATTTTTTTATAACTCATCCGTTTCCTTATATTAAGCTAAATTAAGTTTGCATAATTAAGGGCGTGGCCACTTGAGTGACAGCTAGTCCCGCTGGTCGCCGTCACGTCACCTCAGCTGATTCCGCCTGATTCATCGTGTTTTTGTGTTGTTTTATGTGGCTTTACACAGTCAGCTGCCTTTTGGAATTATTTCCTACCATTATCAGATAATATGGCATGCTGTGTGCGCTTAATTGTGCTCACAAACCATTCACGTGGACTCACGTTTCCCAGGTAAGTGAAATTATTTACTTATACCATCTCTATACATGTAATTGCTTTATTTAGGATAATTTATGATTTATAATGTTCTTCAGAACTCTAATGCACTCCAGAATCTGACAGATTGATCAGCTGTAGTCTATAAAATCGTCATCTGAAGCGTTGTCATACAGTGTTCTGCCTGGATTTCCTAAATAGCCTTGCATTTACTAACACAGACTATAACTAAAGTATTTGGATGTAATTCACGCTTTCTTCCAATGCCAGCATGCGTCCCGTAGCTCCGCTCACGCTACGCCCACGCTCCGCCCACGCTCCGCCTCTTTGCCCTTGTTTGGTATGCCTCGGTTGGTGCGATGACGCGCGAACAAAATGGCGACGGTTGGCCACGCCTACTAGTGGCTTCTTTTGGGTTCATCAGAAACCTATGGGTGACGTCACGGATACTACGTCCATATTTTTTACAGTCTATGGTTTATGCTGTCCTAGCGATGACCTGGGGGATGTAGAAGAAGGTAAAAAAAACGTTTTGACCGTCATGGACGTGAGAATGGGTTTATATTTATTTTGATGTTTACTTTTTAATGTTGACAAAAAGGACAATAAATGGGTTGGAATATCCAACTTTATTTGCAAAGGTATGGACCTTTCATTTTGTTATCAACCCATTCATGGAACAAACACGTCAGAACCAAGGATCTAAATATATGCACCTAAAGTTACTAGTAACACTAAAATAGCTACAAATGACTACTGAAATAACTACTAGTATAGAATCTACGCTGTAAAAGTGTTGTAAAGTTCCACACAATTCCTTCATGTTGACCCAAAATTATTATGTTAACGTAATTGTTTAGACAAATTTAAGTAGATTGAACATAAAACAATTGAGTTGTCCCCCCCCAAAAAACCCTCAAGAATTGTGTTGATTCAGCTCATTTTAAAAAAGTTGCTTGAACAAGCAGCAGAAACCTTTTTTTTTTTTAAAGTACTGGTATTTAATATCTACCAATATCTAATTAATACATATTTATTATTGAGTAGATCTATTGTTGATCTGTTAATTTTGATATATTTATAGGTCATGCTAAATTTTTTGTTATTATTGAAAAGACATGTTTTTTGTGTTTAATAGTTGTAACCGTTTTATTAAATGAAGCTAAAAACTAACTAATAAAGATTTAATATCTACCAGTATCCAGCTAACACATATTTAGCATTGAATATATCTATTGTCTATTTAATACTAGCCTGAACGAATGAATGATATTTTGAAATGGTACTATAACTAAATAATCAGCATTGTTAGCTACCGTATACAGAACAAGCACTCGTAGCTACTGAATCTTTACTAAGTATAACTAGCATGAAAACAATTACTAGTATGTTTTATACATTCATTCAAGCCAATTTAGTTTATTCAATTCACCTATAGCTCATGTCTTTGAACTGTGGGGGAAACCGGAGCACCCAAAGGAAACCCACACTAACATGGGGAGAACATGCAAACTCCACACAGAAATGTCAACTGGCCCAGGTGGGTCTCGAACCAGCAAATGTCTTGCTGTGAGGTGGCAGTGTTAACCACTGAGCCATCGTGTCGCCCATACATTAAATGTTAAAATGGCTTGCCATATTTACAACCCCTTACAGACTTGCTTCTGCTTTCCCTATTCTGTGACAATCTGTCTCTATTATGACAATAACATGTCATATAGCTAATGACTGCTCATTAAACAGATGGACGAATGGAAATATACAGACTTTGTAACTGTTACTTTCTGTCAAATTCAGATTAATGAGTAACAGTATATGTCTCATTTCCCTCCTTGACATAGGTAATATCTTCTGGTACGTGGAAATAGAGGAAAGTCTCTGCGAACGCAATTACCACGTGCGTCTCACTGGATCACAGACTGTGAAGGGAGGTGAGACGTGAGTGTAATTGCAAATCTGCTTTTATGAGAATACACAGCATAATGCATTAGTATTTTAGCATGTTTTTCATTTATACTCTATGAAACCGACCCTTTTTTAATCAAATTTTGATAAACTGATTTGAAGCAACTTTTTTTTCAAGAATTAGTTTACATTAAAAACGTTCTATTAAAAAATTGCCCACCAGGTCACCCAAAATAATGTTGTTTTTTTTCTGATATATACATATATATTTGGGGGGATTTTCAACATCTAATGCAAGTGAATGAGACCAGTTCTGTTAGTAAAAAATGTATAAGACTTCCAAGAAAAATATATGAAAAAGATCATGACAACAAATGTTTTTATGTTTTTAAGTTTAACATTATATTTGTGTTCACTTTGATTGATGCAAGTTGGGATGACTGGAAAAGTTCATTAGATTCAACTAAAAACTGTAAGGTAATTTAAGTGCATTTTGCTAACGTGCTATAAAAATATATGTTGTGTGCAAAAAGCATGTGCAAACATCCACATGATTCTTTTTTTAACTGCTGTTCTTTTTTCATTGTTTATTGCTACAAGATGAAAGTGCACAGCATATATTTAGCACATATTCATAGTGTTGAGTAAATAATCAGGAAAATTATTTTTCAGTTTAACAATTCCCTCCAGATAAAGCAAAGAAGATTTTTATACAGCCACACTTATACAGCAGCACTGATTTACATCATTTATATTTAAAGGTACAATATATGAGATTTTTAAAAACAAATTGCTACTGACTTACTGACATTCCAAATGTTTCAAAGAACATTTATAATAAGCAATTTAGAAATGAGCAATTTTAACTAGTATGGTGGACAGTGTCCTGTGTTGCCATGCTAAAAATGTCACATACACTTGATTTCCAGTTTGGCTTTATATAAATCAGGCAAACAGCAGCGATACTTTAATTTGTTTTGCGTTTTTATTAAGCTGCACAGAGCAACATACCGAACAACAGAACATTAAAATATATTTAGTATGATAAAGCAGGGGACGCCACGTGGCCTAGTGAGTAGCACGTTCGCCTCACAGCAAGAAGGTCGCTGGTTCGAGCCCCGGCTGGGTCAGTTGGCATTTCTGTGTAGTTTGCATGTTCTCCCCGTGGTTGCGTGGGTTTCCTCCGGGTGCTCTGGTTTCCCCCACAAGTCCAAAAACGTGGTATAGGTGAATTGGGTAAGCTAAATTGTCTGTACTGTATGAGTGGGAATGTGTGTGTATGGATGTTTCCCAGAGATGGGTTGTGGCTGGAAGGGCATCCGCTGCGTAAAAAAATATGCTGGATAAGTTGGCGGTTGATTCCGCTGTGGCGACCCCGGATTAATAAAGAGACTAAGCCGACAAGAAAATGAATGAATGAATGATAAAGCAGTGCTGCTTCTACTTAGCTATTTCGTTGTTTGTTGTGAATAAGCACCTTCTAGCGGTGAAAAAGGAGACTACTTACGAAAATGACGTGCTGTTTGAAAGAGAGTAAAATTCAAAAGGCCTAAACAGCCTGCATAGCTCCATGAGGACCCATTGCATTTATTTAGCTTTCTAATAGCTCTTCAGCTAAATGCAAAGGAGTGTCTTCTTGTTATGAGATCCTGCTTTGAGATGCACTGAGCTGATATTAGGAGGGTTTGAGGGAAATTATTTCTGGGAAAATGGACCATTTAACAAAATAGAAGTGACTGATCGGGCTCATGTTTCACCTCTGAACCTCTGAGAAGAAGAACATTAGAGCGGATCAAAGACTCACTTTTGTTTTTGAAGCATGCAATGCTGAAATGATTATCACAACTATAAATTATCTTGTCGAGAGGACACAGACCTTCCGTTACTGCTTGAAAATGTTGAATTGTAAAGCTTATTATTATTATTATGGTTATTATTATTATTCAACACACCTTTACACAATTAAATATGTATTTGTAATGACTGTAAATATGAAATAAACTTTATAAACATGAGTACAGCACAAAAGAAAACTGAAAAAAAAATTATACATTAGTGCTGGGCAAAGATTAATTGGGATTAACTGCATCCTAAATAAAACTTTGCTTTGACATAAGATATGTATTTATATGTAAGGGATAAGCAATGGCTTGCCATGATCAGTTTCCTATGCAGCGCATGTGAGTTGATATGGCAACTACAAATGTTTGGGAGAAGCGCATTTATTTAGAACTGTGACTAAAACTGGAACTACCTGTGCGTTTCAATGAAAATAATGTCCTCCAGCCAATCAGAATCAAGAACTTCAAATGACGAAGGAATAAATATATTTATTTGGTATATGTAATATAAACAAGGAACCCACAAGAAAAACTATATAATATTTTTGCATAGATATTTAAATTTATATATAATTTGTAACATAAACATGAATATAAATGATAGATTTATATAATAACATAATAAATATTTACATTACACACACCTTTATTTTTGGATGTGATTAATTGCATTCATTCATTCATTCATTCATTTTCTTTTCCGCTCAGTCCCTTTATTAATCTGGGGTCACCACAGCGGAATGAACTGACAACTTATCCAGCACGTTTTACGCAGCGAATGCACTTCCAGCTGCAACCCATCACTGGGAAATATCTATACACACATTCATTGACACACTACAGCCTTGCCGGCAGCTAGCTCTCTGCAACTCTCACATGGTCGTCCACTGAAGCTAAGCAGGGCTGCACCCGGTCAGTACCTGGATGGGAGACCACATGGGAAAGCTAGGTTGCTGCCGGAAGTGGTGTTAGTGAGGCCAGCAGGGGGCACCCAACCTGCTGTCTGTGTGGGTCCTAATACCCCAGTATAGTGACGGGGAGTCTATACTGCTCAGTGAGCGCCGTCTTTCGGATGAGGCGTTAAACCGAGGTCCTGACTCTCTGTGGTCGTTAAAAATCCCAGGATGCTCTTCAAAAAAGAGTAGGGGTTTAACCCCGGCATCCTGGCCAAATCTGCCCATTGGCCTCTGTCCATCATGGCCTCGTAACTATCCCCATATCTTAATTGGTTTCATCACTCTGCCTCCTCTCCACCAATCAGCTGGTGTGTGGTGTGCGGTCTGGCGCAAAATGACTGCCTTTGCGACATCCAGGTAGATGCTGTACACTGGTGGTGGATGAGGAGATCACCCCCATCATGTAAAGCACTTTGAGTGCCCAGAAAAGCGCTTTATAAATGTACAGAATTATTATTATTATTACAGACAATTTAGCTTACCCAATTCACCTATACCGCATGTCTTTAGACTTGTGGTGGAAACCGGAGAGCCCGGAGGAAACCCACGCAAATGTGGGGAGAACATGCAAACTGACCCAGCTGAGGCTCGAACCAGCGACCTTCTTGCTGTGAGGCGATCGTGCTACTAACTGCACCAAAAATAGTTTTTTTGTGCAATTCATATAGATTAAATTACTCATTAAAACTTCTCCTCATTCATGCTTTGGACAAAATAATGTTAAACTTTAGCTAGAAGTGTTCTTTAAAATTAGATGATAGTAATTTTATTATTTTCAAATATCATTTCAAAAGCAAAGTATAAATAAAAAAAAACATCTTATAAGTTAATTTTATTTATATTTTATTTCATATGTAATGTTTTCATTTCAGTTGGAAAAAACGATTTATTTTGATATATTTATTAATCTTAGGTGAAGTTAATTTCTTTGATAATGTTTAAAAGGCACGTTTTGTGCTTAAAAGTTATAACTGTTTTATTGAATGGAGCTAAAAACTAATTAATAAAGTTCAGTATAACAACATTAACACAAAAAAAATCTAGAATAATGACTAGGCCACAAGACACCCGTTCAGGACATAACTAAATGACACCTAAAGATAAGCCTCTAAGGGTTTATTGTGTTTTTGGTCACGTGAATGAAATCTAGCTTGAATTATAATCCATAATGATCTTTCAAAATCTCCCAGGGTGCCTGTCCAACATTACATACTGCAGTGACATGCTAGTCATGCTTAAAAAAAATCGAAATAAAACCAGTAGCAGCAGCACTTACAGCAAATTCACTGTGAATCCTTGGGTATCCTTCAGTAACTACTTATCACAGAAGATTGACATGTCACTGTCAACCACAAGGGACGGCCTCCTGGTTCAGCAGGAAATAAGTCATCATTACAGGAAAAAAACGACTCTTTTCCCCATGGTGACTGTGCAATTTCACGTCTGGTCACTTAATCTTTTCCATTTATCTTGTTTATTGAGACCAGGCCTGCTAAAAATCCTCTCTTTGGGTCTAAAGTGCAGGATTAATGGATGAACAATTGGATGGATGGACAGATTTAAAGATGAATCAGACACGGGCAAACGGTGCCTTTGAGGTTTGAAGCCATTACGATTTCTAATGCCACTAGTGGAACTTTGAGTAATTGGAATCATTTTGTATGTGGCTGTGCGTGTGAGTGTGCGATCTGTCAGAAAATAAATAAATAAACCAAAAAACTAAATCCTACACCTCATCACAGGCAACATTTGGGTAGACAATGCAATGCAGTGCTTTGCTATAAAGAGTAAATGAGCGAGGAGAGAAAAGAAAAATGGGCAATTAAAATAATTTACAAAGAACAATTATCTTCTGCAAACATTGATGTTTGCTTCTTTTTAAAAGAAGCAAACATCCTTCAGTTAAAAAAATCCATTGATTAGAAAAAGTCCAAAATTATTGATTACATGTCCAAAGATGTTTTTATTTTTATTTGTTTTTATTTAATTTTTGGCTGTTGCATGATGGGAAATAACTGAAACTTTTTCAGCACAGGGATATGGATCTGTAATGTGGCCAGGAGACCTGCCTGGAACTACTTGAGCTGTGCATTTATGACGAAATAAAAGGAAATAATAGGCTATATGCACACAGACTTTTAATTTTCAGCCAGGCAGCCCGCCGGCTTCTGGTGACCTGTCTTTCCATTATAAAATTGTCACGTTTAAGATCTGATTTTTTTAAAAATCAGTGATCTTCACTGCCTGTTAGATATACGATATGAAGTAGGTCTTAGATCAGACAAGAAGCACTGCATTAAATTAAGTTTTCCACCCGCCATGTCTTTAAAATTTGACCGTTTATTTTACCTCAGTATTTTCAATGGAAATTCTGCGCTAACCTGTTGCTAATGACGGCGCTAGTGGTTACGGTGGTATTTCATCTAATTTTATGCTTGAACAACTAAATGAATGCCTATTGTCTATTTAACTGAATGTGTAATTACAATACAACATCAATGCTGTAAAAACAACCTTATAAAATTGAAAATAGTCACATTAAGCTTTCACTGGAAGTTTTTTGTCGGCTTTAAAACTCTAGCTGTGCATAGAGCCCATTGCGCTTGAATGTTCATCAGCCAATCAGAATCAAGCACTCAACAGCCCTGTAGTATAAACTAAAAAACACAGAACACACAAAACTTGTTACTCTCAATGCTGGAAAATGCAACAGTCAAAGGAGAACGGTAACGTGTCATTACAGCGCAGTGCATTCTGGGATTTTGGGACACTAAAACCTATATCCCATTATCTCTATAGGTATTATATAAACATTTACTTAAACATTTAGCACTCATGCTTCAAATAAAGAAGAAGATCATATGTGGAAATGCGTTCTTGTGGCAGCTCGTTGATACCCTGTCACTTATGATTAAGCTGGTTCATTTATTTGATCCGCTCCCTCTGCATCCCTGCTTGACTTTTATAGTTCCACTTCACATAATATTATAGAATGCATATTTTCAGCTTCTCAGACACACAAAGAGCATTTATAAAGGTATCTAAGTATTAGTCCATTTTATTCTGAGTGTTAGTAAAATGTTTTTCATAAGGTGTTACTATAAAACAGTCTGCTTTTTCTGTGGGGATTTGCATTGGTTTACATTGTGTGCTTCTGAGCATGTCTGAAAACATGGCGGATTGCAACTCGCCATTACATTGATTCCCATTGTCTATATGTGACCCAATCTGGCAAAATTAGAAGTTGCACCATCTATTTTACAATACTGGACAATAATGTGAAATTCTTTAAACTAATTTCACAGAACAGACATTCAAAAATCATTAGGTAAAGGTATTAAAATGACTGTTAATGTTAAATTTGCTGGAAATGAACATTGCTTTTCTGGCAACTCCCATCACTTCCTATATATTTTGGGTATCCCATGAAACGTCAATATCTGTGCTATCCAAATACGGTGCTAAAGTTGTATAAAACCAATCAAAAAGCTTAGAAATGTCCACAAACAGTAACATAAATGCTGACCGTTTGTCAGAGGCAAGCCCTGTTTCGACTGACAAGCACACGATTCAAGAAAGATTCAAAACTGTGTAGGGTAGTATAATTTAGTGTGGATGGAAACCATGCAGATAATGAAAATCTTGAACAGTGTGACTGATGTTGACAAAGTTAATGTGTAGTCATGTGTAGTTGTGAAGCAGTGTGTGGAAACAGTTAGCATGGATCGAGATGACGAGTTAGCCAAATCGCACGCCGTTTGCTGTAAAGTTGTAAACGTAATGATGGAAAGGCACATTTTCTGTCATTTGATGAAGATTTTGTTTACAAGATACATCTGTCTATGGCCTCTCTCACCCTCAAAATGAGATTTATTTTAACACAATATTTAACTGTTGGTATTCTTTAGCACTGTTAAAAAGTAGCACCTCTGTTCAATCTTTCTGATTTTAGTAAATATTTGTAAAAATGCCTTTTAATAGCATTTGTATATTTACAAATGTACAAATTATGCTGTAAAATAAATAGTTTATTCCTTTAAATGCAATGGATTTTGAAGGATATCAGCAGCAACAAAAAAGCGGACAAAAAAACTTTTCAGAACTGTTCAAGATATGACTTTGACATCATAGGCTCATTCTGAAAACATAACATTTCTGGAGATCATGAATTATGTAGCCAGAAGTACGCATGGCTTCATTTTGTCTTAAAAACGAACACTACGGGGTGATAAGAAACCGTTCCTTTTTGAGCTTAGCGCTACCTCCGTGTGGATGGCTTTCCCGCTGTTACCAGTTTGTCCAGTGGATTATGGGGTTTGAGTTCAGTAAAAAAACAATTCCAGGAAGCAGGTAAGACAAAAACAAAAGCCAAAAAAATAAACAAGTAAATAACAGGGTGAGAATGTGGTAAAATCTGAAAAAGTAGAAGAAAAAAAATCAGGCTGCGCAGAGGGCTTTTCTTTTTCTGGATTGCTTTTTTTTTAAAACACTGTCATTTGGGTTTAGGGAAGTGGGCGGTCGCTGGTCAATCAGTGCTTTTTAAAACACTATTGGTTGGGTTTAGGGAAGAAGGTCGGCGTGGGCCAATTGGTGCTTTTTAAAATGGTTGGGTTTACAGAAGGGGTGGGTGGGGTTATTGGTCAGTCAGTCAGTCAACAGCAGCCTCTGATGGATTTACATGAGAAGAGCAGGTGCGATTGGCACTCACGAGATAATTTTTCGAGATCTCAAAAGGTGTACACAGCAGCCCGCAAAAAAATGTAGCTCCTGTGAAGTATTTAGCACTTTCCAGGAATGTATATATGGTTACATAATCAGAATGAGCGTCGGTTGGGCTTTGAATAGGATATCATTTTAAAGCATAGAATCTCTTCTTTTCATTGATACTAAAATCTCAATTTAGAAATGTGGGTCATTTCGACTCACATTTTACTGGATCAGGTCACATATCTAGTGAAGGATGCCCCGCCTTTTAATAAACTAGCCAATCATCAAGCCAAAGGACATATAGTAGACTGACAGTTCTCCAGAGGAAAGGCTCCACCGCATGTTCTTTACATTCATTTCTACCACTTGATAGGTCTGAACCCCCTGGGGTCTGCAAATGTGAGGGAAATAAAACCTGAATCTCAACAAATACTTGCCCTACTGACATCAAAAATTTAATTATATCTACATAAAGCTTGTATAGCTCCATTTGAAAACAAATGTTCTTTGGTTCTGTTATCTGTATGAAATGAATGCTAGGTAACCTTTTGCATTTGATCTCATTTTCTATAATGAATTCCAACCTCAAGCATTCAAATGCAAATCACATGACATCAAGCATATGAATAAATTAAAGCCCACATAATTGTAAACAAAGAGGTCGCTGTCATTTTGTCAGAAGATTCACCATCAGGATTAAGTTGGAAATGACCTTAGAAAACCAGCACAATCTGACGTGGCATAATTCATAGGATAACATAAATATGTTGTTTGACAGTATGTTTGTTTGACAGGATTACATCTGATCAAATTCTCAAGAAACAGCCATAAGGAAGGTTGGTGTTGTGAATTTATTCCCTTAATGTGTGTTTGCAGATAAGCATGGTCAACCAAAAAATGCCATTCGTTGTCATGATACGAACATAATTGGCTGGTACTAGATTTCTTTTATGATTTCAAATATGAAATTTCATTGGTGGTTTTGCAAACAGTTTTTGAGAATTTGATGTTTCCCATATTTTAAAGATGGCCTTAAAAGGACTTTGGTATAAAAGAGTTTAGTCAATAGCTGGCTGTGGATGTTGTTCATGGACAAGAGAAGGACTTGGCAAAGCAGCTGAGTTTTGATGGCAGTCTGTGCTCTCCTGCTGCCCCAAGGTCAAACGTCTAGACCAGACAAGAGCACTTCATATATACCACTGCTGTTTCACCACAGCTCATCTACAAAAAGCTCTGGTAGTGACATAATCCCACACATTCTTCATTAGCGAATAGGTGGGATTACAGATACCATACTGCATAAAAATAGGGCAAGATAACTAGCAGGGCTTCGGTTTTGCAGACATTTTCAATAGTCATACAGCAAAAACATATTTGAACTTTTAATTTTAGGATTTACTATATTATATTATATTATATTATATTATATTATATTATATTATATTA
>CAIGQQ010026963.1:10036314-10046542 GCA_903798035.1 Danio albolineatus | reverse complement strand
TATTATATTATATTATATTATATTATATTATATTATATTATATTATAAATAACTGTAAATCTTTTGCTAACACAATTATTATTAACTACAAACATAATTATTTATTACACATGCAGCATCTATTAAAAATAGAGTTTATACATTACTGACAGTCCCTGATTTTGCCATAGAGACAGTTTCTTTGTTTATATTGAGTTTTTTTGTAGAACTTTTTAAAAATATTTGTATTGTATTTAATATACTATTGATTATTGTGGTCCCGCTTTATATTAAGAGGCCTATATTAAAGTTTTTGCATCAAAAAAATAAATACAATGTACTTACTGGGTTCATAATGTGTTAATTCATGATGTGTTAATTCAATGTGTTTGTTCATAATAGAGAACAATTCTGGTGCTCTTGAGGTGGGATACGAGTAGGGTTAGGGACTGGTTTGGTGGTATGGATAGGTTTAAGGCTGGGATAAGGTCAACAGTGTTATAAGTGTAAGTACAGAAATTAAATACAGATGTAATAACATGCATGTATTTAATCAAGCATAAGTACATTGTAAAAATTGTATTTACACAGTAAATACATTTGACCAAATTATTAATTTCAGTGTAAGTATATATTAGTTAAGGTCACTTAATATAAATTATGGTAAAGCAAATTATTACAAAACTACTTACAAACACATTTATTATTATTTAACTGAATGTTAGCTGGAAATTCACCAGCTACACATTAGCGATAAATCATATTTTAAAACTATGTAAATTGACTGTATAAATAATATTATAATCATATTAAATATTATGAAAGTGTAAAAAAAATGCTGACAGTTCTTTTAAATGTCCAATAAAAAATCAAATAGCAAAAAGCATCAAATACTCATATTAGAAAGATTTCTGTAGGATCATCTGACAACAAAGGCCATGTCCACAGGAACATTGGTATTTTCAAAACTGCAGCTTTTTCTTTGCAGTTTGGCCATTTAACAAAAAAAAGAAAGAAGAGAAGAAAAAAAAGCAGTATTAGGTCACTGAACCTTTTAAAAAAACTGACATTTTAAAACCTCCTAAAATCTATGGAAAAAATGGGAATAAATGTAGCCATGTACATGTAGACATAACCGAAGACTTGGAAAGTTATGCAGAAAATTCTGATTTGGCATTAAAATATATTCAAACAGAAGCCAGTCTTTTAATTGAAATATTATTTCACGATAGTGTTGAACCACAGTGTAACGTCATCAAGCTTGACTCAGCACAGTTTTCAGAGTTTAATGTTTACATTTGCATAGCACAAAAATACATGATTAAGATCAACAAATGTGAAATGCACAACACAGATTTTTCTGTTCCTACTCTCTCTGTCTGCCATTGGCTGCACCTCAAAAGCTGATTACACGCTAACTATGATTAAGGGGCAGAGGCGCGTTCCCTTATGAAAAATATGACAGCTGAAGCATGAATATCAATTATGGCTCTCCATAAACCTCTAATGAGACCAAATTCTCTGATTTGCAACACTCTGCGCATTTTCCAAGCATACAGGTGCCTGATAAAACAGCGGTGTCCTACTTATACTGTCACTCTAGCACAATCGCTCTGCCTCGGTCCTGCTGCCAGTGCAGGTGACAATGCCATGTGCAACAGGGTGATGCCCTCATCAAGACAGCCATCCAGCAGAGCACAGTAGTGCCAGAGCCATGCTTCCTCTGCTAGAAAACATTTCTCTACGATGTTCAGAAAGGCACATAATTTCATTACACACATAAACACTGTTCAACGTCAACAAGAATTTTATATTTTTAGAGTATCAGTTGCATCGATACTGAAACTCATATTTAGGTTTATACACCATAGAGAAGCATTAAACGATCTGAAGCTCGTTGTTTGATTGTGTTTGTGCTTTAAAAACAAAAAATAGAAAGTTTGTAATAAAAGGAATTCCCAGTGATGGGTTGCAGCTTGAAGGGCATCTGCTGCGTAAAACAAATGCTGGATAAGTCGGCGGTTCATTCCGCTGTGGTGACCTCTGATAAATAAAGGAACTAAGCTGAAGGAAAATGCATAACTGAATGAATAATCAGGGCGCCACAGTGGCCTAGTGGTTAGCACGTTCGCCTCACAGCAAGAAGGTCGCTGGTTCGATCCCCGGCTGGGCCAGTTGGCATTTCTGTGTGGAGTTTGCATGTTCTCCCCGTGGTTGCGTGGGTTTCCTCCGGGTGCTCCGGTTTCCCCCACAGTCCAAAGACATGCTGTACAGGTGAATTGGGTAAGCTAAATTGTCCGTAGTGTATGTGTGTGAATGAGAATGTATGGATGTGTTTCCCAGAGATGGGTTGTGGCTGGAAGGGCATCCGCTGCGTAAAACAAATGCTGGATAAGTTGGCGGTTCATTCCGCTGTGGCGACCCCGGATTAATAAAGGGACTAAGCCGAAAGGAAAATGAATGAATGAATGAATGAATGAATAATCAAAAGAAACAATGTTTATTCTCTCTCTCTGACAAAGGGCGCACTAACACTATGCTATCTGAACTGTGCCCAGGCCCGTTTCCCGGATCGTTTGAGAAGTTTGAGTGCTCTGAATCGGGCTCAGGTGCCTTGGCCCGGTTGGAGAAGGTGTGCCAGAGTGCGGTTCATTAGTTCGCAGTACACTTGTAGTGTGAGTGCACAGCACGCCTGAGCCCGAAACTGAAGACAAAACGTGACTTTTAAGGGACTGTTTCATATGGATTTATTAATCATTCTTAATGCTCAATGAATTTATTAATCATTCTTACTGCAAACTCCTCACTACACGACAGCTGCACCTTTAGCAAATCTCATATTTCCTGCAGCACGAGTACTTTATGATTGTTTATGAGCGTCAAAAGTGGCTTAAGAAAAACTTAAGAAATCTCTATTGTGCTGAGCGAGAGCGCTTCTAACTGAACAGCATAAAATCGCTGACGTAAGCGTGCTCAGGCCTGAATGCAATGTGAGTGCGGGCCGTCAGGGGAAACGGGTGGGGGGACAAGCGTTCTTAGGCCCGGTTCAAGGCAACTGTACATAGTGTCAGTACACTTAAAAGTTATTCCCTGTCATTCTAAGTAAAAAAATTGTTTTGGTACTCTTCAATCAAAGACTGACCATTTGATTTCATGTCACAATATTTTTAATCCCACACCTCTAACCGTTAGTTTGCTACACGGAAATGATGTGGAAAAAAGAAAGCCCTACCCCTCAACTGAATATTCAGTTTTAGATGGAATTACGTAAATATATTGAAAAAAAGACTCAACAACTTCCAGTTCATGTAACATTAGTAATGTTTCTGACTATGTGCATTTGATGATACCACCTAAAAAAAAGAAAATACAAAGATATGTGAAGATTCAAAAATATGTCCACAATTGTGTTTGAAATAATTTAATCTGATAAAAAGATATGTGCATAAATGAAACAATGATATGTGCTATGATGAAACAAAATTAATTAAAATAAACACCAGCACATCACAAAAGGCCTCAGTAGATGATGTGATTGGCCAAAGAACCATCTCAAATATTGGTATAATCTTCAAAATGAGAACTGCCTAGCACACAAGTGTCAAACTCAGTTTCTGGAGGGTCGCAGCTCTGCACAGTTTAGTTCCGACCCTAATTAAACACACCTGATCGAACTAATTGAGTCCTTCAGGCTTGTTGGAAACCTACAGCTAAGTGTGTTCGAGCAGGGTTGGAACTAAACTGTGCAGGGCTGTGGCCCTCCAGGAACTGAGTTTGACACCCCTGGCCTAGCACAATCATTTTCACAATCACGTAAATGCAAGAATTTACATAGGTTATCATTTAATATGAGTCGTCTAGGCGCCACGGTGGCCGAGTGGTTAGCACGTTCGCCTCACAGCAAGAAGGTCGCTGGTTCGATCCCCGGCTGGGCCAGTTGGCATTTATGTGTGGAGTTTGCATGTTCTCCCCGTGGTTGCGTGGGTTTCCTCCGGGTGCTCCGGTTTCCCCCACAGTCCAAAGACATGCGGTACAGGTGAATTGGGTAAGCTAAATTGTCCGTAGTGTACAGTATGTGTGTGAATGAGAATGTATGGATGTGTTTCCCAGAGATGGGTTGTGGCTGGAAGGGCATCCGCTGCGTAAAACAAAATGCTGGATAAGTTGGCGGTTCATTCCACTGTGGCGACCCCGGATTAATAAAGGGACTAAGCCAAAAAGAAAATGAATGAATGAATGAATGTGTCGTCTACCACTTTATGTCACGTCTTGACTCACTCAGGAAGGCAAAAAGGATCGCAGGATTTATCAAAATACGTAGATTTATGTACAAACACTCATTTGGAGGGACATCAAGAATACATGAGACACAGGAACAACATGGGTTGACAACAAAGCACAAACGAGAATACCGAACAAGGACTGAATGACACACAGGACTATAAATACACAGAACAAGATGATCATAATGACACTCAAGGGATGAACACAGGTGAAACTGATGAACGTAATGAAATGGCGGGAAATAGAACAAAGGAGTACATTGGGAAGGTCACATGATGAAAACATACACACATGGAAGGCAGGACCTGACACTTGAGTTACAACTTACAGTATTTACTGTGGAGGAAAGAAAGATATAAAGTGCTTTCTCATATTGCACAAACATTAAAACAGTGTGCTAGTTTGCCTGGAAGTAACCATTTTGAACACATGGGATGGAAACTGTGATTTACTCCCAGTTTCAAGTTTTAAATGAGTCTTTAATTTTTATTTTGGCCATAGCTAATGTCCACATTTAGTTAGTGACAAAAATCCCCACTACCATTAACAACCGATCCTTCAGTAAGCCCCTTCCCTCGAATGCAGATGAGCTAAAGACAGTTGGCAGGAAGATACTCTGACACCTTCAGGTTTTAATGCAATAGAGGAACAGGATTATCTTTGATTTTGTGATTAAATAGCCGTAACTATATGTGCACTACAATCACTTTCAATTAATCATTCAGTCCTAGTGTTTATATTACAAAAATGGTAAAGCTATGTGCTAGGGGTAACTTGTAAAACCTATCACATGTATCATGAAAAGACAATCAATGTAATGTATTTCCTAAACAAACAAAAACACAAACAAAACTGGTGGTGGTTGAGTAGCTTCCCTCTCTACACATATGTAACAAATTATTATTACCAATATTATTAATATTGTTAATATATTAACAATATTATTAATCTCACCCCCAGTAGATGAACAGTGTTGATGTACTGTAGGCCCTAACTTCCAAATCAATCTTGTTATTCACTATATTTATATTTTTTTAAATTATATATTCCTCCATGGTATATTTATGTCCCCTCTCTTAATTTTAAAACTCATATTAAAAACTTGCTACTTGCTACTTGCTATATTAAAAACTTGCTACCACACCGAGATTAAGTCTAAGAAATTTTATACATATTAAAGATGCTCTGACTTATAAGGCCTCTGGTATGTGTTTAAATACTATGATTGTGTCACATTTGTTGTGCTGTATAATGAGCTGGTCTCAGGCAAGTAAATCCTCTTTAACATCGTTAGAATCATTAAACAAGAGAGCACTTAAAATTCATAATAAAAAGCCTTGGTTGTACCATCACTGTAATATCTTAAAAAACATAGTCTCTGAAGTTTTGATAATATTATTAAATATTCCAATATTTGTTTTGTTTTTAAAACTATTCACAATCTTTCTGCTTCATCGTTAATTTTTTTAAAATTCCAAATTGGAGAAAACATCATGAATGACACGTTCTATGGTAAGGGGGGGAATGTATTGTCCCTAGACATAAAACCTCTTTTGGTCAATCTTCTTTTATTTATAAAGCCACAAATATATGGAATTCTATCCCAACAGAAATAATCACATGTACAGATTTTAAGATGTTTTTATGCCTGACTAGGAGTGTTTTTTTGTCAAATCTAATTTGTACACACTGAGTGAGATGATTTTGACTTGTTAATGTTTTAGTTTATATACAATACGATTATGCCTGTGTGCTTTAAACTGACGTTTTAATTAATTGATTATTATTTTTTTAATTAATACCTGTCCAGGGACTGCAGGTGTAAAATAGCAATGCTGCTACAAACTGCCACAATGCATCTTTTCTTTTTGAGGTTAATGTAAATGTTGTGCATGTCCCTGTTAAATAAATAAATTCATTCATTCACTTAAATGCTCCCTCACAACAGGTGGTCCTTTCATGAAGGTTTTCTGTCATTATAAGACAGTTAGCAACAGTAACCTAAAGGGATAGTTCACCCATAAATTTAATATTTCATCCTTTTCTCTCATGTGGTTTTAAAACTTTGAGTTTCTTTTTTCTGTTAAACTAGAAGATATTTTGAAGAATGCTGTTTGCTGGAACCATTCAAATAATGGGTCCCGGCGACCAGCATTTTTCTAAGGCCCCGTTTACACTGCCAGTTAAATGTGACCCAATTCCTATTTTTTGCTCACATGTGACACAGATCTGATCTGTTCTATGACTGTGTAAACATAAAAAAAGACGCATGCATTCGGATATTTAGAGATCGGATTCAGGTCTCCTTCATGCAAGACAATGCAAGACATTGCAAGACAATTTCTTCCATCGTGGCTAGTGTGGCGCAGATGCCGTTACGCATAAGCAACAATGTAAATAATATGTGTAAACGCTTTAATCGGATATGGGTCACGATTAAAAGAACGTGTTCACAGACAGGCAAACAAATCAGATATAGGCAACAAATCGGAACTGGGCATCAAGACCTGACAGTGTAAACTGGGCCTAAATATCTTCTTTTGTGTTCTAAATAAGAAAGAAACTACAAAAAAAGGTTCTGAAAATGTGAAGGGTGAGTAAATAATGATGGAATTTTCATTTTTGAGGGAACTTCACCTTTAGGCAAGGCAAGACAAGTTTATTTATATAGCACATTTCATACACAGATGCAATTCACAGTGCTTTACATAAACAGAAATAGAATTGAAGTATAAGAAAATAAAAACAAATAATAAAAAACTGTTAAAAACAAGTTATAAAAGAATAAAAAGAAATGAAAGACACAGTAGTGCGATCTGTCGGCTGTAGCACAGTGCTCATTCAGTAAAGGCACAGCTAAACAGATGTGTTTTCAGTCTTGATTTGAATGTGCCTAATGTTGGAGCACATCTGATCATTTCTGGAAGCTGATTTCAGCAGCGAGGTGGGTAATAGCTGAAAGCAGATTCACCCTGCTTTGACTGAACTCTTGGAATTTCTAGTTTATATGTTCCTAAAGATCTGAGTGATCTGTTAGGTTTGTATTCAGTGAGCATATCTGTAATGTATTGAGGTCCTAGTCCATTCAGTGATTTATAGACCAGTAATAATACTTTAAAATCTATTCTGAATGTAACTGGGAGCAAGTGTAAAGAGCTGAGGACAGGTGTGATGTGCTCTGATTTCCTGGTTCTGGTCAGAATCCTGGCCGCAGCGTTCTGAATGAGCTGCAACTGTCTGACTGTTTTTTTGGGAAGGCCAGTGAGGAGCCCATTACAGTAATCCACCCTGCTGCTGATAAAAGCATGAACAAGTTTCCCTAAGTCTTCACTGGAAACAAAGCATCTAATTCTTGCAATGTTTTTGAGATGATAGTATGCTTTAAGGGGGCAGGGCAAGGTGGTGAGGGGCTGATCAATATCCTTTAACTACTAGACTTGTTTGCCAATATGAGAATATGATTCATATTTTTGCAAGTGGAAGATGACTAGCCAATCTCCAGAATACTGCCAATATTGATGCTGCAAGAAAACAATGTTGAATTGCAGCCAGTCAAATCTTTAGTCTGAGGAGAGGTTTGAGAGGCTACGATGATTGCTTGAGCCTCTTAATTTGGAAGGACTATAAAAAGAGTTGCGATTGAGGAAATAAAAGACACTCTAGATTCTCTTAGCGCGAGCACTGACCTTCACGCCACAGGAGGTGGCAGAGACACAGAGTTTCTAAACGGCAGGGCTTAAAAATATCAGGCTCATTGATGGCCTGTAATATGCCCACAAAAAGACTTTGATGGGGTTTGAAGCAGGCAGCTTTCAGAAAAGATTGCATGGCAAGGAATTTTGATCAGAATAATATTTTTGCTAAAGGCATTGAAATTTATAATGAATTTTCTTTTTTAAATTTGACTTGTTTTTATGTAAGGTGAGATTAGATGAGATTTTATTTTAGGATATTATATTGGATTGAGAAAAGTCTTTAACGTACCAGAACGGAGCCAGACCAAAAGTGAATTTTGTAGATGGAACTACATCATGGAACGAAAACCCCATTCATTTTCTCCACAGGAAGAGTGGTTTTGACCATACCAAAAATAAATGTGATAGACAGACCTACGGTGAACAGCAAGGTTGTTAAAGGCACAAAATGTAATTATGTTTTATTAAAATATCATAAAATTACTAGTACAGTGTCATATAATTTGCAGTCTAATGTACTTAAATTATTACAAATATTTAGAAAAATGTTCAAATCCAGAGAATTAAGCAACTTTAACTAGTGACATAAAATTCTGTCATGATACTGTGAAAAAGCAGCGAGATAAACCAGATAACGTGACATTGCTAAAATTTGTGCTTGCTCCATATTTTACATTTCTGTACATACTGTAGTGGTCAAATTCTGATCTTTTATTGGTCTCAAACATTCAGAAAATGTGAATTGGCATGTCAGAGTTCTCCAAGCTTGAACTTATGAACACAGTGAACTGAAAACATCTGAGCTTACGTTTCCGGTCTGGCACATTCAAATCCATATTAATGAAAGTCAATGGGGCGAAAAGTGCAGTGTGAGCACGACTTTACTCAGCTTTATACTACCATGGTAATAATTTTGAATACTTAACTCATCTATGAACATAATTTCTGCAGGAATCCCGTAGGATGCAATGAAGACAACAACTACCATGACTCCACACTCAGTCAATCCATCATTAAAATACACCTTTGTTTGTTGTGAATACGCGCCCTCTAGTGGCGTAAATTAAACAGTGTCTTTAATCTGTTTGTTTATTCATTTTATAGGCAGATTAAACAGCTAAATTCCCAGCAGAAAAAGTCCAACACCCATGATTTTGCTACAGATCTCCACCAATTAGAGAACTGACATGACATGCAAATCAGATCTTAAAAAATGGCTCCGCCCACTCCCCCTAAAGCAGTCTTAGTGTATAGTAATGCCAAATGAATTGCTGCCAAGTTATTAACTGATTATATTCTTATGGTAATGAGCAGTTGAACAGGTGACCCTATAAATTGCTGGTAAGTGTAAATAGTTCTATCTCATCATTCTTTTGTTCATTTCGGTAATGTTATTCACAATTGCTTTTCTCAATAGTGTTCAAGCAATTATTTTTTATAAGTACACAGTATTGCACATGTATCTTTTTGTTTGATATTCAATATACCTTTGGCTCAAAAATCTATGTTTGCAATGTTATGATTCACCTTGTACTGGGTTATTTCAGTTTGTTGCTTTAGCAAAGACCTTTTTATATCCCTGTGGGGGAAAATAAATAGGAAAAAAACACTTCTAAAACAAAGGCTGCTGAGAAAAAAACAAACAAACATGGATGGACACTGTTGCACTCTATTGGTTAATAATATTTTCGACAGTAAGCACAACTGAAGCAACATCAGTCGGGTGAAAATGTGTTGAATAACATGCACTTGAATAACCTGCAGCATAACACAGAAGACCATACATTAAGAAAGTAAATAGGTCGATTTCGGTTTCACAGTGCCTTGGCAGACTTGGAATAAAACAAAACGCATTAGGAAGGTTTGAGAAAAACTAAAAATGCTCTCTTTTTTTCCTGGAGAATCGTTCAAACCTCCAGCAGCCTGACAATATGACAGCATGAGAGCAAAAGTGCCTCAGGCTGAAATAAAGCACTACTGAAATATGCATGAGACAAAGGCGAAGGATCAATGATTATGTTTTAGGAATTGATCCAGAGAAGCTAAAATGACCATTGCTTACTCTAATTATATCTGTGTAGGCCTACAGCTAAACTGAAAAATAAATAAATTATAAAAATAACATATTGCCAATGGGTTAAGCAATGGGTCATAGGCACTATGATTGAATGAAGGGATGTGGAATTAAATTGCGGGTGAAGATAATTTGATAGATAGACAGATAGACAGACAGACAGACAGACAGACAGACAGACAGACAGACAGACAGA
>CAIGQQ010026963.1:10013566-10031314 GCA_903798035.1 Danio albolineatus | reverse complement strand
ACACACATTTTTATCAGGCACCTGTGTGTGTTTAATAATATCACTTTTATGGCAAAGAATAAGTGCTTTTCTTGGTCTTTAAAGTGAAATATCTTAACATAAACAAAAGGAGACTGAGAAAAATGTTAATTTTTTATTGAAATATCAGAAGACACTTAAAGGTTTTTGCATCTGAACTCTTTATAGAGATATAAATATGTAATATTTATATAAACACACACACACATATACATACAGTATATATCCAGTGTTAAGTCATGCTGTAGAAAATGAGCATCTGGGATGTTTATTCAATGCAGTTTCTGGTAACACTTTTTCAAGCCCATGCTCATAATTAATTATAGCTTGATTTATTTATAATGAAATGTATTCATAAAGACACAATAGAACCTATAATGTATGAAAATGACAGTTAAAGCAGCAACAGTGTTATTAATACTAGTGATGCACTTCATTTTTCAGCGTTTCTATGAGGCTCATGTTCATAATGAATTCTAGCTCTGTTTATAATTATCTATAATAACACTGAATTGTAATGCAGACACAATCTGTGAAATAGAATATTTAATGAAATGAATTTTCAACTTGTATTTAAAATTATATACAATGCTATGCACAGCAGATTTGTACGGAGCTTAAAAAAAATACCTCCTTTTTTCATATTAATCTTGCTCTAATTTAGATAATGTACTAATGTACTCAGCTGAGAACATCTCACATGCCCTACTAGGAGAGACATTGCTTTTTAATGTTCTCTTTGTGTTTCAGCTTACAGTGATTAAAAAACGAACAGTTCTGCCACTGGGCTCAATCACAGTGATAATATAATAACATATAATGCCGAACGCTGGGTTGTTCTTTTGTTGGGTTAAATTTTTTTAAATGAATTTTTACCCAGCAATTGGGTTTATTTGTATGCGATCCATCATTGTGTAAAACAACGCAGCATTTTTAGAATGCATTGTTTTAAATCATATTTAACAAACAATGTCGCTTAAAGGCATAAAGGCATGTGCAGAGCCACAAATAGCCCATTTGTTTAATCAAGACACGTACAAAATCTGCATGACAATGACTTGCAAGAGGTCAAGCACATGCACTGTGCATGCTAAAAGCTACAAGTGAACCAAATCATGTATGTTCGCATGAAAGCAGCAGTCTGTTTTTAATGTTCAATGTGACCCAGAAACCTGTGGAGCACAACCTGCCACGGGCATCGCGCTCGCCTTGAGCCTGCTGTCTCTATATCCTCTCTTCCACCTCAATGAGAGCCTCTAATTGCTGGAGGATTTGCTCGGCTGTGTAACAATGTAGCCGATAGGATTAATCCACCTGTCCCAGTCTTAAACTCTGACAATCCTCCCCAAGAAAAAAAAAAAAAAAACAGAAATCTTTCTCTCCTCAAAAATTGTGCTGCATGCGTGTTTGTTGTTGTTGTTTTTTTCTACAATCAGGGGAAGGCAAATTGAACAGTCAAATGCGGCAAGATGGATGGAGTAATCACATCACAGCTTGCCAGCAATGTTTATATAAAAACTTCCATCGCTGGAGATATGTGTGCCGCTGAGATGACAAGAGGCAAATTGGCTCAGAAAGCCGCTTTTAGATTCATCTGCGTTTTTACGAAAGAGAGTTTGCTGCAATTTATTGGTTCAATTTCTATGACAGAGCTGCATACTGTATTAAAAGCATCTTATAATAAAAATAAGCACACCAATGAACATTTAAAACTATTAAAAAATGCCGTTTTGTTTAGGATAATTTTTTTTTTGTTCTATCAAGTTCTGACAACATTCCTTCCATATTTGAAATAAAACTATTGTTAACTGGAGCATTTTCACGATTTGCTGTGAATGAAATTTAAGGTCATTCCACCAGATATTGATCTTTGAACTACTGTATTGTACTGTATGGAAACTCTTGTACTGGTTTGTCCACAAATAAATGCAAACATGTCCAAAACATGGCACCTTTTTTATTTTATACAGGTGTATTGAAAAAGACGGCTGTATTTATTACTAACCACTGTCATTACCAATTGAGATAAATGTGCAGTGGTGTAAAGTAACTAATTACAAATACTCAGACTACTGTAATTGAATGGTTTTTCTCAGGATTTGTAATTTACTGAGTAGTTTTAAAAATGTGGACTTTTACTTTCCCTTGAGTACATGTTTAGTGCAGTATCTGTATTTTAACTCCACTACTGGTCGTTGTTTACAGTAGAAAAATCAGTTCTGTGATTCCTGTTCAATTAAAATCACACATAGAAAGTAAATTGCAACATACTGAACCTCAACCTCAAGACATGGGCGCTTTATAAATGCAGCAAACCTTTTGGAAACATTAAAAATGTCCAAGAAGATGTCCAAAATCTTTACACGCAATGATCCAGAGAGTTTTTATAGACTGCATGTCACTGAAAATGATGGATGTTGACTGTATGATGACTGAAATCACCAAAAAGCCTTAAACAATCACTAAATGGAACAAATGAAGAATGGAAGGAAGGGCCAAATAAAAGGAAGGACCGAACAAGGAATGGAAGAAAGGACTGAAGGACCAAATAAATGAAGGATTCAAGGAAGGACTGAACAAACTGAGGAAGGAAAGAAGGAACGAGCAAACAAATGAAAAAGGGACCTAATGAAGGAAGGAACAAAAATATGGAAGAAAGAATGAGCAAACAAATGAAGGGAGGAAAGAAGGAAGGACCAAACGAATGAAGGAAGAATTCAAGGAAGGACTGAACAAACTAAGGAAGGAAGGAAGGAATGAACAAACGAATGAATGAACAAAAGGACTTAATGAAGGAAGGAACAAAAATATGAACGAACGAACGAGTGAATGAAGGAAGGAGGGAACAAACGAATGAATGAAGGAAGGTGAGAACAAACAAATAATTGGAGGAAGGTTGGAAGGAATGAACGAACGAAAATAGGAAGATCCCTAAATACTCCACATGTTGTTTGTGCAGGGATGTGTAAATGGAATATTCTGTAAACGCATCAACTTTTCTACAGTGTAATACTCGCTACTCACTACTCTTGAGCACTTTTTAAAGGTCTACTTTTTACTCAAACTTTGAGTAAAATTACTACAGATACTTTTACTCTACTTGCGCTGCATTTTAGTAATGGTACATTTACTTGAGTATGATTTTTCAGTACTCTTTCCACCACTGTAAATGTGCATGGCAAATGATTTACTTGTGGATGTAGTAGTGTACTAGAAAAACTACTGACCCAACCGTTGAGTCATTTGTGCAGTTTTTACTGAATAATTGGCTAATGCATTAAAAGGTGTTTAAAATAAAAGTGTGGAGTTAAATACAGGAATACATTTATTCTCTGAAAAAAAAAAACAGGGGTCATTAATCGTCCTTTATTCAGGTAGAAAATCAGCAATGAGTCAGACTATATGTATAAATAGGTCATTCTAAATATCGTTCATGTAAAAGGTCGAATGGAGAAGGAAAATCGTATAAATTATGAGATAATCTAAAACCTTCTATAATCTAAAAAATTCTATAAAGTCACAACAAAAATCTGAAATATGTGGAAGAATACAAGCAACTACAGTTAAAACGGATCAAAGAATAGTCAGAGTGGCAAAGATACAGCAAATTATTACCTTCAGAAACATCAAAGATGGTATAAAATTACCTGTAAGTACAGTTACAGTCAGAAGACGTTTGATGTGGGCTCAGTTGTCAGCAAGAAGCCTCCATCAAACACCATTGTTGAAAAAAAAAAAAAAGAAAAGATAATGGCATATGCAGAATCAGGAAAAAATCTGCCAAGGGACACATTGACTGGCCTAAACAAAAATGTAGACAGATGACAGTAAAATTGCTCTTTCTTGATCTAGTGGCCATTGACAGTATGTCAGACAACCCTCAGGTACACGATTTAAGCCTCAGTACACTGAAGACTGTGAAGCGCGCAAAAACCATGGTCTGGTTTTCAGTGGCAGTGGGTCGATTTATTGTCCATTGCTAAGTTTTATTGATCAGTTGGAATATATCAAGATACTTGATGAAAATATGTTCTTTTATGCTGAATAGGGAATGTCCTTAAAATTAGTGTTCAACAAGGCAACGGCACCAAACACACAAGTATGTGAGCAATAACATGGTTTCAAGCAAAAAAAAAAAAAAAACTGAGGTAATGGAATGGACAGCTCAATACCCTGAACACAACCCAATTGAATCTGAGTAAAATAAAATTACAATAGCATTGCTATAGCAACAGCTATACAATTATATTTTAGTTGAGTAATTTGAACTGAAGTGTAAAAAAAGTCTTTTTAATGTGTTTGCGTTTACAGAGAAAAATATAGCTAGATATAAATAGATTAATATTCATTTTAACACACATAATTCATAATATATTTCCCAGAGATGGGTTGCGGCTGGAAGGGCATCCGCTGCGTAAAACAAATGCTGGATAGGTTGGCGGTTCATTCTGCTGTGGCGACCCCGGATTGATAAAGGGACTAAGCCGAAAAGAAAATGAATGAATGAATGAATTCATAATATATATTAATACTTTGATGTCGGATTGAATGTGTAATGTTTCCACTGTATTTGAAATCCCCCCAAAAAAGCTATTTAAAAATATTTGAACTTTATTCACTTTAAAGGGAACTGTTTATTTTTTGAAACAATTGCTCTTGTTCACATTTATTTTTACAGTAGATGATATAAATTAATATAAAGAAGTTCCAATTCTTTATAGACTTATTCTCATGAGAGTAAAGCAAGGCATGAATCAGACCCTTTAAGTTTCATTAGCTATTTAAGCGGCCTCGGGGTTTTGAAGAACATGAGGGTTAAACGAAAGGTTCCTCTTCTTCCCGATGCAGAAGTTCAGCTTGTTAGTCTGACAGACAGGGGTTGTGTTGAACAGCAGGGTGACACGACAAACACAGGCCGAACAGAAGGTGGTGGCAGTGTAGCTGGAGACGTCTAACCTTTTCGAAACGCTGACAGAATCCTTTCATTGGAAACCACGTTGTGTAATTGTTACAGAAGCAAATGCTGGCATAGCATACAAAGAGGAGGTTGGGGAGAGAGAGCGAAGGGGAGGTCGGCGTGTAGGACTGCTGCTATAAAGTCCAGTGATAAGGCTGGCGAGATGAGAAGCCGGATCTACAAGAGCCAGCAGCAGTCCATAAAACCCAGCTGAGAGACTGTGAACAGCTGCATCTGTCTGGAGAGACTGAACCTTCTCGTGAGGTTATTTAAAGGGATAGTTCACCCAAAAATGGTTTATATTAAATTACTCATCCTCAGTTTGTGCAAAAGGTATTAGACTTATTTCCTTACACTCAAAAAGCTGCTTATTTAAAATGAGTTGAAACACAATTCTTAATTTTTAGGATAACAACTGTTTTATGTTCAATCAACATAAATTGGTAAAAACTACAAGTTAACTTAATTGATTTGGGTTGGGACAATATGAAGTTATTGTGTGGAATTGTGGTTTCATATTATGCTCTATAGTTTTTATGTTGTGTCAAAATACATTGTTTACAGTAATACATGTTTTATAATTTATATGGCAACAACATTACGGATGCAGACAGAAACATAAATAACAGCACTGTGACAAAGTACAATTAATGAAATGTTTACATTTAGCATTTTATTTAGAGTTTTTTTTTAAATGTTTTTAGAAAATGTTTTTTATTTTTATTATGATTTATTTTATGCTTAACATTTTTAATCAAACATTTGCTCTGGAATTCTAAATAAAGAGAAATATGAATAAGTAGATTTCTGAATATACAATTTCAAATGCACAAAAGAAACTGTGCTTTACATGTGGTCAGTATACACTGTATTAAATATTTACAGGAATGGTACTACATTATATCATTATATCAAGAAATGAGATGACTTATATAGTGATTTCTGTCATATCGCCCAGCCCTGAGTGGTTATTCATAAAACGCCCTGCAACATGAAGCTTTCACTACAGACTATTATGGACACATTCAGTACTGTTTGCTGAGGCTGTGAACTAAAGGTAATAATACTGTAAGTACTGTAATGTTTCATTTATTTCACTGACGGATTGTTTTTTACTTCTTTAGCCCTAAATGTATCGCTAGAAGCTACAGGCAATAATAATGTTGTGCATGTTTATTCTTTTTTGACTCTCAGAGTGCTTACAGCTGTTAAATCTGTGATAAAAAAAATCTAGATTAAAAAATTTGAAGAAATGCTGGAAAAAAGGAAATATTTCTTTTATATAGAAAAATAAATCTGTCCGTAGATGGTGGTATGAATTAAACAAGTCACACAATCATTAATTCAACTGATTTCTTCTGAAACTGCTGATTCATTTAACATTTAAGCAAATGATTGCTTTATGAATGGGTCACTGAATTATTGAGCCACCAAACTACTTGAAAAGACAGATTCGTTCAGAAAACACTGTGTGTTTCTTGAAGTCATATTCGATCTGATTGCACAGATGGTCGATAGCATTAGCTGTTTCCATCCACATATTTTTTGTGCATTATGGAATGTCACGTAAAAGATGTTTAATGGAAAGCCAAGATGTGCATACATTTTGAAAATGCACATAAAAACATACAGTATGTACACAACTGAAAATAAACTATTTATCCAAAAAAAAAAAAAGACATAAACATAAACTGTGATGGAATCACATTTACCAAATAAATTCTAGCTTGTGCATCAAAAAAGTCATGCAATTTTGTTTTAACAGATCAAGTGATGGGAAGGCATTAATGTACAAACCAGCAGACTGACCACAATGACTTCGTTTACATGAACATCAGTAATCAAATGATTTGTCTTAATCTGAATACGACAATAATACGTTTAAGGTGTTTACATGATTTGCTTTTTGTTTTTTAATGTTCCTTTCATGATCCCGTTTTACATGTTATAGCACATAATTCGATAACATCATTGCATCACCACGCTATCCACATTTCCTCTGGAGTTTTGTGTAATTTTGGGCTTTTCATTTTTAATTTGTCGACTTTAACTGCAGTTTGGCACTTTCATTTTCATTTAGGAACATTTCATGCATGCCCCCCGTGACAAACGAGATATTGGATGAGAGTGTGAAGAGTTGGAAGAGTGTTGTTTTACTGGAATTTGATACTGCACACTGTATAGGGAAAAAAACCTAAGCATTTCACGATGCTGGTGTCTGTGGTCTTACGCTTACTCAGTAGGTGCGAATAGTGTCCAACAGCCGTGTGTGTATAGACTATCCTGTCACAAAATGTGGCAAAAACACTACACAAAGGTAATAGTTTGATTAAGGTGTTTACATGTCTGGACTGCACTTCAATAAAATTGGCATACTCCACATGTCTTAATTCGATAAAATTTGATTTCTGTTCAGTTGGATTTTGACTTTAGTCAGATTAAGGTAATCAAAAATCGCTGTTTACATGGTAAACTCTTAATCAGAGTATTGTCTTAATCGTATTAAAATTGGATTATTGGTGTCCATGCAAACATACTCTCTGTAAAATATCTGAAATGTTGTGTTGGTCATCCTAAAATGCCAAAATCCATCATCATAGTGGTTCAGTATAATTACCTCCCAGAGTCTTGAGTTGCAGTACAGTCTCGCGCCTCTTAAAGCCTATTCACTGTTTTTTTTTTATCTTTGTCTTCTGAGGCACAAGTAATTTACACAAGACTTCTCCTACCACAGCAAATTCCATTTTTATTTTTTTAAATTTGTTGCCGATTTATCCGGATGATTTTGTTCTCTTTGACTCATCGAATAGAAACAGCGCATTGTGCATAAAAAAAAAAGTTTTAACAGATCGTGTGATGATAAAAATAGATGCGATGGGAAGGCATTAATGAACAAACCAGCAGACTGACCACTCTGTAAAACATCTGAAATGCGGTTTTGGTCACTCTAAAATGACCAAAATCCATCATCAAACGGTCTTGAGTTGCTGCACTCCCGAATAACTCCCGTCTTTTTTGGCACCAATTTATCAGGAAGAGGTGATTTTGTTCTCTTAGGATGAAATTGTTGCTTTATTTGCAACTGTTTTATGCGATATTCTAGTTTTATGGATCTTTGGATGTATAATAGCTTTTATGTGTTCAGTTGAATTTATCGAGATGCAAAATTGTACTGTTGTTTCAGTTCTATTGATGCACTGAGTAGCAATATTGGGTTCTGAAGTCAAGGTTGTTGAGATTCCAGGTCACAATTCCCACATGAGGGGGCATTCAAGTCATAAATTCCTATTTTCCAAGTACAAATGTAATGCACCATTAGTCTTCACTATCAAACTGGGTTTCCCAGCTCTCTGAATCCAGGCCATGTTGCATAGCTGATAATATTATTAAGCAACATTCACATTAAGGAGCTCTGGGTCTGAAAAAACAGTGAATATGTAATGTCGCTCCGATCATGAGATTGGATTAGGGATGGTCCAATAATTGGATTTCCATTTTCCACTGCCTATGTGCAGTGTCATAACAATTCATCACGTCCCCTTATGTCTTTGTACATGCGTTAAGAGAAAAGAGCAAAGCCATTTTCACAGCTTTTCTCTGTGTTGACTGAAGTTTTATTTGAGACTGATTCGGTATATTGATGAAGTGATAAGCTGCTGAATAGATGACATTTATTCTTCACCAGAGGAGACTGGGTGGACACGGTGTGGGCTGTTGATTAAAGCAGCCTTCTAATGTACAACGGATGAAATCAATGACTCTTGTAAATCAAAACCCACCTTTTCTGTGATTATACGGTCCACACACTGCTTTCCGGTCAGAGGCAGATTGCACTTCTCCATAATCTTGTGTTTGCCACCCTAGAAAATACATGAAATAACAAAAAGATTCATTAAATAACAAGCAAACAATACAATACAAATAAACAATACAAATTAACTTCTTTTCATTTACATATAATATTCAGTTCCTTCAATACATAATACATAATATTCATGTACAGAAATGTTTACGTAATAGTCTGTATTTTTTTGGTATGTTAATATGCTCATGACTCATTCCTACATAAAACAAGGTTTAAAGTTTAAAGCAATAGACAGGAGATTCAAATTCTTTTGATTAAAAAAAGAAACTAAATTTAAAGCTATTTAATTTATTTTAATGTAATTTGGTGAAACTGACATTTTCGTTATGTACTGTATATACCATGTTTAAATAATATTTATGTAATGGTTTTTATTTGCTAAAATGCACAAAGCACATGTTTTTATATGTACACTATACATACGGTTGTGTAAAGGAAAAGTGATTAAAGCTCAATATCCTTTTATTTGAATACAAATACACACAAATAAATTGAGAACACCACACAATCAAAAGATGAAAAGATAACTAAGTACATTATAATTTGACAGAAAGTGAAGAAAAACAAATATTAGGGTGTTAAAAAAATTGCAGCGTCTGAAGTTTGTAAAAAAAATATATATATTTACTATATTAATTCAAATGTGCTAGAAAATAGCTCTCTTGTGAATAACAACAATTATTTGGTTGTATAACCATGGTTTCTGAGAACTGCATCACATCCGTGTAGCATAAAGTTTTGCAAATTCTGGCACCTTTAAACAGCTACTACACCCCTCTGCATTTCTTGTTTTTTTTTTATTTCTCAATTTTTCTGTTGGGTTAAGTTCTGGGTACTGGGCTGGCCACTCCATATTGTTAATCTTGTTGGTCAGAAACCAAGATGCTGCTCGCTTACTGGTGTGTTTGGGGTTGCTGTCTTGATATACTAGTTTCAAGGCCATTTCCTATTCAGCATCGTGCGACATGACCTGTTTAAGTATTCTGATGTACTCAAATGGGTCCATGATATCTGGAATGTGATAAATTGGCCCAACACTGTAGTAGGAGAAGCATCCCCCTATCGTGATGCGTGCGTCACCATGCTTCACTGTCCTTATAGTGTACCATGGATTGAACTCCGTGTTTAGGGGTATGATAATATGTGATAATACACTTCATGTTTTGATTTAGACTTAAATGTTCAGTGTTCCCAATGCTTTTGCACATATTGAATTAAAAGTTACTATGAGTTTGTAATCCATTATGTGCAATCTATGAGAATGGATTTTGAATATATACATTTAAAAGATATATGTTTGTCAATGGCGCCACGGTGAGTAGCACGTTCGCCTCACAGCAAGAAGGTCGCTGGTTCGAGCCTCGGCTCGGTCAGTTGGCATTTCTATGTGGAGTTTGCATGTTCTCCCCCGGTTGCGTGGGTTTCCTCCGGGTGCTCCGGTTTCCCCCACAGTCCAAAGACATGTGGTATAGGTGAATTGGGTAAGCTAAATTGTCCGTAGTGTATGAGTGTGAATGAGTGTGAATGGATGTTTCCCAGGGATGGGTTGCAGCTGGAAGGGCATACACTGCGTAAAACAAATGCTGGATAAGTTGGCGGTTCATTCCGCTGTGGTGACCCCGGATTAATAAAGGGACTAAGCCGAAAAGAAAATGAATGAATGAATGAATGAATGTTGTCAATGTCAAGTCTGCATGGTCAATTCACAGTCGGGAATAAAAAGTAAAAAGGCATCCTCCAATACATTTTAATACAACCCTGTCATCCACTCGGCAGCTCATGGGTACAGAAAACACTCTCCGCTCACTGTGCGCATCATCAGTGGTAATGGATACACAGGCCCTGCTGACTCCATGTGCTGCTGGATCAGGGGATAATAATTAGAGAGCTGATGGCGGTTAATTCTCCTCATCCCACCAGGGGCAGGCAGCTGGTCCTGTTAGCCTTCCCACAGGCGATGAGCACAGCAGCTGTATCTTTCTAAGCCCATCTCTCTTGCCTTTCGCTCCATCTCTACCTCGACCGTCATAATCGACACCATTCGTGACCTCAGAATAAATTTAAGCCTATTTTGGCAGATGGGAACACTGAACTCTGACACAGATTATCGAGCAGTGGTGTCCAAAGCTGAGTGTCTGAATGACATTTTTTTTCCCACTCCCTGCCACTAGAGTTCTAACAACAGACAGCATGAAGATTTGATTTGAGGCATCTGTTTTACAACATTTAGTGAATGGGACCTACAAACCGCAATAGCGCAGCATATGCTACTGAAGATGGAGCTAAAGAAGAGTTTAAAGGAATAGTAATGCCATTTCAAACGATTTGCTGTCAAAGATTTTTTTTTCAAAAGCTCTTTCCTTTGAATGACAGTTCATAGCGGCTGTCAAGCTGAAAAAAGCTGCCACAAAAGCAGAAGAAAAGTAGTACATGTGACTCAAGCTGCATATATTTAGAAGCTATATAACGATATTGTATGGCTTCAGAATATAAAGAAAATATATAATACATTTGAATACAATTGTTTTGTTGTAGGAACGCCCTGATACTTAAGTTGCTGCTGTTACCTTTAAGTTGGCTGTTATTTTCATGTTTTTGATCTATTTGCTAATGATGGCCAAGTCTCTCCATAATAACAGACCCCAAGAACTGCTATGGAATTCCAGAAGAATTGGCATGCAATAAAACTATAAACTTTCTAATCTGAGAAGAAGATCAGCTAGAAAACCAGTTTAACTGTGTCGATCATGCAGCTTGAGCCTCCCTTTCTGTCCTCGACTTTATCTTCTCCACCAGAGCAGCTCACTCACATTCCTCACAGAATGTCGAAGTTTTCAATTTAGTGTATCTTGTGGATCTATATTCATGTTTGGTATCATTTTGATTGTGTGACTGGTAAGGTGGTATAAATTTCACAGTAATAGTTCGCAAATTCTCTTATATCTGTTAATTTGGGTTTTGACTTTGATAAGATCTTTGCCAGATGCTCCACTCCAGGGAAAATAGGTCTTTGTGAAGCGTCTGTGGGAGTCTGTAGCCAGGATACCCCGTTGCAGTGTATGAGTCTCTGAGCTCTGCATCAAGACTTGTATGCTGCAACGTACTTCTACACGGTCAGGTATTAATCTCTAACTCTTAAATGTATCTTTGGGAAATTTATGTTGTACATTTCTGAATTGGCTGATTTTGTTTAATTATGTGAATTGGCATGGCAAATCTTTGCGGACAAATAAATGTAAATTTCTTGTTCTAATACCTCCTGAAATAATTTAAATCTAGTATATTGTTTAGGCTGATGTTTCTGCAATCTACAACCAGGACTGCTCATACAATCAAGCTCAAAAGATAGGCATAGGCACAGCATTAGATACCTGCTGATTTCTGACTTTGTATGATATAATCTAGTGGCTAAATCAAAAGCATGGGGCGGCCTAATATTACTTTAGTTACTACTTTAGTTTAAATTAGTTTACAGTTAAATCCCCTATCTAAGAACCAGGACTGGCGAGGTTGTGTCCATGAGATGTAACTGGCCAGCATACTGACTCTAAGTAACTTCAGGTAACCGATGAACCATTAAATGAAAATAAGGAATTAATAGATTAGCTCGAATTTGATGAATCTAAATTTAAATTATTATACATTTGAGGTCAGATAAGAGTAAGGGTCAAAATTGGATTCATGAATCAAAAGTTTAAGGATTTTTAGTAATATGTTTAAAGCTGCGTGAGAGAAGGCTTACATAGATTTAACCTTCACCCATGCTGTTATTCTGCCATAGGACTAATAGATGGACCCTTACAATATATACCATGTTTACACCAAATTCTGACCTTAGAATGTGACTAACAACCACGCCACATTTAAAGTCCCTTAAAAGGTTAGTTCATCCAAAAATAAAAATTATGCTATTAATTACTCGCCCTCACATAATTCCAAACTCCAGAGACCTTCATTTGACTTCAAAACACAAATCAAAATATAACTGTAAAGTGTTTTTTTTATTATTTTTTATGTGCAGACAACAGGATTGTTGTTGCTTGATAGTATTCCGATTGCATCACTAAAGGCAAACAGTTTGTTTTGAGGATGTTTTTGCTACCTTCGGGATACATTCCTGTCTATGGATGAGGATGAAGCTCTCAGAGTTTTACCTAAAATATCTTAAAGGTGAAGTATGCAAGTTTGACACCCAGTGGTTAGACTAGGGATTGCACGCCTGGATCAAAACACACGCAAGCACAGGTTGCCACATTGATGACACCAACAGGAGCGAGCCTGACTATCGAGCCTAAAGGCTGATTTAAATTGTGTTCTAATTAAAAGCAATGGCACGTGAAAGAAGGAATGTTTCCATGTTAAAACGAGTGTCCCAACCACCTGAAATTTATATGTTAGAAACCGCTTTTATTTCTTTTAGCTGAACAACAGGATAAACTGAAAGTTTACCTCAGGTACACCTCATGTACTTTATTCAGTGTTAAATGCTAATGTGAGTTTGAAGGCCATTTTATATTGGATTTATCACCAAACAACTAGAAGCAGCAGCAGTTCACCTCAGATCTTGAAAATAAAATAAACGTTTAAAATTGAACTTTAGAACTGTGACTCTGTGCAAACAACACAAATAAGTGATTCAGCATGTGCATTTAATAATGTTAAAGAGGTTGGATATGTATTAATTAGATTATAAACCTTATCATTTTGTTGGAGTGCAGTGAGTGCACTATCCTGTGCTTCTGAATGGCTGTATAAAAAAATTTTGTCATGTTTTGTCTGGTGCAAACAGTCAAACTGCCAAATCTCATCACGTAGTGTGTTGCTATGACACGGGGTTGCAATGTAACCTGCTCACCTAACATTTACCTTTGTAATGTTTATGCTAATTAATAACCACATTATGTAAAACTCTGAATCTGCATCTCATTTCAAAGGATGCAACTGTCCACCAGAGGTCGCATTTCAGTCACGGACACACACTTTGAGAGCTTGTCTGAGTGAATGAATGAATGAAATATGTGGTTTTCCACCAAGGCAACCTGGGGTGCTGAAATATAATTGGCTAAACTGGTAGTGGGAGGGTTAAAAGAACCAAAACAAATACAGCTGTTCCAGCACGTAACACACATTTTCAAAGCAGAATATCTGACTTCAGCACTGTTTTTCAGATAAACAAAAATGTTCACTTAGCATTTTTCTAAAATATCTGCAAATATATTATGGTATTTTTATGCTTTAGAAAAAGTCAAAAACATACATGCAGCACCTTTAAATTTTGTCCTGAAGATGAAGTCTCAGAGGATTGGAACAACATTAAGACTCATATTTGTGTGCTAGGGTCATGTAAATTATTTTTAAAATTCACTTGATTGTTTTCTCCTAAAACATTCATTTCTCTAGAGCTGAAGAAATTTGTATAATATAACCATGAAACATACATTTATGCAATCAGAAAATTGACATTTTGGGTGAAATTAGTACTATAATTAAATTATTCTTGCATTTAACAATTAAGTAATAGTTAGATAATGGCAAAGATAATGTAAATGTAAAAATGAAGAACCTAACATGCAAAAATGCATAACTGAATTTCAAGAAATAATGATCTGACTGTGTCATGTATACTGTATATCTAGCTTTTATTTAATGTGCTGTTCGGAGCAACTGGTCACTATCAATCGTATAGCAAAATAAACAGCAATGTATGGTTTTGGAAAAACATAAGTGTGAGTAAATAATGACAGAATGTTCATTTTTGGGTAACTATCCTATAGGGTAGCAGGCACACACAGTGTTGACAGCGCACATTCACAGAGCAGTGTCTGCAGAGCTGAAAGTATCTCAGAAAAAGCGACGCCTCTCCAACTGTCTGCTTAGGGAAAAGAGATTCTGTCACTCACAGGAAATAATGATGCCCTTCTCACAGCGAATATGTGCCATGCAATGTGACTCAATAAGTCTGTTTGTTAATGCTGATTGATGAAATCATTGCCTCTGTCCTAAAATAAAACTGCTTGGAGGAGTTATGACAATTACCTCACATTATTTCGCAACACAGTGTTCAAAACAATACATTTGGTTAATTTAGCTTTAATCAATAAGAGCTGATTTGCTAACACCTCAAAAAAACATTTTTATTTTTGTATTTCATTTCAAAAAGCCTAAATAATTAAATAAAAACAGGGACTGAATTAGTATTTCAGAGGTGGGGAAAGCCTACAAATGCAGTTTTGCTTCGGGTGACTTATATGGCACAGATAAATATACAAATATGACTAATACTGAGATGATTTATAAGTCCAGTGGCAGGATTCGTGATCAACTAAGAGCGTATATACTATATAACTCCTGTAAAATAAGCAAACAAACAATCAAACAAAAAACGTAACCTACAGTAAACATTTCTTAATGCTTCTGAAATAAGTGCCAGCAAAATTGCTTTTATTAAGCCACAATAATATGGTTGAATTGTTTGAATCTTGTAAAATCCTGTTCGTCATTTTTATTATTATTATTTTTTTTACACAAAAGAAGACATTTAGAAGAAAGCTGGATATCTGTCACCATTGACATCCATAGAATAAAAAAAAAGCACTGCAGTGTTTGGGTGTTCTGTGTTTGTCTGAGGTAATTTGTCTAAAGAAATGTGTGTATTCCATACAAAGTATGAAGCTGAAGGGTATGAAGGGTCAGTTCTTGTGATGTGACTAGCAGTTTTCAACTGATTGTGCCTGGAAAATGTGAGCACATGCAACATGTGCTCCCTATATGCATTGGAAATAATGAACTTGTATGTACAAAAGACGCAATATGTGAACGGCCCCATAAGCAGCTACACTTCTCTTCACATTCAGAAGATACCTTCACTCCCGATCCTGCACAAAAATCCAATTTAGCCTTATTAGAGTTGGGCTGTTGTGTTTTTGGGTGTCGGTATCCTCCATGGCGATGAGAATGTCCTAGAATGCTTTCTTTTCAAGTGCTTGAACAAGTTGCTGGTTGAGTTAAAAGCAGTCGAAAGTTCTTTAGAGACATAGACCCAATCCCAATTCTACCCCTTAGCCCTTCCCCTTACCCCTACCCCATGTTTTGCACGTTCACGTCAAGGAGTAGTGGTGTCCCAATTCTCTTTAGCTTGAAGGTGTAGGGCTAAGGGCAAGGGGTATACACCCCTTTGAACGAAGATTTTTCAGGACCACACTTAAAACGGAGGGGTAAGAAAATTTCCCAGAATACACCTGCCACAGCGGCAGGATAGCTGAACCCGGAAGTAAGGAGATCCACAAATTTGTATTTTTTTGTCATTATTACAAATTTTTACGACAAACAAACATATGTTTTAATATATTCATAACCGCGTTTGTGTTTTACCGCCATGCTTTAAAAAAAACGCAAAAAAAACCCCGCTAAATTTTGTGATCTATAATCCATAATCATAACTCATGTACAGCAGTCCCACAACATTCTGACACACGATGACACTCAAATACCCTGTCAGTAATGTCTAGTGGCTGGGAATGAGCTTTTTACAGTGTCTGCTATAATGTTAATGTTGTTTTCGTGTGTTACATAGATGAGTATGGCCACGGAGTAAATGCACAGTACAGTTCCGATCTTATTGCCACATTAGATTGTTATGATAACATAATATACAGTACGCCTTCGGTGATTTCCTGAAGATAAACACCAAAAAATAACCCAACTGGAATATCTACAGCAGTTGTGATCATCTGATCTCATATGAAGCAAGAGATCGCGGTGACATATGATGACGTGTGCAGGTGTTGAAGTGCTGTCCCATTTCTTAGGGGTACGTTTTGAAGGCCTTCCCCTTAACCCTCGGTTATAAGGGCCAAGGGGAAGGGGAAGAGGAAGGGGTAGGGGTACAAAAATAGAATTGGTATTGGGCCATAGACTGCATTTCACAGAAATATTTTTGTTTTTAATAATTAATAAGTAATGACTGTATCTCCACTTGAAGAAGCAACCACTGTCTTCAGCAAACATTTCAGCTCGCATTATCCAGCTATTTTAAAGCACATGCTTATTAACTGACATTGCAGCAAAACGTGATTTAAAACAAGCATTTTTTCTTCTCAAAACTATATTTGTAACTCATGTTACGCATTTACACCAACTTTAGTAACTGAAATCAAATTACACAAATCTAAAATGTAATTCGTTAGGCGTTCCCCTAAAATATAATTAGAATACAGTAACGCAATACTTTGGAACGCCTTACACCCAATTCAGTACATGTACTTTCAGAGAAATTGCTCTAATATGCCATTAACCAAATTAATCTTTAATGAATCTTATTTAATAATCTTTTAGCATCACACATACACACTCACATACAAATATACGTATCTTTAAATGTTATATGCAGTTTCGAGATTAAATAGACACTAGAGAGAAACTTGCACCTTTTCACACAAATGATAATACATGTCAAATTACTGAATGATAAAAGCTTATTTTCAGCTCCTTTGCATTATTTAAAGAGCATAAAACATTTTTGATAAGACTTCAATGTATGTGACTATATAATAACTCGATTACAGTATTCATTTTGTTTTGCCTGTGTGTGCTTTTCTTGACTCCCTAGGTGCAATTTGACTTGCATTACATAAACAGGACCACAAGGACCTTTTCAGTTTCAGCTACCATTTTGTACACATTTTTGCATGACACTCTTGTGTTTACTAATCCCACATCTGCAATATGACAAAATGACAGAGCTTATAGCGCCTCTTCTGGACGAGCCATTTATAAAGTGCAGCAAACTGTACCTCAGAGCAACTTATTTCAGGTTTTATAGAAGAGTCATACATTTCAAATCAGCCTGGCTTAAATTGAAATGCACTCTATATATATATATATATATATATATATATATATATATATA
>CAIGQQ010026963.1:9956968-10011732 GCA_903798035.1 Danio albolineatus | reverse complement strand
ACACACACAAACACACACTCACATGCGCACAAACACAAATACATATATATATATATATATATATGTTATGTTAATCAATATTTAGTTGACCTTAAATAAAAACAACAAAAGCATATAAAAACATTTGTTAAACTGACGTTTCCCAGTAATGGGGTGCATTTGGATGGGCATCCGCTGCGTAAAACATATGCTGGATAGGTTGGCGGTTCGCTACACTGTGGCGACCCCTGATTAATAAAGAGAATGACCCAAAAGAAAATGAATTAACGAATGAATGTTATCCTGACTAAAAAAGAGAGATCTCTAAAAGAAAAATAATAATATAAGAAATTGTACAATTTTAAGCTTAATAAGGATTTACTTTAATTTAAAATTTAAAATTGAACTATTTACAATGTATATTTAAAAATATGAAATATTTATTTTACAAAAAAAAGACATGCGAAAACGTAAAGACAAGTATAAACTAGGGCTGCACAATATTGGAAAAATTTAACAATGTGATTGTTTTATATTTTACGATATATATTGTGTTGTGAATACAATTTCACCAGATGACCTCATACCTTTATTTGAAAAGAATTTATAATGTTAGATTGATTGGAATGATTCTGCAGTAGGAATGCATCTCCATAAAATCTAATAAACAATCGATACAATTTTTGGGGTCCTCCGACACATTTTTCTTATGGTCTTTGCTTTTTGCAGTGCATTTCTGTATTTGCATGTGTTGTGAATATTTACATGCATGACAATGTATAAATACAATCAAGAAAATATATAACTGAAATAAAGTGTTTTATCATTTCCCCGAGTCTAACAGTATTCAAGTACAGTAACTGAATGAAAAAATAAAAATAATAATAATTCAATAAAATTAATCGTAGTTAGGGTCACAAATGGTATAATTTCTTATACCTGAATGCTTTTAAAATAATTATACAGGCACAGGCTGCGACTTGCACACTTTGCAATATCTATGCTGAAACAATACTGTATATATGGTGCAGCCCTAGCATAAAATAAATAATAATAAAAGTAAAGAAGGTTTCTATACACATAAATGTTGTTGTGCAAAATCCAGCAGATACTGAATAATGTGCAAAACTGTAACAGCATATGTGTGCAGTAGTTGAATAGTAGTAGTTGAAGATTATACAGTTTTTCATATGATTTTTCAGTTTAATCAAATTATTCATTCATCGTATAAATAAATAAAATCTGAAATTGAAAAGAAATGTTATCAGATCTTTATAGAACAAAACAAATATATACATTTTACTCATAGCCATATCTAATAAATCCATTACTTCTAGAGAAACGGAGGATGTTCAAGTGGTCTAAAGTGTAGTGTAGATTCAGTTTTTATATTTGAATGCATAAACGCAACATTTCCTGCCATGCCCGAAGCAACACATTAAATCAATGTCTAAATATTCAGTCATAATTCAGTTCCTGTAAGAAAAATGAGTCTCTTCCACCAGCTTGACCATTCATGCTTCCTGTCATTTTACAGCGATTTCCAAAATCTATTTTACAGGCTGTGGGAATTCACTTAAGAAAATGTCCTCTGCTGTTTCTCCAAGTATTGGACTCGAGCTCAAACAGCGTGATCTCCTTCAGTCTCCAGCAGAGACGGGCCTTGCTCAAATGCTTGAGTAGATTCTCAATAAAATAGAGGTGAATATGAATGAAATGCCTACAATTCTGATGGATTTTTGTTTTCTACTGCAGGTGGTTGCATTTTGTGCACACTTGAATGAGGAAGAATGTGTCATAAAAATAAACATTACAAAACATTAAAGAGGTATTTTCAAGGTCTTATTAAAATGCCATCTGACACAGTTATTACAGTACTTCTAGAGTGTCTTTTTTGTACACTTTAAGCAATTTTAACATATTATCAAAGGGGCCACAAAGGCTATGCATATGTTTGGTAGGGGTCTACAATATGTCCATATCATATTGATTCTAAATGTAGCAGTAAATAAGCAGTTTCCTGTATTTTGTGACTCATGTTTTACCCCCCAAGTCTTATATGTTGTATATTACAGTATAAAAACCTTGTAATAAGCTGCCAGTATATTTTCTGTTATTTTACAGACTTATTTCTCTATATATTATTCTTATACAGGGCTCAACAATAAGGACTGCCGATGGCCCGGGGCCAGCATGAGAGATGCTCGGGACAGTAGACAGGATCGTTACTGGCTATTTGTCAATTGTGTGCAAATACAATCTTAGAATTGAGAAACAGTTTGTGCTTTGATGCCTTTAAATGCTACCTTTCCTGCAATGTCTTAATCACCATATTGCTTTTCGATTCCTCTTATCTGATTGGATGTTTTGAGCATGTTTTTTTTTCCGTAACCTTCAAACAACCAGTACAGCGAAGAGACGACAACATCAAATTATGAGGCTAAAAGAAAACGTCTGTTTCTAACGTCTTGAAAGCAAACATTTATGTGGGTAAAACACAACGGAAAAAATGAAGTGAAGTTTTGCAGTTTACCATCACTTCCATACTGCTGTTTTTGTTTGCATAACACTTTGAACTTTTCTCATTATATATTTATTAACATTTGTTTTAGATTCACAGACATCATTTTTGACACATTAGTTAAAATATGTGGCTAAGCTATTGACTCCTTTTGGTGGGGCAAGTGAAAATTTTGGAAGGGCAAGTAAAAATCGGAACCACTGGCCCGATTGGACCACTAGAAAAAATCCTTAGCGTTGAACCCTGCTTATACATTAAATTATTTCAAGCTACTAAAAACGTCAATAAAAGTCACTTTGCTAAATTGTAAAGTTGAATTTTCAACATCAAAATTCAACAAACCAGAAATCAAGCTCCCAAAATGCAATTTATAACTGTAAATACAGTATACGGAAAACACAAAATACAGAAACTTCTAATTAACAGATATCGTTTACAGCGTAGTTCAATAATTAAATAAAATCTCCTCTCAAAAACTATGTAAGCCTGTTAGCGTCACGGAATAAATACATTCTCCTAGCAATTGTATGACACAAACCCACATTTGCTAGTCGTACTGGCTACTACTAACATCAAGGTAAAAAGACTTAGAGAAGTATATATAAAAGACAGATTTGTTTAGAATTGAAAGTTCAAACAAATAAATAAGATATGAACCCACAAATTGAACATTTTTGCTCACAGTTCTGACTTATTTTCACAGATTTGTGAGATAAGTGCTAGCCATTGTGTGTTATAGATTCAGGATTTTGAGATATGAACTCTTTATTATAACAGTGGTGAGAAAAAAATTGTTAAGAAAGCATCAGGGGTATCATTTTCAAACATGGCATAATCACAAAACGAGTGGAAGTGTGCATATGGCACTTCCCTTGCAAAAAAACTTGATGGAAGAATGAGCGCATAAGTAAACACTATGCTCACAAAATTATTTTTGCTGCTTCTTCATACTACTTATTTAAAATGAGCTGAATCAACATAATTCTTGAGTTTTTTTGCTTGTTGTTTAATTCACTTAAATTTGTAAAAAAAAAACAATTAAGTTAAATGAATCGATTTGTGTTGGGACAACATGACGGAACTGTGTGGAAACCTAAATTTTTTTACAGTGTAAGTAAACATGCTTAACTTAAATATTGACTTACTTTAACCACTCTAAATCATAATATGTGCTTTAATCATTAATAAATAAGTTACAATTTCTAATGTATGTTCACTTTTAGGAAGGTTTCTATGCAAATTGTATAAATCAGAGCCCTGGTCATTTCAATCTGGATGTGTTTGCACAAACTCATACAAATAAATTATTTATATTTGGCAATGCCAGATTATACAGAATAGCCCTTTTTAATATTAAAAGCATACAGAAACATTAATTTTAGGAACACAAGAGAGGTTTTTTTTATATATTGCATGGCAAAAATGTAATTTAATCAAAGTAACTAAAAACTAAATTACTTCCAAAATAGTCTTGAGGAGTAATAGCTACAATCTGAATATGATATTCCACATCATTTATTAAAAAGTAACTTGATGCAGTTTGTAATACCCCACCCCACAACTTTTCAAAACAATTTAGAAAATAAGCAATTTCAGATGGTGATGTAAGCTTTCATTGAGTTTCCACCCTTGAAAACAATTCACAAATTACATCAAATGACGTCTATGGATATGAAACTTGAACTGTCATTTGTCTGGATGAATCACAATGCATTAAGCAGCTGAAAACGGTCCAAGAGTCTTTCTCAAAACCACAAAGAGCAAATCAATCAATCAATCAACCATCAAGCTCTCATCATCACTGCAAAAGGGCACTTAACACAGAGAGGCTGACAAGCATGAAAATAAATAATAAAGGTCCAATAAAGAAGAGACCCAAGCGTAGACACCTGCGCTTTTTTCCCTTCTTCATTTATGCAGGCTTTTGAAGGAGGAGGCAGCATATTCTGGTTTACACATTGGGGGAGAGCGATATGTAAGTGCAGCGTGGGTGTGTGTCTGTGTGTGGGATTTACTAGGTGTGGGTTTGAGCGAATGTTTCCAGTGTTGGTATTGTGTTGTGTTGTTTAAAAATGAATAACTGGATGATAACATTTTTTTTGTTTATTTTTAAAAACAATTATTTCAAATGACATATTGACACATCTATCTGGAATACTTGATTCTGATTGGTCAGTCAAGACATTCCAAACTGTTATTCCCCGATAACACCTTTACAACAAAGTTCTACAAATTGTTTTGACCACTAAAAATGTATTTACACACACGCGCTAAACTCTGGTAGGGTGTTGTGATGTTTCTACTACACAAACCATATATTTGATCCCTGTACCCCAATCCTACCCCTAAACTCAACCCTCACAGCAAACAATTTGTGTTTTCAGAACTATTGATAATACTTCATTGTGTTATTTAGAAGCATGTTTACCCATGGCAATCTCAATTATCCCCAAAGTGTCTTCAGGTTAAAGTCCCCACCGGGATGAAAACAAGTAAAAGCACACACGCACAGGTTTATTTTCCTATTTTAGTGAGTACATTCCATTGTTTTTATGTAAGATTATTGATCCCTACCCATAAGACAAAACCAAGCCTCACCGAAACAAATGTCATTAGATACTAATAAAAACATGTTCTGGCAATTTTTTTAAATTTTTCAATTAGTGAGGACCAGTAAAATGTTCTCACTAGTGGGTCATATTCTTATTCTGTTTTCATTTAAGTGGGGACAAATAAGTCCACACAAACACACACAAACACACACAAACACACACTGATGCTTATCTCTTACTCTGTGATTTGACTGTTTGGTGCAGTCTTAGATTGGTTTGCTTAGTTAGGTGGCAAGTTGTGTGATAAATGGTGTAATGTACATGCAGACAGTTACGTTTGTAAAATATATGCTTATTAGTCTTCTGGGGGTGCACGGTGGCTCAGTGGTTAGCACTGTTGCCTCACAGCATGAAGGTTGCTGGTTCAAGTCCTGGCTGGGCCAGTTGGCATTTCTGTGTGGAGTTGCATGTTCCACCCATGTTGCCGTGGGTTTCCTCCGGGTGCTCCGGGTTCCCCCACAGTCCAAAGACATAAGCTAAAAGTGAATTGTGTAAACAAAACTGTCAGTAGTGTAATGTGAGAGTGCATGAGTGTTTCCCAGTACTGGGTTGTGGCGTGTTTACTTGTGTTTACAAGGTGTTTACATGAGTTGCTTTTTGAATGTTCCTTTCATGATCCCGTTTGACATGTTAAAGCACATAATTGGATTAATGCCATTGTGTCACCACACTATCCACATTTCCTCAGGAGTTTCATATAATTTCGGCTTTTTCGTTTTTAGTTTGTAGACTTTAACGGCAGTTTAGCAGTTTTACTTTCATTCAGGAACATTTCATGCATGCCCCCGTGACAATCTGAGGTACTGGATACACGTATGAAGTAAGGACTGGTGGAGAAGTGTTGTTTTAATGGAATTTTATACTGCACACTGAAAGGAAAGAAAACCTTCAACATTTCGAAATGCAGGTGTCTGTGATCCTTGACTTGGTAGGTGCAGAGAATAGTGTAAAACCGCTGTGTGTGTATGGAATATCCTGTCACAAAATGCAGCGAAATCCTACACGATGGTAATAGTTTGATTAAGGTGTTTACATGTCTTTACTGCACTTTAATAATGCGATTAAAATCAGCATACTGCACGTCTTAATTCGATTTCTGTTTAGTTCGATTATGACTTTAGTCAGATTAAGGTCATCAAAAATCGCTGTTTACATGATAAAATCTGAGTATCGTCTTAATCATTTTAAAATCGGATTATTGGTGTCCATGTAAATGTACTCACTGTCTGGCCTACTGAGATCAGGCCTGGATATAAACAATACGGTCATGACTTTCCAAAGTATCCCTGCACATCTTAAGCATAATTAATAACATTTGGACTTATCTTTCATCATCTGATGGAAGTGTTTGGACCCAGAAACTGTGACTTGTGATGTCGGAAACAAAATTTTCGGAAAAAAATTACAATAAAAATCTAAACTAAAAACACTAAATGACAATATTTTGATATATATGGAAGTAATGCTATCAGACATTCACCGAATATAACAAATATTAACATTTTACTCAAACCCACAGCTAGAAAATTCAGCATATTCAGAGAATTTTCAAGTGGTCTCTTCCTCTTTTCCATAGCTGTTTATGTGCTGTGGGGATATTTCACATGAAAAAAAAAAACACAACTTTAGTGGAGAGCCGACTGAGAGTTTCCATGACAACTTATCAAATATTTCCGCTGTAAATCACACTATCCTTGCTTTTCATGCCTGCTGATGAAGACGAGAAATTATGCCCTTCACTTCAGGCGATTTCCTTTTTTCGGCTTGCATCCTTCTTCTCTCCTCTAAACTCATTCTCTCCTACACAAACCGGCTGGACATTTAAATGCGTGGTAATGCGATGGAGACTAGCGTTAATGCCATTTCCTAGACAACAGCTGAAGCGCCAGTGACAGCGTGACAAAAGGCTGAGTGTAGATAAACAGAGCTGAACAACTGCAGACCACTGTACAATTCTTGATCACATCTGATGAAGTCAGTGAACTTTAGGGTATTGCATGTCATGTTTATTCTTTAAACAATCAAACGGAAACATAACCTTTTGGCAAAGTGGGTTTTCACTGTGTAGGGCATTACCGACTGTCACCTTTTTTACTAATTAATAACAGGAAATTTGGTTTCTGGAAAAATTGAAGAATAAATTTAAGTGAAAAAAAGCTACAAATGTCAATTCTGTCATTGATGCATTTCAATTCTGTACGAAATTACAAACAATTATATAAAAATGTTATTATACATGTTTACCATGATTTACAAAAAACAACACCTAAAACGGGATTCATTGCAATGATAAATTACCGAAAAAGTCTTGTCAGGCATATTTCGAACAATATTTAGTATCATTTGATGACTATTAATCCTCAAATAGAACATTTTCCCATAATTTAATCATCCTTAAAGATCCCCTTTTATGGGTTTTTAAAAATGAGCTTCTATGCAGTGTGTAACACAGCACTAAGTGAATGCAAACATCCGGCTGAGGTTTAAATCTGAAAGTGTACCGTGATTAAAACTATTAATTCTTTAACAAAAAAGTCGACTCAGAGTTGAATAAATGAATCGTGTTGGGTTCGGATCTTTTGCTTGAACGCGTCAACGTCAATATGGTACATCACCAAATATGAAGTGCCGTTTCCGGTAAAAAAAAATGTGAACGCGCCTTTCCCTTCAGACACTAGCGGAGCACGGGGGATCACAGGACTGATCATGACATGAATATGACAATCACTGACAGATGAAGATTCGGATACGGGGATTAAAGGGTTAAAGTCCATTTTCACAACACTACCACAGTATAGCCAACCAACGTAGTGCTGTGTTTGTTCCAGTCATATTTCAGATGTTTGATACAATAACCTATGTTGCAACACAGGATTCGCTGGCTGTTTGCTATTAAAGAAAGGGGCAGCAGAGACTATTATGTACGGGACATTGACAGGTACTTTGTACAGTACAGTACAGTTCATATGGACCAGTTTCTTCTTCCTACGGATCATAGCATGTAAGTGTAATTAAAATTGTTGCTTCGTTTTGTGTAGTTTGCAAAATATGTTTAATTGCGTGTTGTAACTTGTAATCACTTCACACGGCATGTAAATCACTTATCTTTTATAGATCAGTGTTGTACCGTAACACTCAGGTTAAACCTACAGTACATGGGGCTATTCACATACTGCGTCCCTTCCTTTACCGATTTAAATGCGTTTCGCGATCCTCTGCCGTTCGCCTTTGCTATCGCCATCATCAGCTGTTCCTACAAACACACAGTGTGGTCAGTTTTCAAAATAGTTCAACTTTTGCCACTGTGTGGTTTAATACTTGGGGTTAGGTTTAAGAGTAGAGTAATAACAGACTGGGTCATTGGACCAATCAGCGCAGATTAGCTTCAGGGTGAGGTGGGGTTTGGGAACAAACGAATTGGTAAACAACTCATATGGGAGTCATTGAGATAATTAGGTAAAAAATAAATGCATATTATAAGACAATGCATGTGGTTTTTAACCTTGCAAGCATATCAGCCTGTTGTTGGAGACCCCCAAACCAAAATATGACCTTTATAATGCAAAATAAGGGCACTTTAAGCCATCCTAAATGTACATGTCTGTTCCATTGTAATAGTAAATGGTGCGCATGTTTTTGATGTTCCAAAAATTGCATCCACATGACTCCTGTGGGTGAATGGAAATAAGGCAAATTGCAAGTCAAATGGCAAAAGATTTAAATAAAAGAGCAGAAAATCTTGTTTTTTGTTGTTGCTATTTTTTGGCCAACCCTATTTGTTTACATCTTACTTTATAACTTTCTTGTTAAGAAGTATGACAGTTGCTGGAAGCCAGGGATAATGACGCTTGAAATATGGACCTTTTTCTTATAAAAACCCATCTATTCATAGCTGCAAAGAAGACTGTAAAACAGAACTATATTTCACAGCACATTTGTGAAAAAAAAAAAAAAGATTTTAATATATAGTATTCCGTTGACTATCCCACATCATAATTATTTGTTAAGTTAAAAAGAGTTTTGCCTTTTATTTGAACTAGCACTCATGAGCAGACAGAGAGAGAGAGTATGTAAATGACATGGGCATATCTAATAACTCATATAATGCGTTTACCTCTTTGCAAATATTTTGGAGCATAATTGCAAGTTGGATAACGCTCATCAGCTCACTAGTGAGTGAATCACATGTCGGTGTCCTAGAAATTACACAGATGAATGAAGGCTTCAGCAACTGTCATTGAGTTACTATGGTTACTACTTTTATACTATTTTTCTTTTACTATTATATTATATTATATTATATTATATTATATTATATTATATTATATTATATTATATTATATTATATTATATTATATTATATATTTTCTTTTTAGCTTAATCCCTTTATTAATCTGGGGTCACCACACCGAATGAAGCGCCAACTTATTCAGCATGTGTATTCAACCCATCACTGGGAAACATCCATACACACTCATTCACACACATACACTACGGACAGTTTTAGCTCAGCCAAATGACCTATACCACATTTCTTTAGACTTGTGGGGGAAACCGGAGCACCCAGAGGAAATCCACGCGAACATGGGGAAAACATGCAAACTTCACACAGAAACGGCAACTGACCCAGCAGAGGCTTGAACCAGCGACCTTCTTGCTGTGAGGCGACAGCACTACCCACTGCGCCACCGCGTAGCCCATATTATATTGTGTTGTGTTGTGTTATATTATATATTATATTTTTTAATCTGACTCTCAAATATTGGCAATATGTTATTCCTTTTATCCTATACACTTTATTGTTTCAATTATATTATTTTATGTTTGTCTATATTTGAAAACAATAAATACTTCACAAAAAAAAGTCATTCATACACACAATGGAGTCTTTTAGACTTTTAAACTATATTTTCCTTTTATAATAGATTAATGCACTTTTGAAGGTTGAAAAACTTGGGTAACATGCCCTTACAAACATCACCCCTCAATGTGTTTGTATGAAACGAGAACATTAAACATTAAATATATTTTATGGTTTGTGCTAAGTGGGGTTTGTTGTAATGCAGAGTTCCTTAACTCAACCTTTATTGTAGAAAAATAATTTACAACACCTACAGTATGTAATGGGTCATGGGCATGATTAAATGCCTATTTTATTAACGTGCTAGCATGTTATTAACTGTACTAAACGAATGCATTTCATTAAAATCTTCAAAGGGAGAACAAGACTTGTGCAGAACAGTGGGCAGAGACTATAAAGCTGCTTCTGTGGCCTTAAGTTCTGTCAGGTAGTGGATAATTTGAAGTGGACTATAATTTTGCGTCTGGTCTTGCTGAAAGGCTGCATGAGAGCCATTTCTGAATAAAGGGTCAAGAGTTAGAGAGTCCCGACTCAGGTTTGAGCACATGAATCACATCTTTTTAACAAGAGCTTGCGTGGGCGTTGATGTGGAAGCAAGCGGGACTATTTCATCTAGTTCAGAGCGTGTTCGACCCCCATTTTTTTTTTCATCAGCACTGTAGATTATAATTAAAGACACAGCATGACTATAAAGCAAGGAATGGTTCCATTTTCCTTCTTCTTGTCCATAAAAATGCGATAACACCGCATAAAAACATCCAAATGCCTTCATTTACCCATGAACGCCAACTGGCTCTTCTGAGAGCTCAAGGCTGATGTACGTTTGTTTTTGGATTAAGCTGTCCTGGAACGTTATGAATGCTAATTCCAAATCCCCACGCTTACACTGATGCTTCAGGGGCATTTTCTCAGAGGATGCAAGAGATGTAATTCTCAAAAAAAAAATATGGATAAGAAAACAATCGACAGAACAAAAAAATAAATAATTAAAATGTCAAAGTAGCCATTAACACAGCATGTGGTTTCGCAATGAAAAACTGAAGATGCAGGAAGAGGAACTAGGGAAAAATGTGGAAGGTCTCAAGGCAGGATTTTTAAATCTTGAACTTTAGCAGTGGGTCTTCGGGAAAAGACTCAAGGGTCTGCTGTAATAGTTCATGTTCAGCCATATAACACAGATTAGTTTATTTAATAGTTCTTGTGCCTCATACTGAGCGCTCTCACTAAAGTAATGCAGAGCGTGATAGAATAAAAGTGAAAGGTCTCAATGAAATCTGGATGCAAGTGGTCACAAGAGATGCATCAGAATGCATGGTAATACCAAGCCTGGAAAACGATGTGAAATACAAAATGTAGTTGAAAGTCATGTGAGAAACAATCATAAAGCTGATTGGCTGATTGCCCTGACAATTTAATTATGGCAGTATATAATATTAGTAAATGCTTGAAAATAAATTAATAATAAATATATTTTAAAAAACTGTAACAAAAATAAAAGAAAATGATCTGGATTTTAGCAAAGACTTTATGTGTCTTTAAGTTAAATTTTGGAATAATTCTCTCTCAACGGGCAAATGAAAAATGAAATTAAATATTTATACATTATATATTAAATTTGAGCAGCTGGGTGGCAAATCTTTATTGATTGCATATTCTACCAATAAGAGTAGAGTGTAAAGGTTTTATTGACAGAGTAAAGGCACAGTTTTTGCTTCAAATACTGCAATGCACACAACATTATGAGTGACTTGTCAGTATTCAAAATAAAACAAATTGATGGTGTGCGTCTCGATGCGCCAGCGACTTGTGAGACTTGTGACAGCAAGTATTTGTTATGTATCAAAAGCCACGGTATCCAGAGTAATTTCAGCATACTACCAACAAGGACAAACCCCATCCTGTGGTAACTGTGGTTGCAAGAGGAAGCTGTCTAAAAGGGATGCCTGGGTGCTGACCAGGATTGTGTAAATATATTTTTAAAAAATGTAAAAATTAAAACCGCAGCTGCCCAACTCACTGGAGAATTACATGTGCACCTCAACTCTCCTGTTACCACCAAAACTACTCGTTGGAATCACCACAGGGTCAATAAACATGGCTAACTGCTATAGACCAACCTTTGGTCACCCGTGCTGATGACAAAAGTCAGTTTTTAGTGATGCCAGCAGCAGAGGTCTTGGGCTGTGGACAATGTGAAACATGTATTGTCCTCTGATGAGTCCACCTTAACCACATTTTTAGAGTTACGGTGTGGAGAAGCCCCAATGAAGCATACCCCCCAGACTGTTGCATGCCCACAATGGTGGATAAATAGTGCACCATTTGGATTATTTATGGGGGTGGATAAATAATGGTTTAGTCTGCAATATCATGGCATTCCTTAGACCAGAGGTTTCCAACAGGTGGGTCGCGGCCCACAAGGGGGCCTCAGCAAGCTCTGTGGGGGGGTCACGTCATATTTTTGTACAATTTTTTAGCAGTGGACAATTAGGAGAACAATTTATCCACTGGCTGACCAAAAAAGGACAAATTTGTAATTCGTCCTCCACAAAGAAGACTGAGTCTCACTGATTTTCCTTCAGCAGCTAATAGTAATGACCCAAACATACTGGACCCAGTTGAGGAAGCTCCAAACATTTTGGGTTGCATCGCTAGCAATACTGGAAATGCGAAACGCAGAAAATACCAGAATAGTTACCTTAACTGTGGTTTTTATTCCTTTTTTCTCAAAGCAAAGAGTCCCTGACCCAGCCACAGAGCATTATCTGCACCAGCGTTCCTACTAACGAACGCATGAGGCCATCCAAATTAATAAGAGACTAATGAGAGACAAATGAGAAAAACTGGAGTGAGTGTATTGGGGTCTGTACTGATGGAGCTGCCGCAATGACTGGCAGACAGTCCAGTCCTTAGTGAATCAAAGAGGTTGCTTTGCTTGCTGTCTTAATGCACTGCAATCCTCACACTGATTGATTAAGCAAAACAAACAATGTACAAGTATTAAACTGTAATAGACTTTAGTATTTCTTCCCTTACACACCAGTGTGAATACTGATATTTTTGTTATTGAATTTCAAATAGGGCCAATAAAAAGATAAAAAGATGTTCAAGCACTTCCAGTGAGCAAAACAACAATTGTAAGACTTTTTTGTTGCATATGCACTGGACTTATTTCACACAATGTACTTCTTGTGCTCTAATAAAACATTAATACTATATCTTTCTGCCTATTATTTTACAAATAAAAATAAGTGGTATGTGAAAAGACTAAAATAGTTGTTAGAAACATGTGTGGTGATTAGACTGCTTCTCCCCAAACAAGGAGCAGGAGAAAATCACAAGACATAGTCTCAGAAAAATTATTACAGAAATTTCATTTTGCATAATATTGGCATCAAATTCAAAACTTGTATTTAGAAGATGTGTGGCTTTTGAACTATTACTTTTCTGTGCTGCTTCAGGACTAATTTCATATATTTGTTTATGAAATGTTAAATGTTTAGTGCATTGCATTTTTTTTGTACATTAATTAAGCATCGATTAACTTTTTTTCATTTTGAGCATTATAAATTCTAGATGATGGATAATAAAGCCCAGATTGTCTTCTTTCCAAAGATACATGAACTGTGAATGTAGACCAAATCATTCAGCATCTGTTAATGTTTTAGTTTGGGATGGTACGTTTTCAGAAAATGCCTCTAACGGTGAGGGAAAGGAGGACACCGATATAGTCTCGGAAAACATTTTACAGAAATCTCATTTTGCATGATATTTTAATGAAATTTGAAATATAAACTCATGAAACACTTGGCTTTCATGTCATATTTTTTCTAGGACATTACATTAATGTTTTCCTGTGTTTGTATATGGAAAAACAAATATTGAACACAATACAATTTTTTTCCTCATGATTTTATAATGTATAACTTTTTATATTTTTGAGCATGACACTTCCCTTTTAGCACAGTAAAGCCCAAAGTGTCTTCTTTCCAATGATACCTAGATTGTGTTTGTAGATTAGACACAGGAACTGTTACTATTTAAAGTTAGGTAGGTGTAAATGCCCAAAAGTGAGTGCTGGCTAACAGGTTAAAGGCCAAAGGCTTACGTTTTTCAGTTATAAATGGCCTACTGATGTTTTGCTTTTATATTCTACATTAGGCTGTTATTTGTGCATTAACATATCAAGATATGGTAATAAACACACCGTTTGTTTGAAAACAATATTTTTTCTCATCCTTACTGCAAACTTATGAGCGATAATATCATTAAATGTGGAGAGGTCTTATAATATTTTCCTGGAAAAATTGGGTCTCAGGCAGTTGAGAACCACTGCCCTAGGCCCAATACTTGTGCTAAATGGAAATGTCTCTGCCATGGACTACCAAACCATTTAGGAATGTGCACCCAATGGATCAAATGAAGTGTATCAGGATGATACATACACACAGCAAGACGGGTAACAGAGTGGTTTAATGAACACGAAAGTGAAGTTGAACATCTACCATGGCCTGCACAGTAATCAGATGTTAATATTACTGATTTGGGGCGGAGAAATTTCAACAAAATTTTCTTGTTTCTCTTGATTTTTCCTCTTTGTTCAAATTTTATTTAATATTTTCCCCTAACTTTTAATGTAGTTTTTTTATTCTAATTTTTTTGGAGCTTGAAATTATTGGTTCTATTCACAAATACACAATTAAATAGCATATTACAGGAAATATTCATTTAAAAGAGAGATCTGTGAGGGCTGTACTCATTTATGCTGAGTACTGTATATATAATCTGATAATTTTTCACTTCATGATCACTACTCCACAGACTCTGGCTCCAAATTCATTCTATTTTATTATAATTAATAATCAAATATTTTACAGTTAGTTCCTATAAGGATAGACATGACTCGATCTAGGATGTCTGAAATAACTGCCCAGACAAACTGCAAATATGAGCGCTGAGTGAACAGACTTCTACTTGAAAGAGACTTTGATTCCAGCAACCTTTAAATTAAACATTAACCTTCACACCTGTCGCCATCCCAACACCTGTTCTGTTTACCGAAGATCTGTTGACTAACAGTCTGAAAAGTGACAGTCAATACATTTTCTAACTAATAGCTCATACTGCAACCTGGCACACCCTGACACTCTTTATATTAGTACTGGCCGCAAATGAAAGACGCAATGACTATGTGACACAGCAAATCCTCATCACGGTTTAAGACGCTGAAACGGCAGCAGATGGAAGAGGACGGGTTTTGTAACGTCCCCGTTTCTCTCTTGATAATATGAGTCTTGCAGCTCCAGACCCTCCGGCTACATTACAGTCTGTTGTCTCTTTTGGTCTTGAGAGGTGGCCGGGGAGCCCGCAGTAATTGGAAGGATTATTGTAATTAGTCTGCCAGGCTTGTCTGATTCATTAAGAGTTTAAAGGCTAAAGACAGCTTAGAACGACACACTCTGTAGCCCTGCATGCAAAACCAATTGATGTTTGATAATGTTCCCTTGATGTCCCCATAGACAGCTACTGACCCAAGCATGCATTGATGAAGATGGGAATATTCATAAAACACATGAAGAGTTCATCTGAGTGGATTTTTTCTTTTAAAATTAGCACTTCTCAGACTCCTATGTGTAGGTTCAGTAATTTAACTCTTTATGGAAAAGGCTGGTTTCTTTTCATTGCCTTTAGTGTTCAATAACTGAACAGAAATACAGGAAGCAGAAATTTCAGAAACTCTGGGAGGTTTTTGCATTGGAACTCTTCAAAAAATCTGATGTGTTAGATTTAAATGAGTGTTATATTTACATTGAATGTTTCCCTTGAGATTAATCCATGACCTTGATGCTATGCTGAGTGTTTTTCTCAAGGACTTATTTATTTTTCTGACCGAAAGGAGTCAGATAAATGAATATAAAAGCGCAAAAAGGGTGCAAAATGACCTTTTTGGTAAAGGTTATGCAAGTTCTGATCAATACCTTGTGTACAAGGATTGTGTACAAATGTGTCCTTGTTCTCAGACTCTTTGTTTATAATGTGTAATGGGCAGGCAGGTGCTTTTTTTAGTATGTGGGTGAAAGTGAGAAAGCTTGAGATGGAAAAAAGCACAACAAGCCTAAAAATAAAATAAAATAAAATAGCATAAATTAAAATAAAATAATAATAAAATAAAATAAAATAAAATAATATAAAATAAAATAAAATGAAATAAAACGAAATAAAATAAAATAAAAAATAAAATAAAAAATGAAATAAAATAAAATAAAATAAAAATAAAATAAAATAAATAAATAAAATAAAAGAAAATTAAATAAAATAAGATAAAAGAAAAGAAAAATAAATGAAATAAAAGAAAAAAAAGATAAATAAAAGAAATAAATAAAATAAAATAAAATAATTATTTCAATGGTGCGTTTATTGAGCTTAGGTTACATTGCATCTACATGCCAACTAATTCTCATTAGATTGTAAGTAGACTGTTAGGTTGGGGTTAGGATTGTGGTTGGGGTTAGGGGTTAGTGTAAGTTGACATGCACCTGCAAAGTTTTTCACAGTCAGTTAAATGTCTGTTGAATGTCTGTATCAACGGATATTAAACTGACAGTCTACTAATACTCAAGTGGACCATCAAAATAAAGTGTTACCTAAAATAAAATAAAATAAAATGTAAAATTAGCTTAACGAAGCGATTTGTAATTATTTACACATTAAATTTATTATTAGTAAATAAAAATATTTTTAAACTATACTGGAATATAAATTGTGAAGTTTAGTGATGTATAGTGATAGCATACAATAAAAAGCCAATAAATAAACAAATAAATATATTAGCGTACTGTAGCATTTGTAACAAACTGTGAGATAATTCAACATAAATATTATCTCGTCCATATCTAAATATTACAAAACCTTTTGTATAAAAACTAAATAAATAAATAAATAAATAAATAAATAAATAAATAGTATACATACAGTATCACATATCAACATTAAATTTCATTTTTTCATTTCAATTTCAATTTTTCTTTTCGCCTTAGTCCCTTTATTAATCTGGGGTCACCACAGCGTAATGAACTGCTAACTTATGCAGCATATGTTTTACGCAGCGGATGCCCTTCCAGCTGCAACCCATCTCTTGGAAACGTCTATACACACTCATTCACTACGGACAATTTAGCTAACCCAATGGCGCCTCATAAAAAGAAATAGAATATTAAAATTTGGATATTTTTTTTCTTTTTTCATATATCAGCAAATGCTTTTTTTCCTCTTTGCAATAACGCTTTATTTTAAAAGTCGGTTCTTACCATTCATTCATTTTCTTTTCAGCTTAGTCCCTTTATTAATCCGGGGTCGCCACAGCAGAATGAACCGCCAACTTATCCAGCATTTGTTTTACGCAGCGGATGCCCTTCCAGCCACAACCCATCTCTGGGAAACACATCCATACATTGTCATTCACACACATACACTATGGACAATTTAGCTTACCCAATTCACCTGTACCGCATATCTTTGGACTGTGGGGGAAACCGGAGCACCCGGAGGAAACCCACGCAACCACGGGGAGAACATGCAAACTCCACACAGAAATGCCAACTGGCCCGGCCGGGGATCGAACCAGCGACCTTCTTGCTGTGAGGCGAACGTGCTACTCACTACGCCACCGTGGCGCCTCGGTTCTTACTATTAAAGCTTATTATATTTGCTGACTGTTCTTATATATTTTGGATGCTCTTGTTCTACATCCCCAAATCATACCCAACACCTACCTAAAAGCTACCCAAATAACTATTACTACCGTAGTGTCTAGTTGGTTTAATGGCATTCGTTGTAAAAGACACAAAACTTTACTTAGATATTCGGATACTCAAACGCTTGCAAGAACAGCTACAATCAATGAGAAGAAGCAAAAGAGATGCTTTCGACAGACAGTTCGAAGAGGTCAAGGACGACGTACCGAAGTGGTTCAATTTTCTGCTGACAATAAAGGAAGAGATGGTCCAGATGACACTTCTAACCAACTATTACAACCGAAAGCCAGGGAGGAAGGAAGAGGAAGATATTCTTTGCCAGCTAGGAGCTATGGCCTTGGAGGACAAGACCCCTGTACTGCCCAAATGCTGATGTAAAAGTAAAAACTCTTTGCTAAGTTTTTTAATCAAGTTTATCACCCTAGAGAGAAATTACTAAGCTCTACAGAACAAAAAGTGATTCCTTCTCTGTATTAGCATTTTTTGAGATACTCAATTATATCAAACATTGATTATTACTTTGCTATGTATTTACTCAGAACAAAAAGGGATTTTTTTTTCTGTTTTAACATTTGAGATATCAGGAACATTATCGAAACATTGAAAGCTTAAAACAATAAAGACACACAAGGCTTGAATTCTATATAAAAAGCTGGGACAGACAGACCAGCAGAGCGCTTACACAGACTTCTGTAGTCTTTTGCCCTTTTTCTCAAAGGAGAATAAAGTAAATTCATTCATTCATTCATTTTCTTTTCGGCTTAGTCCCTTTATTAATCCGGGGTCGCCACAGCGGAATGAACCGCCAACTTATCCAGCATTCGTTTTTACGCAGCGGATGCCCTTCCAGCCGCAACATATCTCTGGGAAACATCCATACATGCTCATTCACACACATACTCTACGAACAATTTAGCCTACCCAATTCACCTATACCACGTCTTTGGACTTGTAGGGGAAAGCGGAGCACCCGGAGGAAACCCACGCAACCACGGGGAGAACATGCAAACTCCACACAGAAATGCCAACTGACCCAGCCGAGGCTCGAACCAGCGACCTTCTTGCTGTGAGGCGAACGTGCTACTCACTATGCCACGTGGCGCCAGAATAAAGTAAATGATTTTGTTTCTTTTTGTATTTTTGTTTTTTCTCTTTTCACTTGATTTAATTTATTAATAAAAGTATATTTTTATTAATTTTCTCCCTGGAGTGCACATTGGCTTCATTCGCAGAACCCATCAAGATACCTTGTGGTAAGGTATGAATCTAATTCCTCCTTGAAAAACATTGCAAAAGATGGTCCTAAACAAAACTCTAGCTAGGTTCTGGTTTCTTTATTTAATTAGGGTATTAAATGAAGGTATCCAGCACAATGTGTTTGTCTCAAGCAAGACACAGAATGATAAAGTGAGCGCTCTAAATGTTCTGTCACTTTCGATATAACCCTCTGACAAGCACATTCATTTAAACATTATCCGCTCCCCAATCCAAATCCTCACTATCTCAGACATATTAAGCACCACATATTACCTCAGTGTTTCAGTGTACGCAGCACATTTTTCCCTTATCAAAGTGCAACCGAGGAGACTTTGAAAATAAGCAAGGGGTATAAAAAAGAGACAAGGGGAGGGGGGGTGAAAAAGCCCACTGAAAGCAGAGTACAGCTCATGGTCCATGTGTGCCAGTTTGCAAGAAATAACCTTCAACCAAACTCGATAAGCGAGAAGCGCAGAGGAGCAGGAGGCTGTGAGGCATCAGTCAGTGACAGGACGAGGGCCCTGGAGGACTATAAATAACCCAGCAGAGGTGTCTGCATTCAGGGCAGCTGGGTATCGACAGCAAGACCAGGCGCCACAGGCGACAAGAACGGCTCCAAAAAACACACACACACACACACACACACACACACACACAGCCCAAACTGACTCTTATTAAGCCTTGGAAAACCTTTCGTGAAGGCGATGACTTTGGGTTTAGGACAACAGAAGGGTAAAACTGTCAGGCAGATCATGCTCGGACGACTTAGACTGAACAATGCGAACGCAAGTAAATTAAGAATAGAACAGAAATTGCTGAGTTCATGTTAGTTCATTGCACATTTGTGGATGGCGGTGGATGAGAGCATGTTTTTATTAGTGAGCAGTTCGGCTTGGGTCACAGAGTAGAAATGAAATGAAAGAAATGAAAAGGGAGCTGAAAATAAATTCAAAACTTACAGATGACAACAAATTTATTACCTTATTTGTTAATTTTGTATTTTTTTCCGGATATGTCCTGTTGTTGTTTAACAAGGCAAGGATTTTTTGAAAGTATTTCCTATTATGTTATTCTTCTGAAGAAAGTCTAATTTCTTTTAGTTTGGCTGTAAATAAATAAATAAATAAATAAATAAATAGCACTGATAAAGGTCAGTATTATCAACCCCTTTAAGCAATTAATTTTTTCAGCCTATAAATTTAATTTTAAGTGCAAAACTAGTATCCAGTAAAATATCATAAAGTGTTAATCAGTTATGTTTAAAAATGTGTTCAAAAAGTATCTCTGTTAAACAGCACAATTTAAAATATATTTAAAAATAATTTAAAAGAATATCATTTCACAGGAGGGCTAATCATTTTGTCTTCAACTGTATATGTCGTTTTGAAATATAGTTATAAATACATTTATTTGAACAAGAACGCAGTATTGTTAATAGAGTTAAGAAAGATAGATAAGATTTGACAGAAATGTGTGTCTTAGTCAGAATTACAAATTTATAAACTGAAACTCTTAACCTGGGATGCCCAAACTCGGTCTGGAGGGCAGGTGTCTGGCAGATAGTAGCTCCAACTTGCCTTAACACACCTGCAAAGATATTTCTAGAAAGCCTAGTAAGTGCTTAATTAGCTAGCCCAGGTGTGTCTGATTGAGGCTGGAACTAAGCTTTGCAGGACATCGGCCCTCCAGGACCGAGCTTGGACATCCCTGCTCTAAACGAACAAATGGAAACGAAAATGGTCAGAATTCTAAATGAGTATTTTCCCCCCCCCTTCTGAATAGCACGATTTTAATCTAAAAAGTCATAACTCTTGAGAAAAATCAGAACTGAACTGCATGTTACGTAAACTTGATAATCAAACGTAAGTTTGATATTGTAAGGAAAAGGTTATAATTCTAAATTAATGTGGCCTATTTGACTTTTTAAAATTGTGTTTTATATTCTATAAAAAAATTAATTGTTGTGAGAAGTAAACGTGAAATTGCAGTATTGCTATACAAATATTAATATCACAAAATATAAAATCACATATAAAAGTCATTCTGCCGTTTTTCTGAACTGAACTGACGGTAAATAGATTCACCATTTTGAAAAAAGAAATTTTGGAATTATCGGACTGCAAGTGCTGAGTTAGAGAAAAAGTTGAAGCTGAAAATTCGACCTTTTTCCTCTGAACAGCAAGTTCATAAATTCAAAGTCTGTATATTAGCTTATAAAGTCTGAACTACAAAACTACATAAAAAGGTAAAACAATCATCCGAGCCAACTTTTTCAAAATTGTGAGTTCACAGTTTAAATACAAGTGGCAACATCCCGATCTCCTTCGTGAAGCTAATATGGAGGTAGCTGAATAGCCGCTGAACTCGGCATATACATCATATTTTTCTTGTGCTTTATTTGGCGTTACACTGTCAGTTCCCTTTTGGAATTATTTCTTACAATTATCAGATAATATAGCATGCGGTATGCACTTAATTATGCTTACCAACCATTCAAATGGCCTCCATTTCCCAGGTGAGTGAAATTCTTACATACTTACATTTTAGATAACTGACCATTTATAATTTTCTTTAGAACTTGAGTGCACTCCAGAACCAGACAGATTAGCTGTAGGCTATAGAATAGGCATCTGAAATGTTGTCATAGAATGTTGTGCCTGGATTTCACAAATACCCTTGCACTTACTAAGGCCCCGTTTACACTAGTGTGTTTTAGTTTTAAAACGATCCGCGTCCATACTAGCGTTTCACCCAGCGTCTTAACAGATCTTCGTCTTCACTACTCCACCAGAAACGTACATCATGTGACCATTGGCGCACTCTGGGCATGCGCGTTCAAGTATAAACAGGAAGCATGCGTCTCGCTCGACATTTGGTTATTGTTAGTCAACAAACGCTGGTTGAACGATGTGCGCGATAGTAAAGAAAGCAAGAGAGGTCTTTTTGTGGACAGACGACGAGGTCGAGTTGTTACTTAAAGTAACAAATGAATATAAAACATCCATGGCTATCGAAAAAACAGTGTTTACAGTGAAGGCTGGTATTGCTGCTTTCCGGTGACGTTATAGCCATGAGCGCTTGACGAATAAAGGAAGGTTACGCAATGACCCAAAGCCCCAATCAGGTAGCGAATCTCAGCAGCCACGCCTCCGTTTTCAAATGTCTCCGTTTTCCCACATCCACACTGAGACAGAGCAGCAGCGTTTTAGAATGAAAACGGCCTCTCCAGCGTTTCCAAAACGCTCCATGTTCGCAGCTCAAAAACTCCGGCGTAGTGTGGACGGATGGCGTAACCGTAGCAAAACTTATACTTTTAAAACGAAAACGCACTAGTGTAAACGGGGCCAAACAAAGCCTATATTTGAAGTATTTGGAAGTAATTCGGTTTTCCTACTGTAGAAAAATGTCATAAGAACAATGCATAGTGCCACAATGCATTACAACAGTGTTTTTAAAAGACTAAACACTTTATTGATATAGTGCACATGTAATCAAAACACAAATGAGTCACAGGTAATGAAGTACAGGTAGAGTTTCCGCTACATTCTTCCATGGCAGAGCGCCACACTAAAATTCACTCCGTCACTGCTACATTACTACTCTTCAAAACATTCAGTCGTCGTTTTTTTTTTAAATAGCAGGTTATAATCGCACCAAACGTATTAAAAGGAAAGTGAATTATAACAGCGTGAACTTTTCTGAAGCTGTGCGTCATTTGTTTAACCCTTTACAGAGACATGCTCGGTGACTGACTGACAGGTGTGTGGTGCGTGAGGCTAGCAAACACGACGCAGCTTGCAGTTATGATGAACACAGTTTCCATAATTAGATAATGCTTTAGAATACTAATTTTTTAGATAATGACTTTATCTTGCTGGAGTTTACGGCCGTTTCACATCAGGATGCATTAATGCCGCTCGGTTGGTCTATCGGACACATTCATGAGTATTAATAGCAAATCTAATAAATGTTGGAGACATACTTGCTACATTAATGCACTAGATCGCACTTCAGCCGCGTTTATTTGAGTGCGCACAAAAAAAAAAAAACCTGCACTTGAGCAGCGTATATTAGGGCTGCAAAAAGTTTTACGCATGAACAGAGGAAATCGGTGCGCAAGCAAAGAGATTCACATGCTCGTAATACATAAATGCAATCTCGGCTTGTAATACTGCGCTCACAACATTTGTCATTTAAGTTAAGCCACAGGTAGTTGGTAGGTCTGTGTAAAAGGCTCAACAGAGTCTGCCGCCACAGCTGGAAAAAATCATAGAGGAAACATTGACAGGTATTAAGCGTTTCTCCCAAAGTAAACCCTGTCTAGCTCCACCGCTTTGCCCATTTTTGGTTACTCCCAGTTGGCATGAAGGCTCGTGAATGAATTGGCGACGATTAGCCATGCCCATTTGTAGATTTATTTGGGCTCTTCATAAACCTATGGGTAACGTAACGGATACTACGTTCATATTTTTTACAGTCTATGTCTAAATATAAATGAAGCTGTAATTCTGATATGAAAAAAAATCTGCAAGATATCAAAACTGCAAGATATAAATTGCGAGATATAATCTCTCACATATACATATATACAGACAGATATACAGACAGACAGTCAGCCCAATGTTAAATCCGGATCCAGCCAGCCAGCATTTCTTCAAGCTTATATTTGAAAAAAAAAATGCCCTTGCACTACAATGTTACATCACGACTTCTTATAGAACAACTGCTACCTGCCACCTGAGTGACAACTTCTTTTGTATGCTTGAAAGGAGACGGAAGCAGCCGTAAAATGAGTGCATACATCTGAATTCGAGTTCCTCAGAGAACACCATCTTCCACATAAATCACTTCTGATTTCATGCTGTGAGTTCTGTCATTAGCTGCTCGTGATTTACATAAAACAAAGGAAAATCTCTCCAGTTAATTTCAGAAGGGTGGAAAATGCATACTGATGGAAATTATGGAAAGAACTGAAAAAGTTGTGCTATGATGTTCATGAAGTTTAGTTTGAGTCGGCGGTGAACATGGAGGTTTTTTTTTCTTTTCTTTTCTTTTTTTACCTTTACACAATTTATTTTCTTTTTTTTTGAGAACTATAAGCAAATAAAACAATGGACCTACAAAAAGCAAACAGTAAAGCAAAAATTGTCACAAATGGCTGGTAAAATCCTGTTTTATCTATCTTGGTTTCAGATACTGAATAAATAAGTGAAGATAATTCACTTATTTAGTTAGGAAATTAAATAGGTGAAAGAAATTCACTTATTTAATTATGAAATTGTGCACTTGCCGGAATCATCCAGTTGGCCAAATCTCCATACTTGGATACCTGCATGGCTCCTAACATGGTCAAGTTGATATGACCCCTAGAGGAAACAAAACAATAAATGAAGACTTAGTTACCATCTCACAATGGTGTGTTTATATTTCACAATTCTAAGTTTGAATCTCGCAATTTTGACTTTTTCCCTTGCGATTCTGACCGTTTCTTCCTCAGAACTGCAGGTTTACAACTCACAATTGTGAATTTATTTTGCAATTTTGACTGTACATTTTACTGTTTGACTTTTTACTTCATATATTGTATATTGTATATTATATACTTATATGCATATTTTTATTTTTCAAAACATTTTTTCTCAGAACTGCAAGTTTAGCTCACAAATTAGAAATTATATCTCACAATTTGGAGTTTAAATTTTTTACCTTATATCCCCCTCAAACTTGAAAAAAAAAAAAAGTTTGCTGTTTTAAATGTTTGGGATGAATTAAATGATCTTTTCTAGTCAACTCACCTTACATCAATCAAACTAACTGATAATATTAATTGAAATGAAACATTAAGGTAAACTTATATTTGCATATTTATTATATTTTAAACGTTTCATAACTTAAAACAAATAGTTGAAACCTGATTAACTTATTAAATAAGTTAAAGCAACATATAAACATTTGCCATTATGACTTTGTGACAGCTTTTACAGTGAAGTTTATACTTTTAAATTCAGAATTTTACACCATTGCAGGCATTTCATCTCACAATTGTGAGTTTAAATCTCTCAACAATCCATCCCCCCCCCCATCTGAATTATTATACAATTCAGATTGTTTTCATCTCACAACTATTAGTTTATATCTCTCAGTTTTAACTTTTTTCTCAGTAATGTAAGAAATAAAAAAAAATTCCATTACCTTTATAATTATAATTATAATTATTTTATTATTATTATGTGGCAGAATCAGGTTTTTTATATTAAAAATACACAGAAAATGACACTTAACTTAACAATTTACCCCCGCTTAACAAAGTCTTATGTTTACCCTCACCAATTGATATGATAGAATTAAATGTAGATTAGCCGAAATTGGGTTTAAAATTGTAATTCTGTCTGCAAGCAAACAGAAATTGACAAAAAGCCACTATTTATGAGATCATGATGTTTAGTCATGGATTTGTCAAATCCAAATGGTCATCCAAAAAAGGAAAAAAAAAGAAGAAAGAAAAAAACTCACTGTATCCTAAAAAAACACAGAAAAATAATTTCAGTTGTAAGGTCCTGGGTGCAGACAAGTAGAGCTTGTAGAGTTGAAATAGTGCAGCACTAAAGAACTGAATTGTCAGACAGTCTTATTCATAAATCAACAGGCAGACTGTAAGTGGGTGGAAAGCCTCTATTCTTAATGTATGTGCTGTCATGACTCCCCTTGAGCCGGTACAGCAAAGACCCCATGACCATTCGCTGCGCTCCCTATTGCACCAGACAATTAAGTCCTAAATATACGACCGCAGACGCTGAACACAAAAATAATGCTGGGGCCTGTGGGAAGAAGGCGTCAGTGGCCTGTGGAAAAATCGATAAGGCTCATAAAACATTGACGGGGAGTTTTCTAGACAACATGCGACTAATGCCTAACAAACTGTTATGCAAATAACAGCATCATGAAGGACAAATTGAAATGTCTGACTGCAATAAAACAGACTGCTGGAATGATTGAATAAGTAAACAATGTATATTATATTTCAATATTACACGGCTATCTGGAATACCTGATTATGAATGGTCAGTCAAAACATTCAACAGGTATGTTATTGCTAGATAACAACCACTTAAAGCTAATAACACAGGCTCCTCTGAGTACTTTGAATCCCATATTTGAATCTAGTCCGTCACGCTGTTGTTTTTGAGCGTTTGGTGCCATCTTCTGATTGAATAATATGTAGGTAAGTGTATGCTCCATTCAGTTGTTTTTGTTTCTAGCAGCTTTGCCGTTATATAAAGACGAAAACAATTTATGTTTTGTGGCAAGTAGCTGTTTAATAATCTGGATAAAGTATGTCCAGCCTTTTTTTGTGCAGAATAAATAGCTTCAGTCTCGCACCACAAATTTGAATGAGCGTCACCTGAGCACTACACCTGTCTCTAGTCTCACGAAGATGCTTCAGAAGGAGGAGTGACAACAGAGAAAGATGAGAGAGGACCAGGCCTGGGACACTTTAAGTTTGGTTTTGGTTTAGGCGGCAGTTGTCCATGAGGGGCTGCTATCGCAAACTTGTTTTCTTGTTTATTTCATTATTAATGTTGGTAAAATGTTTGCTGGTTCCTGACTCCTTTTTGTACACTGTTAGCTTATTACATACATATTCTGAAGTTAGGGTTAAAGTTAGTATCAGTATGGTGGTTTTGAAAATATCTATAAGCTAGTGTGCTCCAAAACAGTTACAAAATTTGCATTTAGAAGATATAAACATCTAAAGCTTGTTTGTCGCTTCCGCCTAAATGGATAAACGATCTCATACTTCAGTTTCTCGTCAAATCTTCTCGCCAATCACATCTCACCTCGCTTGATCTCAACCACTCTCACTGGCAGAGCAGTGGTAAAAAAACGAAATGCCTTTTATAAAATGCCCTGTCCTGTCTTCATGCTTCAGTTGAGATTACATCAAACACAGAATAAAAAAAAAACATATTCACTTGACCTTTAATTTAGATATTTATAAAAAAATAAAAAAAATACACTGATCAAAATTAGAGAACAGTTTCAGATCCTCTTGGTTGGGCTAATCTAGTGCTAATCTACACAATTCCTTACATTTCTTAAAGGGATAGTTCACCAAAGAAATTAAATTCTGTCATAAATTACTTAACCAAATGTTGCTCAAAACCCTCAAGACCATTCCTCTTTGTTGATATCTGAAAACTCTCTTACTTAAAACATTCAAAGTTCAGAAATGCAACAAAAACATTGTCAGAACAGTCCATAGGTCATCAATGGCTCAATTGTAATTTGATGAGGCTAGAAGAATAATTATGTGCACAAACTAATAACTTTATTTAACAACTACTATTCTTTAGCATGCATCTGTTCAAGATAGTGTTCATGAGAGCACTGTGCACTGTGTGCATGTCAAGCTGTTGACATATACCCCTGACTTCCACTGCTTAAACAAGTTGTTGAATAAAGTAGCTGTTTTGGTTGTGTAATTTTGTCTGAATTATTAGACCAATCCAATTTAACTGGCCGCCAGTTGCAGTTTTTACTGACTTCATAAGATGGTGAGCCATTTCAAAGTGACTGAAACTCTCCAAGAGCAGGTTGTCCAGGAAAAGGCCAAAAGACAAATGCTCGACAGGAGAGACAAATGTGGAAAGTCTCAATGGGCAATCGGTTGAACACTGCAGACAAAGAGCAGATCAAGATCACAGCAAAGAGAGAGAGAAAGAGAATAGGGATGTCCTGTTAACGCAGATGTGCTGAACTCATTCAAGGCAAGGGCATCTATACTTACTTTCTCACTTTTGACTGCTGTAGCATTCATACATTTTAGTTTCTATATCTTTTTGTGCAACACTGTAAAAAATGATGGGTTCCACACAATCGATTTGTGTTAGGACATCATAAAGAAATTTATTACGAATTAAAGTGGATTGAACATAAAACAACTAAGCTGGCAAAAAAAAAAAAAAAAAACTCAGCTTATTTTAAATAAGTAGTTTGAACAAACAGCAAACGTCATTTTTTAGTCTACATTAAATATTAAAAACATTACTTCTGATTATTATTTATTTTATTTTTTTCGAATTAGTCCCTTAGGCTAAGTTCACACTGCAAGGCTTAGTGCTCAAATCATATTTTTTTCTCAGATCTGAGTTTTTTTGCATAGCTGTTCACACTGTTGTTATAAATGTGGCCAATATCAGATTTGCAGTGTGAACAGATCATAGTCCTAAACTGACCCACATGCGCAAATATACAAAAACGGACGGCACAAAATGTCTAATTATGCACAAAATATGTATACTGTATGAATCATGTTGTCAGATTATGCTTAATATATTATAATATATAGCTTTTCACAGACAACTGTATTGTATTTCATGAACTGTAAAGGGTTGTTCTGCTACTACTAATGTGTATTTTGCCATTTGAAACCTAAAATAAGTCTCTTGTGATTGAAAAGACTGATTCTTTGTGATTTATGACAAGCACGGTGCACGTCTTTCTGACCACTGGTGTAGTGAACTCTTCAAGGGTTAATGAGCAGCCACAGACTGAACTGTGAAGACAGAGTTGGTTTATCTCTGCTTGCAGAGTTACTTCATTTGACTTCATTATAAACAACAGGCACGTGCAAAAGGGGGGGTTGGGTGCTTGAGCACCAGCCCTTTTTTCTCTCTGAGAGAAAGTTCATCCTTAAAATGAAAGACAGAATGATGACGCATATCACTCAAAGTTTATGTAAAAGTCACATGAAATCCGACATAACCACAAAAGCAGATCTGAGTCACGAGGGCAAAAAAATTTGATTCGGGCCACATTTGCCTGCAGTGTGAATGTAGACTTAGAAACCTACACAAACACTGGGAGAACATACAAATTCCACACAGAAATGCCTCCTGGACTCGATAGCAACCTTTTTGCTAACCACCGAGCCACCCCTACTTGTGGTTTTTATTGTTTAAAAAAACAATAAATAAATTAAGATTTCCTCAATATTAATGTATATTTTTACGATATGTAACACTGGACCGACCAATCAAATTTAAAATTAATAATAAATATAAGGGTAAGGGTTTTTATTTGCAATTTGAGATTTTTCATGCTCTGAAAGCTGAATAAATAAGATTTTTTGATGCATGGTTTGTCAATATAGAACAACATTTGACTCTTTTTTTGAAAATTAGAAATCTGAGGGTGCGAAATAAAAATCTAAATATTAATAAAACCGTCTTTAAAGTTATCTAAATTAAGTGATTAAAAATGCAAAACTAAACAAAATGAGGTTTTGATGTATTTACAGTTATATCCTCATGAACACAATCGTTACATAATATTCTAATGATCGCATACTTTAAACTAAATCATAAAGAAATATATAAGAATATCCGATCTCATAATCCAGTAGCTTTTGGGCTTCCTTTGTGTCAGGAAGAAACAACACTTATAATGATGTTGTCAGGAAATTGATATTCACACACAGAATGCACAATTACACACTGCCGCACTTAAGATCGGCAAGAGTCAATTGCTTTATCGACAGCACCGCATGGTCTCTCCATGAAGGCCAGAACGGTCCCGGCGGAGACAAAGCACCTCCGTTCCGGCCGTCTCACCCTACTGAGCAGTACAAGAAGCATCCAATTAAACTAGCCACCTGTTTTGACAGCGCTGAAAATGTCAGCCAACGTGGCCTGAGGCGCAGTCAGCATCACAGCCGACTCGCTGCATATTCTGCCTCTACGTTCACCATTAACACAACCCTCTACACGCAGCAAACCAAGTCCTTTCACCCCTCGAAATCAGCCACTGTGCTTCTCTTGACACAAAAAGTCACATTTAGAATCCGAATGTCTAAGTGAGCTCTTCCACCCACAAGTGTCAGCATTCGAGTCAAAGTACTTAGCTAGTGAAAATAGTCAACTTACGAATTTTTTTTTGAGGGAATAGTTACAAAACATTGCTTATAAAATACAGCGCCCAGAATAAAAGAGTACACCACCTTGAAAATTGATTATATATTTGTTTTTTGAATATTAACTATATATACTTCATATTGTATTTTAAAATTAGTATTTTCAACATATTAATTGAAGTAAATTTTAGGTTTTAGGTTGATGGATTAGTTTCATTATCGGCTTTGGAACTGACTGTAAAACCAATGGTAACACTTTACTTGAAGGGAGTGTTCACAAGACTGTCATGAAATCTTTAGGTCCCACTTTATATAAGTGGCCTTAACTACTATGTACTTGCATTTGAATACAAGCACAATGTACTTACTCGGTTCTTATTGTATTGCAGAACACTTCTAGTGCTAATGAGGTGGGATATGTGTGGGGTTAAGGACAGGTTTGATGGTATGGGTAGGTTTAAGTGTGGGATAAGGAGTAAGGGATGGTCAACAGTGTAATTATAAATGTAATTACAGAAATTAATTACAGATTTAATTACATGCATGTATTTAATCAAGCATACGTACAATGTGAAAACATGTATTTACACAACAGGTACATTGTAATTAATTGGTAATTATAGTGTAAGTACATATTAGTTAAGGCCACTTAATATAAAGTGGGACCTATCTTTATAATCATGAAAATAGACAACGTGAATGTGTGATATTATGTATGCTCATGGCAACTGTCATTATGTGTCATCTGCATGTTTAAGGCAAAAATTACATTGTTTGAGAAGTGTTATGACATTATATAATGCTGTGATCGCCAGCGGATTTGCCCCATATCCTTCCAAACTACATATCCCATCAAACCTTGCATTCACACACCTGTTTCACGTTCACCCTGATTTCACACACAGCTGAAGGACATTATCATTGATTATGTTTACATGGACATCAGTAATCAAATGATTTGCCTTCGTATGAATAATACAATAATATGATTAAGGTGTTTAGCTGGCTTTGTCTTTGTAGTAACAGCTTCACATTATCAAGACAACATAACTTGTCATAAATCTGCTATAAACATGATTGTCATGAAGCCATTGTAATTGTGTCATGAATATTTTTCTGATCGAATTATTTTGTGGAACAAAATTAATTTGACATCAAAAGTTCTCATTTAAAGTGTTAATACGTTGTCATCAAATTTTATAACAGTGTAATTAATATATTTATTGACGTCAACTACAGTCGTACAGCAGTTTTTTGTTATTAAAATGTCATTAAATATTAATTACACTGTTATAAAATTAATGGAACAATTATAATGGCCTCATGACGACAATCATGTTCATGACAATTTTATGACAAGTTATGCTGTACATCACACACCAATGTCACCGTTTGAAATTATATAAGAGGGAATGACACTTAATGACAGTTGTCATAAGCATGCATAATATCTCTTTCATATTCAAAATATATGCGCTATGTCATGATTCTAAAAGTTTTATGGCAGTCTTACAAACACCCCTTCAAATAAACTGATACCAGTAAACCAGATTTGCGTAAATATCTCGTTTAATAGGACCCCTTAGAAAGCATTTAAAAAGCAAAATGGGTGTTTTTTCTGAAAGAAATCGTGTACTCATTTATGCTGGTCACACAAATGCTGGATTAATGTACAATTTGTCCTTACCCTCTGATCATGGCAAAAGATTCGTCGCTGGAAAAATAAGCAGCTCCAGGTAGTATTGTGACAGTTTCTTTACCTGAAATGGGGAGAGTGAAACGCGAAGAGCTTTTATTAAGTGCTCTGAATGGACAAATTAGGCTATTAAAAAGTAATTTATGCTAATGCTGCATAACTGTCTTTAAGTATGAAAGTGAGGGATAATTATTACCGGCATTGATGAGATCTGCATCAACCGCGTCCTCTGTTGGATAGGGACCCTGAATTAGCAAAAAATAAAATGAAAGCTTATGATATGAATGATCTATGAATATCTCATACTGATGACCACACACAGATACAAAAACACTTGTTACCAAACAACTAACGGCATTTACTGAATTCTGAAAAACATATACTATGGAATAATTCATTAGCTACTTTCAATTGTTTATAAGACTACACTTAATATACATAAAAATATATTATTTTGTTTTCAGCAGAAGAAACTTGTAATGGTTTGAATAAATTTGAGGACAGGTAAACTGTGACAATTTTTATTTTGTGAGAACTATTCCTTTAAAACAGAAAAAATAAATACAAAAAAGACCACATTAAATAGCATTTCCGGTTAAACAGAAATAAGCATTTAACTCTAGCTTTATTTAGACAAAAGATACAATTTTAAAAGATCCAATATTTTGGGATTAAAACAAATTATATTTTATTTGTATGATAGCAATTTCACTAAACTACAGTAATTATTAGCATTAGTCATGAACAATGCTGTGAAGTACTCCTGTTAGTTGGCTCATTTTTTTTCCAAGAAATACAGTAAAAACTGTAATAGAGAGGTTAATTTTTATTAAAATTGCTGTTTATTTTTGTGATGGCACTATTCAGTGTTATATTATCTTTCAAAATGAATTTTAATATGATGATTTGCTGCTTACAAAACATTCATATTTCACTGTCAATAACTGACAGTGTTTCAGAAAAGATTCGCTACCAAGACCTAAGTGGTAAAAGCTATGGATGGAAAAAAATCTATATTTCTTATAGTATCATTTAATTTGCTTTATCTTATTTTAAAATGTACATCGAAGCCAAGAAATTATTAAATAATGTTTTTCAAAAAAATCTACTCTAATAATCTGTTCCAAGATCTAGCTTTAGTCAGAAAAAATTGGATATACTTGTTGTTGTTTTTTAATACACCCACATATAAAAGTGTGGAGGTCTCCAACAGTGACTCTTCCGATATTTATTCTGCTGCCGCTAATACTGACACAGCAATCGAGGCACCGGCTGAGTTGGACAAGAGATTCTCAACTGATGCAATGGTTCTGAGCATGGCATATGCTTTGTTTAGCTGTGACAAAAATGTCATTGCTCCTTTACTAAGCATGTTCTGTATGTGAGCTTTAATGCTGCGTTCCAGACATTTTCAGCAGTGAAAAATGTCCCACTTGCGTTCCAGTCAATTCGGCATAACAAACACGTTCACTACGTGAGGTGTGAATCTGTCATAATATTTCATATCCAAAAGAAAAAGAAAATGCTGTTTGTCGATTGAAAAACCACATGATGAAATCAAAATCCACATATTAGTGCACTGAAAAGCTAATATGTAGTCTGAAATAGCATTTTTTATATGTGTTCCTAAACATATTGGCTGTAAAAATACTTGAAAGAGTTTTTATAGTGTTTCACAACTTGCGCACTAAGTTAATACCACTTTTATATAATTGAAAGTTTAAATAATTGAAAAACAAAAAAATCTGAGCTTGCTATCAAACGATAGGCCCCTGCCCCCATATATACAGTGTCCATTATCACACTTGGCTAAGTAGTTTCATATTTAGTTTTTCCCTTAATAATAAAACCTTCACAGCGCCACAGTCAGTTGGGTCAGTTGGCATTTCTGTGTGGAGTTTGCATGTTCTCCCCGTGGTTGCGTGGGTTTCCTCCGGTGCTCCGGTTTCCCCCACAGGTACAGGTGAAATGGGTAAGCCAAATTGTCCGTAGTGCATGTGTGTGAATAAGTGTGTATGGATGTTTCCCAGAGATGGGTTGCAGCTGCAAGAGCATCCGTTGCGTGAAACAAATGCTGGATAAGTTGGCGGTTCATTCCGCTGTGGCAACCTCGGATTATTAAAGGGACTAAGCCGAAAAGAAAATGAATGAATGAATAAAACCTTCACTGTACTTGTGTTATCTTTGACTAATATTTAAATTTAAAATGAAACTAAAAGAGCTTCAGTGGTAAATAATGTGTCGGTGCTCTTTGGGTAAGCGATCCATGAAGATGAATAATGAAATCATAAGCCCAAGGCACTTTAAAAGTAAGTGAAAATTTTCAAAAATCTTTGTTAACATGGCTATTCTATAAAAGAGCACTTACATATTTCGTAAACACTTGCCTTCGTCAGGGTAACCTGTAGCTGTTTTATATAACAGCCATGTTTAATAAAGGCTTTTTATTTAATTAGTGCCTCGGGCTTGTGATTTCGTCGTAACATTTAAATTAGTTTGATGATCTGCGACATTAAAGTGTGACAAACATGGGAAAAATAAGTAATCAGTAAAGGAACAAACACTTTTTTTACATCACTGTATTTAAATATTTTATTTTTAAGAATCTTTAAACCTCTCAGAGACATTTTTTAGCATGTTGACAGCATGGCATACTCAGAGAAGTTGCTGCTATAAAAAGCAAAGTAGGACTTTTAAATCAGCTACCTTTATAATGATTGTTATATTGTGTTATCTCTCGATCATACATTAGTGCTATTATTGTCAACCGTGCAAAAACAATCTATTCATCTTAAAGTACACCATTAAGCTATTTTAAATACTATCTTCCATGCAGTGTGTAACGTACAGTATAACTGTTTGAGAACATAAAAGGTCTGCAACATTTTAAAGCTCAAAGCACACAGCTATTGTCTCAAAGGAAAAAAATCATCAGCAATTTCAGCTTCACTTCTGTAACTTATCAATTACACATTTGCAACCCTATGGTGTTCGATGGCTGCTTGTGAACCATGTCTATACTGACTGATTTTTAAATGGTTTAAAATAAGCTCATCCTGCTCACCAAGGCTGCATTTATTTCATCAAAAAAAAAAATGTTATTGCACTATAAAATAACTGTTCAAAAGTAGTTTATAATTGAATTTAATAGTTTATTTCAATGATTTTAATGATGAATCATTAATGATAATTATCAGCTTCATTACTCCAGTCTTCAGAATCACATGATCCTTCAGAAATCACTCTAATATTAATCATTTATTATTATTATTATTATTATTATTATTATTATTATTATTATTATTGATAACAGTAATAAAATAAATGTTGACTGGAGTAATGAATTCACTTGAAACTACAAACAATAAGAAATCAGTTATTTAATTATTTATCTATTAATTTGACAATTTTTTTTACATTTAATAAATGTCGCCTTGTTGAACAGAATAATTTTCTTAAAAAAATAAAAAAATAAATAAAAACTTGACCTCAAACTTTTGACCGTTAGTACATTGTACTAACAGCGGTGACTAATATAAATCCTTATTGAAACATTTATTATTCTCTAAAATCACCACTAAGAAACAATCTCTCCAAGTCATGCTTGTAAATTAGGTTTAGGTTGATCAAACAGTTCTTCTAGTTCCAGTGTTTTATTATTAGACTCAAATCAATATAGTTAAATCGATACCATCATTACTGTCGTACAGTGTTTACAATTGTTGTGGTCTTAGATAGCTTCTGGAGTTGAGATTCAAATAGAGAAATTGGAGTTTCTGACACACAATGCGTGCCGTAGACCTATCAAAAAGTATTTGGCCATCTGATCAATCACAGCAGAGTATGTTTGTGAAAAAGTGGGAATTAGAAATAACAAATCTTCAAACAAACATTTTGAGACTCTGAGAAATAAGATGATTTCAAATGTACATCAGCAGAGAATGAATGCATCCTGTTTAAAACGACCTGTAAGAGACCTTTGAACTAGCATAACAAAGGCACTTAAATATATTTCTGCGGAACCAGTGATACTTTTTTCAGGATTATCTGATGAAAAGAAAGTTCAAAAGATCGGCATTCATTTAAAAAAAACTGCATCATAATAAATGCAGTAGTTTTTACCAGTTTGATGCATCATCATACAATAAAAGTATGAATTTATTTCAAAAGAAAAAGAATGACTCATCCCAAACTTTTAAATGACAGCACAGCTCTCAATAATTTAACTTCATTATAAATTCAGCTTGTCAAATGAAACTCTACAAAACGAGCAGATACAAACTTTAAGAGTGATTTTCCACCATTAACACAAACATGCTTGTAAGGTATTTAAAAATCAAAATGATAGCTGCTTTTGTAACTGTATTTAGCCAATTCAATACAATTATGTGAAAGAGTGCTTACCAGGCCCAGAATGCCATTTTCACTCTGCAGGTGTACGGTAATATCTGGTTTGATGAAATTACTGGCCAGCATGGGGATTCCGATGCCTAGGTTTGCTAAAAGGGTTGCATTAATGGATTATCATCAGAACTATGCAGGAAATACATTTCTAGTCAACGCTGTTGCTTCCAATAAAGTGGTAAAATAAAGGTAAAACACAATTATTCTTTTATTTATACAAGTAAATATGGTCCCACTTTATATTAAGTGGCCTTAACTAATATGTACTTACACCAAAAATTAATCATTCATTACAATGTACTTATTGTGTAAATATGTGTTTTTACATCGTACTTGATTGCTTGATGCTTGATTAAATACCTGTATGTAATTACCTCTGTAATTAATTTCTGTAGTTACATTTGTAAATCCACTGTTGACCATCACTTACACCTTAACTTACCCTTAAACCTACCGATACCACTAAACGTGTCCTTAACTCAAGAGCACCACAATTGTTCTCCAATACATTATGAACACAGTAAGTACATTGTATTTATTTTTTGATGCAAGTACATAGTAGTTAAGGACACTTAATATAAAGTGGGAGTGTAAACATTGCATAAAAGACATGTATTAGTTCACTTTAATTGCATGTTTTGTTTTGTTTTTGCATTCACCCCAAAATTTGTAGACATAACGGGTAAACATCTAATGACAGAATTCTCAAATAAAATCCCTCTCGAGTTAAACCATTTTTTAAACCAGTCAGAGCTCTGAGGCTGGTGGGAGCACTTTTAGCTTAGGTTAGCAAAATAATTAATGATTCATCAAAACTCTGGTACTAATATGTATTCTGAATGTGTGAAGAAAAAAATTAACCACATATGCTACCAGGGGCGCCGCTAAGGGGGGGAAAGTTAGGATGATTCTAAGGGCCCATGCACTCTAGGGGCCCACAGAGATCTGCTTTAGAATTAATAACAGTACTATAATGTAATATAAACTATGAATGTCTTTCTAAATTACAAGTAAAACAATTTATTTGAAATAAAAAATAAAAATACAGCTTATATCTCTCGTGTCTGTCACTGTCAAATTGCTCCTTTCACTGTATGGTTCACTCCGTCAGTAGCGGAAAGAGAGTTGATGCTTTGTTGAGTGTGATCGTCAGGTAAACTGTCAAAGCAGCGATGACCTCGAGGTTAACATCAGCTGCGTTCCAAATCGCATACTTATGCACTATTCTACGCCATTTTGTAGTATAAATAGTGTAAGTAGTGCATTCACACTGAAAACTCTAACAATAATAAGTGCACTTTAATTACCGGGATGATGCACTCAGCATCATTTATGGGGCTCGGCTTATTTATGGGTCTCATTGTAATATAATTTTGTGTCTTACTGATTTTTGTCACTGTTCCTGTGTCTTGCACATTGTATGAGACACTATTGCAGTACAGTTATTTAAATCGTGACACATTGGTGTTTTGTGTGTTTAGAAATGTAAATTTTCAGTGAATAATTAATTTCTGTTCCTTTTTTTTGTACTACATTTACATTTGAACAATAAATCATCTGCTAGCTACAGTCAAGGCCGTAATTTTACTAAAGACTAATAAGTAGTGGACAAAATCAATAATAAAATGCATAGAACAGTATAAATACATTGCAGACAAAGCGGATAGCTAGCTTGGTAGTAGGGGGCCCATCGTCATATATTTTCATGGGGCCCAAAATTGCTAGCTGCGCCCCTGTATGCTACACGTACGCAACAATCATGTATGGCTAAGAGTCATATAAATCTATATGAAGAACCCAACATATAATTTATTGTTATTTGCAGGGTGAACAAAAAGTAATTATAATATAGTATAATTATAATAAAGTACATTTATAAAAATATGTGTTTGTGTGTGTGTGTGTATGTATATATATATATATATATATATATATATATATATATATATATATATTTATTTTATTTATTATTTTTTTTTAAAAGAGGTGCAAACATCAATCAACTACCCTCTTCTTATATAAATTATGATTTTTGAGTCTCAATTTGTGTGAGAGGCAACTGTGACTGGGTCTTTAGAGAGTTCAAAGATGTGTCCTGTGACTGATGAATGGCTGTTCAGGCCCTGACCCCGTTTTTTTTTGTTTTTTGTTTTTGTTTTTTGTGCAGCAAGAGGTAGGTGCTTTAAATGGTTTCCTATTGGCAAGCGTTTTGTACTGTGTGCATATAGCATTTGCATGTTGCACCTCACATTTGACGGTGTGCTCTGCGCACCTGCAGTTGAAAAATAAAACGTTGATACAGTGTGGTAAAAGCATCATAAAATACGCTCTTTTTTAAAAGAGTCTTTTCTAAAGTCAACAAAAATGCAGTGTATCTTCAGAACTGAAAGCATGTTCCACATCCAACATTAAAACCTTTATTAGCATTAAAGTTCTTTATAGTTTGTTTTGGTGTCGTAATAGTCTCTCTTACCTTAATTTATCAATTGACTTCTTGATCATTTTATCATGAGCAAGTGCCGCTTTGCAGAAAGCTCTTATATGGAGCTGGCTTGGGTCTGCAATATGCAAATTGCAAACATTGTGTATGCCAAAGCTCATTTAGAACATTCCATCTATGCGTGTTGTGAAAAACTTACACAATTATTAGTAAATGAGACCCAATGTAACTACAGAAGAGTCGATCTTTAATTAGGGCAATCATCAAACCTCTTTTTTTTGGAGTGAGATGCTAATGGTCTAATCCGACTCAATAATTTAGGCTAGGCTAAAAGAGCTCCGGCCAGACCTAGAGATTAGCTGAATGGATTAAAAATGGTAAAACTCTAGGGGAGTTGTAAAATTAGTCTATTTCCAAAAAAAAGTGAAATGTTCCTTTAAAGGATAAAAGTCTATCAAGTTTACAACCAAAAATAAAAGTAAAATGGTCTGAAACACTGTACATACCGTACATCCCGTCCTCAAATTCAAGTGCGGCTCTGCGAATAATCCTCTCTCTCACAATATCGGAGTCTTTCTTTGGTTTGGGATTTTCAGCCTGGGCTTTCTTGACTGTACGCCTCTGCGAAAGGTCAGACAGAGGGACGGCAATAAGAGAAAAAAGATGACAGAGGATAGATTGATCAAGAAAAACGGATAGAAACAAGCCAGTCGAGTCATGCCAGCTAACCTCGATCCGCTTCTCATAGTGATCTCCGTTCACAATCCTGTGGACGTAGATGCTGGGAATGTGAATGTCTTCTGATGCAAACGTGCCCACGTCCACAATCTCCTCAACCTAAACACAAAAATAGACCAGATGACAATCAGATTAGAATATGTGTTTTTTCAGTTACAAAAATTATCTATAGTTTTATTATGGCAAAAGTGTAGTAGCCATGTGTTAAAGGGGCATTGATTAGCATTTGCATGATCGAAGCTCTTCATAATATATTATAGTTTAATTATGGTTAGTATAGTTTAACAACAATAACTATTTTTATTTATGTTTGCGTTTTCTCCATTTGTAGTAAAACATGGTTAATTTCAACCCAGGCTAATTAGAAATTACGTGCTTCAATGGAAATGACCTGCCTCAGCCTACATCCTTTCCAAATCCTAAAATACATTGCTCCAAGTACATTTCATTGCATGTTTCAGATGAAAAAAAAATCAGCTAAAGGAAGCTGTCTTCATTTTTGTTTCAAATCTGAACAAAAGTTGTTGTTGAACAAAAGTTCAACAAGGGAAGCAAACAAATTCGATTACAAATCATAGACACTGTCAATTTTTTTTGTGGAATTTATTTGGTGTTGCACAAAGAACTGCACAAAAAAATTATACTTTATTTGTCGATAAACATGCATCTGTAAATATCACTAGTGTGAAAAGGAACTAAAGTTGCTCGCACCATATTGCCTAACAACATGTGTCCTATAACAACATGCGACATGGCTCAGCAACAAAGGATAAAATGTATCTTTTCCATGTTAAAAGGAGTTTTGTCCTAACCATCTGTGACAATGAGATGCAAAATTTATATCTTAAAAATGCTTTCATTTTCCTCAACGTCACAGCAGAACAACAACATATACTACTAAGACAATGATCACCTCAGGTACATATTATGTGCTTTATTCAGTGTTAAATGTTACCAATGTGACTATAAGTTCTCGAGATCTACCTAAGCTCAAACTCCCCTCTCGCCTTGCAAACGGGAGGGAGCCCCAGGCTCGAGGATGTTATGAGCTCAGGGCTGTCTTCCGGGACAGCATACCAATCAAGCTTTTATAATCAATCATCAGCTAAGTGTGAACTCTTGAAACACCATTTACATTACATGTATTGTCATACAACTAAAATCAGCAGCAGATAGTTCACATCACTGCTTTAAAATGATATAACTAGCAGACGGTTTAAAAATGAAAGTCAGAACTGTGCTAGTGCAAGCCAACAGCATCAGTCACGCAGTACCCTATTATTAATGTTAAACATGTTTAATATGTATTAACTAGATTAAAAGCCTTTACCATTTCATTGGGAGAGCAGTGACTTGTATTTTAATATTTCTGTCATGTCACGTTACTTTTGGTGCCGACAGCCAAATTGCTGGTTATTGGAATAGTGACATGTTGCATGTTGTTAGGTCACAGTGTTAGTGGTTATTTTAGCTAAAATCTGTACTCAAACGCATGTTAAAGTACTTTTTTTGTGGTTTCACAACAATGTACCCCTGAAGCACGTATTTCCAATCAGCCTCTGTAAACTTATTTGAATAAGGGCTGTGATACAGCACAAGAAAGACAGATTTGTTGATGAATAACCATACAATGATTGAATTTTAGTATTTTCTGCAACGTTTAAAGGTTTACTTCACCTTAAAATGAAAAATTTGTCATGTACTCACTACTATGTCATTAAATCAGTGAGATGTTTGTTAATCTTCAGAGAATAAATTAAACTATTTTTGTTCACCAAAAACTTTCATATGGTATGATGAACAGATTGGACCTATAATTCACATATAAATATACTGACACTGGTGAGATCTGCTTGATGAGGGAGAACAAGCTTCATTGGTTCATTCTGAAACTCAAAACTGTCGCACACAAAAATGAATCTCATTGGTTCTCACACATCAAGTATGCTTTAGCTTCCACAAAGCAAACAATGCTCACTAATTACCGTTATTCTGTAAATGATATAATAAAATTAATCTGTTTATTGAATAAATTGTCATCATATCTCTTCTGAAGACTTGGATTAAACCACTTGATTCTTATAGATTTATTTTTGATCTCTTTACGAATATTTTGAAGCATCCAAGATTTAGGAGAATAAAGGGTGCAAATGAATCTACTATCTATGATACCATCAACTTTGTGGAAATACGAGTAAATCGTGACAGAATTTTCATTTTTGGTGTTAAATGATCCGTTTAAATGGTGTGTCACGACCTCTCGGAGATGGTTTTAGCATGCTGACAGCCTGTAGCACTAGTGAGCAAAGTCTACTGTCAATATGGCAAACCGAGAGGCTGCTTCTCCAAATTCATACCCCTTAAAGCACTACCATACTTTAAATCATCGACCTTGAATAATGTTTTAAGCACAAAAGTAATTGTATCTTCAGACTCTATGCAAACTATCATTTTGAGCAATAAATCATGTAGACATTTAGGCCATTTATTTACATATATACAGAACTCTTACTAATGAAAAAAAAAACATTTTGGGTCAGTGAGATTAATAAACAAATTATTTAAAAAATGACTGCTATTGAGCAAGGAGAGATGATTAAAAGACTTGCAAATCACTTAGATACAAATAAATGGTGTTTTTTAAGGATCTGTGATGAAAGAAAACTAAAACGTATAATGTTTTTCACAAAAAAATAAAATAAATAATAATAATATTAAGCAGCACCATTGAAAAGCCTTTACAGTCTTATTTAGTCTTATTCCTGATAGATCATTTGACACTAAAGGCAGGTAATGATGCTGAAAACTCAGCTTTGAATCACATTAATAATTTTTTGTGTAATAATTTTGCGTAATTTGATCAAACAAATGTAGTCTCTGTGACTATAAACGTCTTACACTCATTAAAATCTCAAACATTTAAACATATCAAACAAGAAACCATTTTATTTCTTCAATCCCATTCCCTATCATCAGCTCTCTGTCTACAACTCTGGCTGCAAAATGTACTGTACCACTGACTGTAGGTCGAATTGACCCTGAAAACGGTGGAGACGCCATGCATTGTGTCAGATGTAAGAAAAAGCTTTTATTCTGAATTGAGGGATGCAGTCATTGGCTATACAGAGCCTTCACACAGCATTGATATGGGCAGCCCTGAAGACCCTAAAGGGAACAATAAAGCTGTCACACATAAGCAGCCTGATTGAGGAGAGTTTGCCCTGCAAATGGGAAAATGTTAACCTATCTCTCTTTGGAGACTTGAGGATATGAGAAGCAGGGAATGAAGTGCTGACAGCTACTCAATGCTCAAAAAAAAAATCCACTAAGTTTCTAACGGCTAATCTTGAAGTTTATGAAATTCTTAGCAGGCTGAATTGAAAGGTTGCAAAAGTGACCAGAAAAATTCCAAAAAAACAGTAAAAGTAGTGATCAATAGTGATTATATTTAAATTATGCAAGTTAATTATTTGTATATTCAAATTTGTCACTCGTAAATGATTACAATAAACATAAATAATAATATTTGTCTTTAATAATAATAATACGATTGAATATGCCATATTCCTGATGGTCACACTTTACAATAAGATTTCATTAGTTAATGTTAATGTATTTACTAACTTAAACTAGTAGTAAACATGTGTACAGCATTTATTAATCATACTCTAATGTTTACTAATGCATTATTAAAAGCCAAATCCATGCTTGTTAACATTAGTTAATGCACTGGGAGTTAAGATGTACTAACAATGCATAACTGTGGTTTCATTAACGTTAACTAACATGAATAAATACTATAATAAACTTATTGTTTATTGTATACTGGTGTTAGTAAATACATTAACTAAGATTAATTAATACAACATTATTATTGTAAAGTGTTACCATATTTTATTTTTTGATTTTTTTTGTGTATATATCTAAATTTGTTAATTGCAACAACAGCAGAGTTTACAACCAATAACATTATTAAAAGTAAACCTGGTGTGGAATCTATGCAACTGCAGAGATGTTGCATCTATACATCTATTTACAAGGACGCCATAAATGTATTTATACAACAGACTGGACAAATCATGTTGTGGCATTAAATTATTTATATTTTACACTTATTTATTTAGCAGACACATTTATTAAGAAGCAACTAACAAATGAAGATAAAAATAAGCAGTTCAAACAAACAGAGAGCAGCAATACAAGTATAGATACAAGTCTACCTATTCATTAGAAGTTTTCTTTTTCTTTTATTGATTTCTATTTGAGTCCTTGAAACGCAATATTTGCAAGAAGGTGTTTGGTGCATACAGAGAGGAAGAGGAAAGTGTGCGTCTCCTACAGGTGGTTTGTCAATCCCACTCACTTGTGTGTAGGTATGCAACGATTAAAAGTTTTGGTTGTACGATTATAGTCTGAGGATTAATCATGGTTTCATGATTATTATGCATTCATTAATTTCAAAACACTGCTAGTTCAGTAAATCACATGAAAAAAAAAAGTCAATTTTAAAGTGTTATTTATTGCTGCTCAGTAACCAATTATTACAGCACAAAATTATTTAAAAACAATTTATTAATGAACAATAGTTAATTTTTTTTGTTAAAAAAGTGGAAAAAGGTTTTTGCCATTTAAACATAAGTAATTATTTTACAGAGAAAATAAATGACAGAACAAAAAACAAACAAATAAAAATTATAATAAATGAAAAATGTATTGTGTCTAATGTAAATTTAAGCTATTTACTTCTCTTTTAAAGAGAACACTTGTAGTCAAAGGCTGCTGAACCTTTTGTCTGGTAGGCACTTTTGATTAACCATATTACAAAAATGTTTGGCACTTTCATTTAGTATTTTTCTCTTTGGAGTAGAAATGTGTATATTCCATACAAAGTATGAAGCTGACTGGCATTCTTTAAACTAGGTGCGCACCTGGAAAGCGTGAGCACATTGCTGCCAATATGCGTGAGCAAGCAGCGTGCCTCCATTGGAAATAACAAACTTGTGCGTACAAAAGACGGGATATGTGTACGGCACTTAAATAATAGCCTCAGCCATAGTTAAAATCAGCCTTTGATCCAGTGTGTGTGCGTATTAGCGTACTTCATGGTATAACACCTTTTACTTTATTTAATACAATATTTTCTTCATTTTACTGTCAAAATCAAGTAAAATGTACTACTTGTGCTACACATTTCTTACTCAGGGAATCCTAGTTATGATAAATTGATAGCATATAGTGGATAAATAATTCTGTAAATATGCTTTCCATTGGGGTGAATGTAGTCTGGTTTCACTTTATTGTTATGCGCATTACCACAGCGCAAACACACACAGTCTGCTCCAGCCCAGAGACAGAAGTGCACAAGTCTGCACAGACAACAAACATATCGGTCTCATTTGAATTACACACTGAATGCTGTTTTAAAGTTAGACAGACAGACCCAGCATTGCTATTATATGCAGTGACTGTCATTCAGATTGAACTCAACTATACAGCTGTGACATAAACAGAATGCTTTTGGCTATTTATTTTTAAAAAAATTTAAAGAAGGAGCTACTATAAATGCTCTATATATAGTAATCATATTGCAGATGAAATTTCATCACACATTAAACAAAGCTGCACATTTCAAGGCACCTTTAACGAGTTCATGTTAAAATTCAAACGTAGTACCTGTTATTTCTTTCAGACAGACAGTTTTTGTTTCCAATTACGCATAACCTTTGTGATCAGTAAATTTACAGCACATACTCATGATGTCACATGCTGCATGAACATGTTTCCGTCCGCATCCTGGCATGCTGAATTTTGATGCTCTACCTGCTTCTGCTGGTGTGTGTGTGATAACAGCACAAAGCCTCACACGCAGTTTCACAGACAGCACCGCAGAGAGCTCAGAGAGCGGCTTAACACTCCTTTAAGGACCAAAAATAAGCTTTTAAAATACTGAACAAAAATCGGAGGCTCAGATAAAGGCTCACAGGAGGAAAAAAAAGAAGAAAAAAAAAACACACTTCAGTGAGAGCCAAATCGATGCGCCCAGAGCACGTTTAAGCCCTGTAGATGCGCACAAACAAAGAACAAAGACCAGGCCTCTGAAGTCTCCTATACTTTACCTGGCACATTCAATAGACTTGTGCGTCGTACATAAAAGGGAAATTTGCTGAAATCTGTGCATATTACATCGGATGCAAGGTCTGTGTTTGGCACTGTTTGAGGGGGCAGGAAGAGGAGCCCAGATTTAGCAGTGTTGCTGTTGTGGCGTGTGTGTGGAAGAGGATGATTGAGGGGCTCAGGCTTCTAGACTGCCTGAGGGTTTAATGCGGTGCACGAAATGAAATTTGTAGGAGTTAGCGACACTCTCCCTGGAGAGTTTGCTGCCTCATTAACCCTACAGACACCATATACACTAGGGTGCAAATATATGGCATACTAGTTAAAGAAACAGTACAAAAAAAACCTAAAGATTAAGTAATGTCAGCATAACTCTGTATAGCATTGTTACAGTAAACTGTCAATTGTTTTTTTAAATATTGATAGAAATGTTTCTTATTTTAGGGATTAAAGGAAATTAACAATGATTGGCATATGTTATATTATATTATGCTATATTAAATTATATTACATTACGCTATATTTTATACAACAGTTCTGTCTGGTTCTCAAATCTGATTGGCTGATAGCAGTGCGAGATTCTGCAATAACAGCACTCTTACAGCCTCTTCATTCATATATTACTCCGCCCACATAAAGTGACAGCAGATCAATAGACTCACTAGTTTTACAAATATTGCAGCTGTTGGACAACATAATGTACTTTTGAGGCTTTTTAAAAACGAGAACGTAGTTGTTTAGATTGCAAATATGCAGTTTATTTATAAGGATAGTGCCTATTTTATATATTTATAATTTTTGAAATGAGCAACCATCAGGCTGTCATACTGAGCAGAGCAAAGACAATTGCGCCACAAGATGGCAACAGAAACTGCATAATAAGCTCTTATGGGAGAAAAACTTGCATTTTCTTTTCGCATTTCAAACAGCTGATCAAACCATTACAGAACATGTAGGTGACATTCTAGATTGATCTCTCCCTTTTGTATGTTGTAGTGTTGTATTTATACCATAATAATCTGCTAGTGTTTGCATTGCTTTGGCTTTTTCGAGGTTAATTATTGTGATCTCCCGATTGCAACAAAGAAATACTCTCTAGACTGATGGCATTTCATGCCTTTTAGCCTTATAATCTTAAAATGTCAGCAAAATCACCTGTTTTGTCATCACTTTAGATATTACACGAGAGAATCATTGAAATACTAGCTCTACAGTGATGAGTTTTTAAGCAACGGTTTCTGCTGTTTTGAACCATCAGCTGCAGATGTGAATGAATGGCGGAAGAAAGTAGTTCCTCGTACAAAAAAAATGTGAGACTCTCCGTGTTTGATTTTCTTTTTTATATACACGATTATGCGATTGAATTGTTGTAAAAAAGCAATATCACACTCGTAGCGGTGCGGTATGGCTGTATATAGGCACTTATAGGCACATTATGCTGCTATAGGCACATTATGCTGCTTGATGTTGCAAAAAACAAAATATTTTTTGTTGTTATATTCTTTTTATGTACATATGTACATAAAAAGAATATACATGCGTACATGTGTCATAAACAAATGTTTGTAATGCAAGCATTTTGACCATTTACTGTTAGTTTGTTTGTTTGTTTGTAATTCCTAATTATTTTCCTCATATAGGCAAACGAATCAGTCAAGTCCTAAACAATGGCAAAGTTTACTTCAACATTGCAGAGTAAGGTTAATATATCACATTTTATTATCTCTTTACATGGACAAGCGGCCCCCAGGACTAAACTGAGATACTGACCCTGTGTGCCTCCGAAGTAGCATTTGCTCTTCAATGAGAGTGAAAATAAGATGATGTCACCTAGACAGAAGGAAAACAGGCATGCAAAATCCCTGAGGCACATAGAAAAACCTTTCTTCTTAAAGGTTTGTTCTTTTTTTGGACTGTGAGCCATGTCACAGGCTATTAAAGCTGACAGTCACGTTGTTGTGAAACATTTGGCAATTCTGGATCAGAAACACGGAGTTAGTGCACGTTACACATCCCTTTAAATCAGGCAGGTAGCTAAACATGATTAGCATGTTTGCTTTTGTACGTGTTGCATCATATCATCTGCCAAGCATCCACACAAATAATCCAAAATCTTCAAAAATAGGCATGTGTCAGTGAGCATTGAGTCAAATCTAAATCTAATTTCTAAAATAGCTGCAAGCAGCGATGACGGGTCCAAGCCCATAAATTTAACCCTCTCTGGTAGTCTTTGTTTGTAAAAGTTAAATTATGTTTAAAAAAAAAAAAAGTTACACTGTGTTCTCAGATTGCTAAATAGTAAGGGTGTACATACCTATATTCAAGCTTAATTGAAAACAACTAATACTCTAGCAGTGCACTGAGGTACCCACTAGTTAACTCCCCTGCTCCCTCACAGGTCATACGTGCTGAGCTGGATGAAGCATACAGAATGATCCAAATAACACAACCAGGGAGTGAATGTGCACAGCCCTGCCCTTGTTTTTTTTATACGTTTCTCCACAGGTTCATCAAATTGACACGGTTCTGCTACATTTCCATCTTCATTTTCGAATGTCTAAACTAAATAAATAAATACACAGTACTGAATAACTGTAGCAAAAGATGTGCATTTTAAAATGAAAAGCAGGGTAAATACAGCCTCACAATGATGCACGTCTGTGTTGAGTTTGTGAGAGCAGAAGGACCGAGATTGGTGATCCTTGGTGTAAACACTACGCAAGTTGATTTTGTAAGCTGAAACAACTTGCATTTTCCGAACTTGCTCAGCTTTACATGGTAAGTTTTCACGGTTAATTGCCTCAACTTTAAAAGATTTGAGTTGACTTTGTCCTAACAGTTATTTTGTAAGGAACATTACTTCATAAGGAAATTGAATGTGTAAAGACAACTATATTCTTCAATTATATTATACAATTAAGTACATTGAACTCAAAATCCTTTAATAATATGTATTTGGTTGTCTGTGCTATTGCTGCTTGAGAAAATCTGCTAAGTTCCATAAACTTAAATGTTACTACAGACAAATGGAAAATGTATGTTAATGCATTTCAACTGAAGTTTGCAAGTCCTGCTTTTATTGAAAATGTAGGTTAACCTAAGAAAACTAAACTTTGCAAGTGCACTATTTAACCATATCAACTAAACATTATAAGTTGCAACTAACAAAGCAAAAAAGATAACTAATAATTTTTAAGCTGAGTAAACAATTTTATAGTGGATAGTGTATTTAAAAACCCCTGGTGTACTTAAAGAAGAATTTAAACCTAAATTGAACATTCAGAATGTACTGAATGGTATAGGCAAAGGTATTTCTAACCGTACTATGGTTTCATTACCACGAAATGAACCAAACCATCACAGTGGTGAATAGTAACATATGATAATGACAAACATAAATAGCAGAGCATACATTTTAAAAACAACCCAAAATATTCTGATTTTCCAATAAACACCAACCAAGATGTGTTGTTAAAATAGCAAGGATGGATTTTGTGTAGTAGTTTAGTCAATTTTTATATGGTCAAAGCACATATTTCTTCACCTGGAGATGTTTTTGAAGCAGGTTTCAGTTCCGTACATGTATGCTCGAAGAAACCTGGCCTATCAGTAGCAGGCACCTTGAGGGGCTGCCAACCTGAGGCAAAACACAATTACCACTTCACTCAAGTGGCCCTTGAGGGGAACATGCACCAAACGGAAGAGACGGAAACCTCTAAAGACACAGCTAAGTTTTTTTTTTTTTTTTTTTTTTTTTTTTTAAATGGCATTTATAAACATGCAGCACATTCTCATGAAATGAATCTGCACCAAAAGAAAACACAATCAGGCCTTCCAAATAAACAGGGCAATCTACAATGCAAATAGTAGTTTAATATTTGATATGGTGTTTCAGTTAACTTTAGTGAAAAGAAACTGTCAAAATATGGGTGAAATAATGTTCTATTGTCTTTTTCTGATAAATGTATGTAAATATGAAACAACATACTTTTCTGACAAAAAAATATAAATGAGTAAAATTTTAATTATGAGTAAAAACTTCTTGGTGACACATGGTTAAAAAAAATTGGTTTGAATACTAATAATAGTGGATTATAATGAAGTATAAAGATTCAAAATGAGAGTGAATCTGTATTTAGGTGCTGCACTGTGATCCTGAAGTATTTTTGATATGTCATCAAATTTACAACTATTGCTACATGTATGATGGTCATTATTCTTTACCTCAGAAAAAAAATTAAGCAGGACACAGTCCAAAAAATATTTTTAACCATATATAATAATTAACTCTAAATACAATTTATTTATATGAATAAACAACATGCAAAAATGAGTTATGTGTAATAACAATGAAATGACACAAGGACAAATTACTGTACTACTAAAATGTATCTAATACTTTATATAAAAAGTTTCTTTTATTAATGGCAGCTTTAAAATGCTCATATGGAGAATGAAGTTAGATGCATTGCTCAGGTGTAAGTTCTTCACAGACTTGGAAAAACCTTGATGGTTCTGTGGGTTCTCGTCTATCAAATCTGATCTTTATTTTGTATTTTCTATTGCATTAAAGTCAAGTGATTGGCTGGGCCATTCTACAGTTTGACTTTCTTTCTCTGAAACCATTTGAGAGCTTCCTTGGCTGTTTTGGATATTGTCTTGCTGAAATGTCCACCCTGGTTTCATCTTCATCATCCTGGTAATGTAGATGTTGGACTGATCCAGCATTTATTGAAGAAGGGCAGAGGGTTTCTGAAGAACTACTGAGAGATTTCAGCTGCTGTCTGGGCTTTCACTGCCTTTTTACACATCCTTTCTTCATGTGTTCAATACTTTTTCCCAGTTTCATTTCATTTTATTCCACATAACTTAATTTGTAAACTAATTATATTTTTTTTCTTTGCATATATACATTTCTTTGATTGCTGTCAACATCCAGTTAAAAAAATCAAGTTAACAGCACCTTTAGAAATATGTTTTCTGAGAAAAATGGTGACGTGTTCAATTATTTTCCCTGCTATAATTATTATTGTCTAAAGATTATGCTTTACTACTAACAACAACATTAACATAACAATGACATCGCTTAACAATGCCCTTCAGCCATATTTTCTTACAATTTATTATAATGACAAGAAAAAAAAAAATACAATTCATCTAAACAAGAGGGTGAAAAACAATTGCAAAGGCAAATATATTTAAATGACCTAAATAGATTTAAATGACCTTGTTAAGTCTTATTCAGTCATGATTAAGACTTGAGAGAAAGAATTTGCAGAACGATAATAACAGAAAATCTTTACATAAACACAACAAATACACAAATAATCAAGTAGGAGGTTGATAGGATTGAAAAATCAACACTACGATCTGCAGGCTTCAGATTTTGCAATATCCCTGATCTCGCTCACAACGCCCCAGCTGTTGCACTGGTAATTTATGTGCAACAAACCAAAAGGATAATCAGCGTTTTGAAATTGGACAGAGAGGAGGAGGAGGAGGAGTAGAGATAATACCTTTGAGGACGAATTTCATCAATAACCAATTAGCCCCGTCCTGGAAAAAAAAAAAAACCCATTTCATGCAACCTGTCGTTTCAACCAAATTTGAAAAAGAACAGATTGGTTCCTTTACAACCGATGTGACTATCAAATATGGCCTTGTTTGAACCGACTGGCCTCGCATCCCACAATGCCCTGGTCCTCATTGTACCTGCGATAACAGGATAACTAGAATATGCCACAGATCTTCTGTCGCCTGGCAACCGGATGGCCAAATCGATCGCGCCTGCTTTATTATTATTTTTTGTTGCCAATCTGCATTTCCTTTGACTGATGCTAATGATCACTTGTTTTTTTTTTTTCTTTAATTCATTAGGAAAATAGCAGCTTTATGTCTCCTCACAGCTATCAGATATCCTGTTCATTAGGACGGTGTGGCGCGTTGTCTGGTTTATAACGAGAGGAAATAAGGTGGCTGTTTCCTGCAGTGGCATCAGTATTTCCAGCGCCAGGCTCTGACAGGCAACAGGAACGCTTCTCTCCAAACGCCGAGCCATTGGCAAGCCTCATCAGCCAGCCAATTGAGGGGAAATAATTCAACATGGCTGCTGCTTTTGGCAGATTATAATGGGATGATCATGAAACGCTGTCTTCCCTTACACACAGCTAAATGTGGCCTCGGCTATTAGAGAGTAAGGTAAACACAGAAGATAGTGAATATAGTGCACTCTATGGTTAAATAACAGGAATCAAAAAATAACTGAAAGGTCAAATGAAATGGGACAAAGTTGCTGCGCGCATTCAAGCATATAAGAGAATTTGTAAGATTTGCTTTTACGGTTTTGTTCAGTCCTTACACAAATTTCATTATTTCAAAATGAAGGTTTTAATTGACCCTATGCAGAACAGGAGATCCGGCCAATCATAACACTGTTATTCTAAGCCCCTGTCACTAGCTCTTTCCATCCAAAGACGTGATTTAAATTAATGTGCAAAACTGGAATATTGCACAAAAGACAATTGCTGGAATATTGCACAAAAGACACGCAAATAAAGCAGCATTTCTATCCAACGTGTCAAAGACAACAAAAAGTTTTACTGGCACCAAATACTGTGTTAGGAGAAGCTGCATCAATCTTTTCTTTATTTAATAAATGACTTGCACCTCAGAAAATAAATACCGCACAATACATGCAATGAACGCATGGTGGCATTTGAAGGCATAAGACACAGAGCACAGATGCTCTGGACAGTTCTGGAGGTTATAAATAATAGAATTACACTAATACTGAAATGGTTAAGGCATTTTAGAATGACCAAAACAACATTTCAGATGTTTTACACTGTGCTCAGCCTGCTGGTTTGTCCATTCACATACATTTTTATCATCACATCATCTCTTATAACAAAATTACATGACTTTATTAATACTGGAATTTCCATTGTAGTTTACACACATTTTATCTTATCGAACAAAAAAGTTGATCCTACTCAGTTATGCAGATACATTTTTTAATGCTCATTTCATGCACATTTTCAAATTTTATGCGCATCTTGGCATTTCCGTCTGTCCATTTTTATATGTGCATAAAAAAAAACATCTGATAGGTGTAATAGTAGAGTAGCATTCATGATTAACATCAAAAATTGTGGAAATTTGCTCGTATAGGACTTGCTGCAGAGACCGTACGTATGCAGAAAGGCTGGGCAATATATATTTAAATCATTTTCCCGAAACCTTGAGAAGTGCATGAAATGTATATGTTTGTGTAGACAGACCACTATCAACTAGTCTTGCATAGCCATACCCCAGACTGACGGTTGAGAGTCTGGGAGTTTTGGCCACTTTGAATGATCAAGGACCGCCCACTTTGTTATACGACTGACAGGTTAACCAACCAATCATATTTGGATTTGTGCCCCACCATGTTGGTGTGGGTGTGGAATTGTCCTTAGAATAACAGTACAAGACCCAACTTTGCATCATTCATTCACGAACGCCTTTAAAAGTTTACAGCAACGATGCAGCCGTATTTCGGATGAGATGTCCTGACTTTCCGCCACCCTAATTTCACCAAGTAGGACATGTTCGTGGATTAACATCTATGTTGATCCTTGAACAACATTCCAAACAGCCAATCAGAATTAAGGGACGAGTTTACCGTTTATGTTAAGTCTAGGCTCACGGTTAGATTTATGCATTTGTACATGATTGTTATTCAACTATTATTCCCCTCTGATACTGGGAATAATATACAGTTATAATTGGGATTAGGGGTGTTCCAGGATCAACATAGATGTTAATCCAGGATTGCATCAGACTTGGAAAATCATGATGTGCACTGACACACTGTGGTCATAAAAAATCCCATGGCACTTCTCGTGAAGACAGGGATGTAACCTCGGTGTACTGGCCAAATTCCCTCCATTGGCCCTTATCGATCATGGCCTCCAAATCATCCCCATCCACCGTACTGGCTCTATCACTATTTCTCCACTCCTCTCCACTGGAGTGTGATAAGCACATTGGTACCGTTGTCCTGTGGCTGCAATCGCATCATCCAAATGGATGCTGCACACTGGTGGTAGTGTGGAAAGACCCCACTCATGATTGTAAAGCACTTTGGGTGTATGCCCATACACAATAAATGCAAACTACTTACTTACAATATTCTAAATGACCTCCAAGCAAAACTTAGAGGAAATCAGTAGGACATGTTCTGAGATTCATTATTTCGGTGACGAATTTCTACATTAAGATCATGCAGACTGAGATGACGGTTTTCGATTCTATAAAAGCAAGACTTTGTTGCATTAGTGAGGATCCACAAATAAAAAAAGTTACTCCTTTGAACAACATCTTTCTCAAATTTAGGACCAAAATGACAGAATATCTGAAGGTTTTCACTGCAATTAGAAAATAAATTGAGAACACAAGTATATACCTGCGTGTTTGTTGTCATCATGTGTTGAAGCATTTATGCAGTTGTATTGCTTACTTGTAATAAGAATCCAGCTTTACAGCAAACTGATAAATGCTCATTGTCACAAAGTTATCTTCAAACCATCAGACGGCTGTGCAGGCAGAAAATGCCTGGTTCATCAATGTCTCAGAAACTTACATGGTTATTAATGAGCACTGTCATCTATATAAACATCCCAGTTATTTTATCCACTCAGTCTTCTTTCCAGACAGGCTGAAAAAAATTGCTGCACACTTGACTCATGGAAATCCTGTATATATTATAAACAATCAGAAGATGACTGAGGATCTGGTAAAGTGTTTCCAGAAAATTGTGCCATATATGCAGACTAACCATTAAATGTCAATCAGTGGTGCTGTCACTACTGCTGAACGAAAAGACTCAAAATGAACTTATTTTTTCTGTTATTGGACTGAGACAGTCTACGTCTACTTTAGTTTAAGGAGATCTGAGTTATGACTAGAGATGCATAATATATCGTTTCAGCGTCGACATTGCAATGTGATCATTTGCAATTATCACATCGCAGGATCTGCAATGTTAAGTCTGGATTATACTTTATCATTTGCATGTGTTTTTGTGACTTATATGAGGATTATAAAAGCATTTAGACATAAGAAATTGTACCATAACTAACTTTAATAACTAATTATTTTAATTAATTATTAATCCAACGAAGACTATGCTGTATTATTGTACATTTGATTACTCAATCACTGTAACTCAATACTGTTAGACTTCTTTGAAAATGTTACAATATCTGTATCTCTTTCTTTACTGTATTTATTAATGCTAGTAGATTATTATGTTTTATGCAGACGCACTAACCCTGCAGAATCACTGCAGTCCATCAAAAATTATTAATTCTTTCCTATCAAAAAAAGTCATCTGGTGAAGTTGTGTACATGTCACAAAATATATATGTATATGTATATATATATATACATACATATATATGTATATACATACATACATACATACATATATATAT
>CAIGQQ010026963.1:9937875-9956568 GCA_903798035.1 Danio albolineatus | reverse complement strand
AATGAAAATAAATGAATGTAACATTTGAATTATATTAAAAAAATCCAAATTTCCTATCACTAGGATAGCTAGTAGAATAGCTTCAATCTCATTTTCAATTCCCATCCTCACATCCTGTATGTATCCCTCATGGGCGTATGCTGCATGTCAGCTTCTGGCCAAAATCAATAAGTAATTTTTCCAGAAATTATTCACTATTTTGTCTGGTTACTAGTGCACAAATTGATAGGGGAGCACACTATGGCTGATACTGAAAGCTTGTCTGTCAAAAAAATAAACATGACAGTTTAACAATAAATAAATAAATAAATAAATAAACAAATAAATAAGTAAATAAATAAATAAATAAATAAATAAATAAATAAATAAATAAATAAATAAACTGAAAGCCTTATTTGGCTATGGACTTGCAAAAAGGAAAAAAATAGGATTAACGATGAAGTTTATCATTAACTGTTTGTAACCTTTTGCTTTTATTTAATTTGTCATGTTTGTGTTATTTTGTCAGATTCCTTAGAATCAATCCAAATCTCTTAAAATGATATAGTATTAAATTTTATCAGTTAAAAATATTATGAATATGCTATAAATATATCTACCAAACACAATAGGTTATATTTGGGAGCAAAACTGATGCAACTTCATACTATAGATTGAATCCAATGTGTTTTAAATTAATTAGAATATATTATTTACTGATATTATTACATAAATCTTGTTCTTGTTTTTATTTAATGCAATCACGTAAATGTTATTAGTTCAATAACATTAAAAGTATGTAATCCAAATGGATAGAAATGTTATGTGCAATCAGAATACATAAATCTTATGTTTTTAGGCCTAAAGACTGTTTTGTGTAGTGTTGGCTGCAACAATATTTACCTCATAAGTATTTAAAAACAGAAAAAAGAAACGCCCTTATTGAGCACACAGTGTAATAAATCAAGTCGCTTATCCTGATGGATCTCATGTCATTAAGATGGATTCAGTGTGCAAATAAGCGTTCGTTCCTTTTGTATGTGTGTTTCTCACCACATTAACATGAATGTCAAGTGCCAAGATGCAAATCATTCGTCACTCATTGATGAATATCTTTAAAATATTGCTCAGTTTTAGGGCTGACACCTGTTCAGATGATTTTACAGCAAATATTGATATTCACTTAACATCGATTCAATAGGCAATTATAATAAATTCAATTTAAAAAATCTATTTAATTGACAGTTCTCTTAAGAAATTAGTTAGTTAGCAGATGCTTTTGAGAGCACAGTGGTTATGACTCAGTGTTGTGGATATTATGTGAAAGTCATTTCCCACAAAGATACGGGCTGTAACCTGCATGTGAAGACGATGATGTAAATCATTCTTACAGTCCTTCATAAGCTTGTTAGGAGACTTTCACACTAGCCCAGGTTTATTTGAGGTCAGAGCTGTGTTCATTGAATAATATGAAGTGCAAAGAAGCCATCATGCAAACTCTACTGTGGTACTTTTCTAATGTCAATCCAACCTTAATAATTCACATCAAACTATGTATTTGTGTGTTTATTCACTTGCTTTCCTGAAGGGTAACAGACTTTTTGCCAGAAGAGAGAATGTTTATCTCATTTCGGCTTGGCCCTTGAGTGCTGATCCTGCCTTATAAGCACAGCAGTGCAGATAGAGTAGAGGTCTTGACTAGTCTATTTAGTTCTAATAACCTGAGATCCAACATGAGACCTGAGAAAAGTGACCTTGGGTTATGGGTTTTTTTAAAGGAACAGTTTTTTGGAAATATTCTCATCTTACAACTCCCCTAGATTTAAACAGTTGAATTTGACTATTTTTAAACTCTAAGGGGTTGTAAAATGTGCTATCACCAAAAAAAAAAAAGCTGTATATTTCCCTAAAAAATATATGTTGTAAGGATGTAGGCTAACGTGATTCAACTATTCATTTGTGTTTTTTACTCTTTTGCTTACAACGTCAGTATTTATTTTTAGTATATTGTAAATTGTAATTTATTCATGTGATGACAAAGCTGAATTTTCTGCATCATTACTCCAATTGTCAGTGTCACATTATCCTTCAAAAATCATTCCAGTATGCTAATTCTATTATTAATGTTGGAAACAGTTGAGCTGTTTCATCTTGTGGCAACGTCTGATGAATAGAAATTTAACATTCATTAGAAACTGAAATATTTTTACCATCACTTCTGTTTAACTGAACGTTGAACAAGAATATTTTCAAATTGAAATTCTTAAAAACTCCTGTTTAACTCTAAAGAAGACATTCTGAATAAAAAAATCTAAAAACGTAACCATTAAAAAAAAAACAAACAACGGAAGTCAATGGTTACAGGTTTTCAACATTCTTCACGCTATCTTCTTTTTGTGTTCAACTGAAGACAGAACTCTGTCTTAAGAAAAAAAAGTGTAACGGATCACAAATGTCCAGTTTGGATCACACTACAATTTTTGAATCACGGATCGGACCATTTTTCGGATCAGCAAAAAAAGGGAATTTACAGAACATGTAACCTTAATAAAAATAAAAATCAAGAAAGAAAGAGCTGAAAAAAAGGAAAATACTTAATACGAAAAATGATCTTTGCTGCTGTTGCTGATAATGCGAAATATAGAAATCTAACATCTTGTACAACAGATCATATTTACTTTTCAATTATTGATTCAACAATTTACACATAAAATTTCATGTTTCATTATAGGTGGATCTTTTTTGAAAACCTATTCAGTGACAACATATTGATGGTTGTTTGTAGCCACCTGTTGGTTACACAATGTAATTGCTAAAAGAATTCACCAGCATCAAGTTCCATAAACGGTGATTTTAATCTTTACCATAAATATCAGTGTTTACTGTATATCTGAACTATAAATTGTTCTGCCAGGACTTCTGTGTCGTTTAATAAAAAAAAAAAGCAATCTCTCTCAATCTGCACAGATCTGAATGCAGCGATTCGAAGGATTAATAAACATATGCTAATTATCATTTATCATTCATGTAGCACGGGTTTAAATTGAGATCACAATCTTTTAATGTTTAATCGTGCAGCTTTACACTAAATGCATTAACGCAGGCTAAACAAACATTGACAGAAATCACTAGACACTAGCATTAAACTAAGAAAGCATTTAGGTAGGTCCCAACACAACATTTTCCTTCATCATTATATTTTACAGGCAAGCCAAAATGCTTTCATACAGGCGATCTGAATGATGCAGGAGGCGATCTCTAACATTATAAATGTTGGATTAACCAACAAGTTTAAAAAGTTATTAATCCACAGGACACGTGCGTTCCGAACTGTGGGTTGTGATCCGAACGGATCACGAATAGACTGTAAAGAGTAATTGATGACAGAATCTTCATTTTTGAGTGAACATAACTTTCTTTCAACTGTTGAACAGTAAAAAAAAGATATTTTTAAAAAAATTCTAAAAACCTGTAATCATTTGAATTCAAAGTAAAATAATTACAATTGAAGTCAATCTTTGGAAGAACTCTATCTTTAAAAAAAAAAGAATGAGTAAGTAAATGATGACAAAATCTTCATTGTTGGGTGAACGATGAACACTAAAGAAGATATTTAGAGTTAAAAAAACTGTAATTCTTGGCATCTGTTGATTTTATTTTATTTATTTTTTTGTTTTTTACTATGGAAGTCAATGGTTACTGGTTTTCAGCATTCTTCAAAACATCTTCTTTTGCGTTTAACAGAAGACAGAACTTTGGGGTAAACTATAAACACTAAAGAAGAATGAGAAAAAGTTTTTAAAAAAAGTAAAAATCTGTAACCACTGGCATCCATAGAAAAAAATAAAACAGAAGTCAATGGTTACATGTTTTTAGCAGTCATCAAAATATTTGCATCATTACTTTAGTTATCAGTGTCACATTATCCTTCAGAAATCATTCCAGGATGCCGATTCTATTATTGATGCTGGAAACATTACAGATTTTATTACAATGGTTACAGATTTTTAGCATTCTTCAAAATATCTTCTTTTGTGTTCAACAGAAGACAGAACTCTTTATTAAATAAAAGAAAAAATGAGTGAGTAAATGATGACAGAATCGTATTTTTGGGGTGAACTATGAACACTAAAGAAAATATTTAGAATAATAAACAAAATCTAAAAACCTGTAACCCTTGACTTCCATTTTTTATTTTTACTATCGATGCCAATGGTTAGAGGTTTTTAGCATTCTTCAAAATATCTGCATCATTACTTCAGTCATCAGTGTCACATTAGAAACTTCAAAAATCATTCCAGGATGCTGAATCTATTATTGTTGGAAACTGTACGGGTTTAATTACAATGGTTACAGGTTTTCAGCATTCTTCAAAATATCTTCTTTTGTGTTCAACAGAAGAAAGAACCTCTTTGTTTGAAACAAGTAAAGAGTGAGTAAATGATGACAGAATCTTCATTTTTGGGTGAACTATGCCTGCAATAGCCTCCTCCACTAAAAAATGCGACAGGCGGCTCTAGTAAAGCGGTTTTCTCTTCTCATCCCCTGACAACAGGAATGGCAGTGCATGGCATGAGTCAATCTTTATCCTGAGTCCCTGCTGCGAAATCTGAAGGGCTGCCACCACAAACAACATCTCAAGCAGTCAAACAGAGGCAGAACGCAAGATACACGCTGTTGCTCAGCACTCATTGGACTGATTCGTTCTCCTAGCAGGACGGCTTTCATCACCAGATGCACAAACATTGAAAAAGACCTTAAACCATTACTGTGCGCTCAGTCAACTGATAAGCTTATCTTTAGTGGCACTGCAATAACCGTATTGTCAGACGATACTGGCCACTAATATCTGCTCATAGCTACAATAAAGACTGAAAAGCAGGCAAATAAAAGCTTGAAATGTACCGATAGCATCCGACACAATTGCAGCAGAAGACAATTAAAGAATCAGAGCAAGCCACAAATCTTCCTGAATGTGAATGATTGGACTACTAATGGATTGATTGGTGGATTGATAGTAAAAAGTAGTTGCAGGAAAAGTAGCATAAAATTACAACTTTTCATTGATCAATCGAGTTGGCTCAGTTACACTAAAACATATTAAAGGGATAGTTCACCCAAAACTGGATATTCTACCATCCTTTACTCACCTCTTTAAAAAAAAACGTTTGTTATGATTAAACACAAAAGAAGATGTTTTAAAGAAAGTGGAAAACCTGTAACCGATGACTTCCTTATTATTATTATTTTTTTTTACAATGCAAGTCAATGGTTACAGGTTTCCAACATTCTTTAAAATATCTTTTTTGTGTTCAATAGAACAAAAAACTCAAGGGTGAGTAAACTATGGCAGACTTGTCCTGAGACTGTCCCTTTAACAGCAATATTTTTAATATAATGCTTGTAAAAAATAACTGTTGAATTTAGGCAAAATGCTTTTAACATATTTCCTCTGCAGCAAAAGACATTTAAGCAATATCAGCTATGAAAATTCCTTTATGGACCCTTTTCCCAAGCCTGCGTTTAACGGTCATCAGCATCTTAAATCCTTGAAAGTTTTGAATATTCAGATTTTGAATATATTTTTTTTAAACCATATGAACATCTATATGTATTCATGTATGTAGTATATCATATTTGCTCAAATTACAAAAAAAAAAAATGAATTACCGCTAGTGTGAGGCATTTCTAATGCAGCGTCTATGCACTCTCAGAAATAAAGGTACGCCAGCACTGGGGTGGTACCTTTTCAAAAGGTACACATTTGTACTTAAAGGGTCTATATTAATACCTCTAGGGTACATATTATTACCTAAAAAGTACAAAAGTGTTCCTCTTAAAATGTTTAGGTACTAATATAAACATTTGAGGTATCAATATGGACCCTTTAAGGACAAATGTGTACCACCCCAGTGACAACTCGTGTACCTTTATTTCTGAGAGTGTGGGACAGGACAGTAAATTAGATGTTATTCTCCCTTCTAGCTGCCGTCATCAGTCTCACATATTTTTTTTCCTTTTTCTGAAGTCTTTAAAACACCATCGTGGAGTTTTTCTTTTATTATTTCAGCAAAGAAGATTGTAAAAAAAAAAATTTTGTTGTATCCTCCCATTCGGGCGCCACGGTGGCCTAGTGGTTAGCACGTTCGCCTCACAGCAAGAAGGTCGCTGGTTCGATCCCCGGCTGGGCCAGTTGGCATTTCTGTGTGGAGTTTGCATGTTCTCCCCGTGGTTGCGTGGGTTTCCTCCGGGTGCTCCGGTTTCCCCCACAGTCCAAAGACATGCGGTACAGATGAATTGGGTAAGCTAAATTGTCCATAGTGTATGTGTGTGAATGAGAATGTATGGATGTGTTTCCCAGTGATGGGTTGTGGCTGGAAGGGCATCCGCTGCGTAAAACAAATGCCGGATAAGTTGGCGGTTCATTCCGCTGTGGCGACCCCGGATTAATAAAGGGACTAAGCCAAAAAGAAAATAAATGAATGAATGAATCCTCTCATTCACTGCGCACTAAGTTTTCCCAACTATGACGACTTCCGCTACTGAAAAACCAGGAAATTGGATGGCCTATTAGATGATAGTACTATTGATGAATTGATTGATTGATTGTAAACAATAAAAAAATTAGTTACAAAAAGGAACATTAAAGTCCCCATGAACCGGAAGCTGCGATCGTATTTTTCCATATTGTGACGCAGTTCCTAAAGAAATGGAATGAACGTGGCTTGTTTTGTTTTTGGCTGAACGGATGTAGTAAAGTACGCATTTCATTCAGAAAGAGAGGGAAAGGGACTTTAGAGGAGTTATTACAACCTAGCAAACTCCTCATGCTCACTATTTCTGTTGTGTTAGTGTTAGAATCCCTCAACTTTATGCGAATAAAAAGCGACTTTCTTGAGCGACAGCCAATAGGAACACAAGTAGTGCTCACACGATTCCCTTTCAGCTCGCTCAGAGGTTGTATTCGTGCTGTATATGCCCTACACATGCTTCATTCACACTAGCAGCGACTTTGTAGCTGCATGTCGCTCTGGGTGGCTCGAGTGACTTGTAGTGTGAATGAGGTTTACAGACCAGCGTTTGCAGCAGGCCACCACTTAGAGCGACAGACAGCTACAAAGTTGCTGCTATTGTGAATGAGGCATTAGTTAATAAGCTATAGTATTTGAGTTACTTTTTTGAAAACGTAAGACAAGTTACTTTTAAAATAATAAAAAGTAGTCACAAGGAAACACGCAGTCAATGAGAGAATGTGTTCATTATTTTGAACGCTTTAAAGAATAGGAAAAGGGGATTATAGTCTCAATGGACAGTGATTTACAAAAATGGCAAACACATTGCTTTAAACCTTCAATAATCTGTATATACGGCATGAATAGCTCTGGGGTCACGAAGTTCTCAGATAACATTCTCCTAAAATATCTATTTAAATGTGTAAATGTGTAAACTTTTCAAAGGTAACTGAAGGTGTAGGTTGTACAGTGTGTTATTAATTGCAGAGCTCCTCTATTTAAAAAAAGTTCTTAAAGAGATTAAGCCTCAGCCTGGTAATAATAAGAAACACAAAAGTAACTCAAAAGTAATTTCGTGATTAAAACAGTAAACGCAAGTTACTGTTTTAAAGAGTAACTCAATATTGTAATGCACTCATTTCAAAAGTAACTTTCCCCAACACTGTTATTAATATTTATTAAGATATTAGTTGGGTTTAGCAGTTGGAGGATTAGAGATGTAGAATAAGATCATGCAGAAAATACTAATAAACAGCGAACAACTTAAAAACAGGCTAGTACAGAAATAAGCCATTAGTTAATGGTGAGATATGATGCAAACTAAAGAATCACCTTTTTTTAATATAATTTATTATTTTAATTAATTGTAATATTTAATTTTATTAATAAATGTTTTAATTTTTGTAATATAATATAATACATTATTGTTAATGTTTTATTCCAGAAGACTGAAGAAATCTGAGCAACCTAAAAGTCTTCCTTCCGGATGATAGTCCTGGTAATGTATCGATTGATAGGTCAATAGTAAAGACTAGTTCTAGAAAAAAGCAGTGGTCATTTCAAACGAAGGCTGCATGAGAAAGAACAGAAATACTGGAAGACCAGATTAATTAATGGGAGTTCATTGGACTGAAAATGTCTTTTGATAAGTCTTTTGTTCGCAGCAGCGTGTTTTGAACAAAGGCTTGGATAAAAGCATATTTGATATGCAGACAAGTGTTTGAAAAGCGCTCTCGGTAGAAAGGAAATGAAAAAGAGTGAATAGAGGGAGAAAAACTTCAAAGATCTAGATGAAACCCACAATTTGTTTTGTTTACGTGAGAAACAACGATGAAATGAAATGCAGGGCAAGAAATATATACGTTGGGGGGAATTGAGCTCATAGAATAGATAATATGACACATGCGCGAGCTTTTAAATCTAAAGTAATACATTTTAACTGCAACACTTACCTCCACAATCGTGGTCTTGGCTGCCTTGCACATGGGCTGGTTGAAGTTTCGGGCTGTTTTTCTGATTTGGAAAAAAAAAAAAGGAAAAGAACATGATAAGCATCTAGAACAGTCTGTAAAACCTGCTTTAAACTGAGATAGCTGAGGTGGAATATTACTGTATGTGAGTGTGATGTTCTTTTCTCTGTTTAAGAAGCACTGATGATGAAATGTGGTGAAATTAGAATGATGAGATGTAAAAATGAGTGCAGAAATATTGTTAAAAACTGCTATTGTCAAGTCATCATCACATCCATATTGGTGCCCCCTCCTAAATATAAACCGAAGAGAGTATTCATTTTAACGGAAAAGGAAACAGTGCACCCTTGTGGTAAAACAAAAAAACAGCATTTTAAATTCATCATGTAAGGTTGCAAGATGTAATAAAATGAGCAATAAACAATATGCCACATTGATTAAATCTTTAGTTACATATTTTATAAAGTGTTATATACAGAATGCAATATGGAATGTATTTTAATATAACATCCTTTTATAATATTTACCAAAAAAAAACATACTTTTTTATATTATATGGAGCCATTCAAATATTCCAGATCAGTAAGATATTTTGTTCAACATGTATATGTATGTATGCATGTATTTATGTATCTATCTATCTATTTAGAATTACATCTGTGAACACTAGTTATAAATACAACTGTTTATTTTTCATTTAGCTGAGCTCAATTACAATTAACCATGTTAAAAAATAAATTAACACATTAATACAAATTTCAATAATGTATTAAAAATGTTTTATGATCACACGACACTGGAATAGACAGGAGTAAAGATGCTAACAAATTCAGGGGAAAAAATAAATCAATTTCGAATTTTTAAAATAGTTTTAAAAGAAAACTTACCTTTCAGAAATAAATAAATAAATAAATAAATAAATAAATAAATAAATGTACCAGCCTCAAAGTAAGCACAGATGTGCATTTCAAAATGAAAAATAACATTCCTATTTTTATGTATTTTAGTTCTATTTTAACAATGTCATTTTTTGTGCGTTGTATAATTAAAAATAGGTTTGAATTTTAAAAAAGACATTTTGCTAGCTGCGATGTTTAAAATGCAATCGAAAATAATGTACTGCATATCTTCTTTTCAAAAAGTGTCTCATGTGGCCTTGCCTTCAGTGAAATAGTCTGTGGGTATGTGCTAAATGGAAACAGAAAGGTGAGAGAAAAGAGCTATTTTCAGGTTTGGGCAAAACACCAAACACACCATGTGATACTGTACATGTGATACTGTATTGTTAAAAAAATATACAAAATACTTGCAGTTTATCTGCAATGCAGCTATACGACCTGAGAAGAACCAAGATTTGTACCTGAAGATGATATTTCCAGCTTTGTCCGCTTTCCAGGCTTTGACCAGTGCGAAGTCACCTGTTATGGATTTTTCCATGATGTAGTGGCGGCCATTAAATTCACGCACCTGAAATATCAGTGGTAAATCATGTGTGATTTTATATCTATTATTTATGTACTTTTATTATCAATTATATTATCAGTTAGAGATCAAACTGGAGATCAGTGGAGATCAAATTCTAAAAACAGTCCAATTTGAAATTGTTTTAGCAGGAGTAAAACATTTTTTTTTAGTTATATTCCAAAGCTCAATACTTTAATAAAAAAAAACTTAAAGCATTTTAAAAAGGACACTGATCTGACCTCATAGAGTCAATATAGCAGTTGGTGAAAAACTCCTTAAAGATCGTCAAATCTTTTAACTGGTAGCCCAAAATTTCAGGACAATGTAGAGACCCTCAGTGGGCAGTCCTTCAGCACTGCAACTGGAATTGTCCACCAGTTGAGGCCTGAATAGGGCAAATATGTGTCTTCTGTAAAGGTGGAGGGGAGGTGTCATTGTTTAGTGATGTTTTCTGTAGGAGTTTGGCCTCTTATTAAGAGACAGCGAGAATGCAAATGTTTATCAGAAGCTCCTTCAGAAATATGTAGCTCCTTTTCCGCATTAATCGCTCAATCAAATAACCATTTTTATGTAGGACAATGATCCCATCACAAAGAAATATGGGTAAAACGATTCCTTAAAGCAGAAAGACTGGAATAATGAAATGGAAGCCCTAAGCCCTGAACTAAACCTGATTAAAAATATCTGGAATATCCTTGCTGAAAAAGTAAAGACTATGAACTACAGTCAGAGAACTGTGGATGAGATTGAGCAGATCACAGGAAAGAGTGCAAGAGGCTGGTGATGTCCTGAGAAAGACTAGTTATGGTTGTGATATAGTGACATTCTGTAAGTTTCATCCCATGCATATGTGCTGTACGCTTTTACTTTCACAGAAACACGCGACCAATCAAACATTGACTCTTCTTGCAAACAAATTCAACATGGATCTCATCATTAATTTTTTTATGATTATGAAATCTTTGGAGGTAAGCCTCAGAAACCAGCTTATTAACTTTAAGTAATCAAGAGAGTCTTCCACTGACAAAGAGGAATAAGCTTCCTGGCATTTTGCCATAAGAACACACAGCAACAACACAGGACAAAACGCTTTTGGGCATTTAAGATTGATGGCAACTTCTTTAAATCTTTAAAAAAAAAAAAAAAACTTGACTCACATGGAAATCTGAATCATCAGTTAAAAGCTTTTAACCTGATTTCTTTGAGGTGGTAAGCTTGGTCCATCTCAATGTTTCTCACACTCTCTCTGCCTTTCTTCCTCCTGCTCCTATTTCTTCTCTTTCTCTTAACAAATCTCTTATAATACACTTTAGCTTGCAGGTCTAATTCCTTAACTCGCAAAGCAAAATGTTCTGAACAACCCTCAACTGGTTCATCTGAACTACCCTTACCAAGTAAGATTTGAGTAACATATTATGAAAATTAACCTTTAAATTAGCTGACGTTGTCATAAGATCAACCCTATTAATTAGAAGCAACTTGGCTTGTTTAAAATTTAGGATAATGTCTAAAGTTAGATGTAAAAAATACTAGCACTGCACAATCAAAAATTCACATTAATTATCTGTGATTGAAAGTTAAAAAGTAACAAATTCCAAGTGCGAAAAGACCAAAAACATCACACAAATTCCAAGAGCCTGTGAGAAATCTCATGTTGTGATTTAATTTTGCTTCATGCCTCAATCATTGCTTGCTATTGAGCCCCTAAACACAAAAAAATAAAAATAATAATGATGACTAGATACTCTTGACAGGAATATTTAAATTAATGTGAATGGCAACCTGTGGGCACACAATGCTATGTCGTGTGCACAGGATACATATCACGTGCACACAATGAAAGTATTGCATGCGCAAAACATGGTATTGTGTCTGCACAACATAGACATACTATTTTGTGTGCACAACATGCATATCATGTGCATACGACATAGACATACATTAGCATGAACTCCACATACGTATCATGTGCTCATGCAAAAGTCTTTATTTATTTGTGTTTTTTGCACGTAACTTTACATTAGGGGTCACCAACGTGGAGTCCGCGGACACCAGGTAGCCTGCTCATTTTGAAGAATCTTTTTTTTTTTTTTTTTTATAATTATTTTTTCAGGGTTTTCACCTTTATTTGATAGGACAGTAGAGACCATTGAAAGGAAAGCAAGGGGGGTAGAGAGAGGGGAAGGATGGGCACTTGGGTCGCCGCGAGCACTGGAATGCATGCTTCAATGCACTAACCACTACACCACAGGCGCAGACGATTTGAACGAATCTTTAATGTGACTCGAGAACGATGAATCATCTCAGGAAGTGATTCGTTCATTCGAGCATGCGCACATTTTTGCAGGTGGAGGAGATTAGTTAATTCTTCGAGTCCTCTATGGGGTTTGAGTCGTTCTTTCATCACGTGAAATACAGAAGCCAATCATATGCATTTAGAGCCGGAAAAAGATTTGATCAGTTCAATTCTTGAGTCCTCGGTTTTGAATCATCTCTTTACATGTCACGTGACGAACGGACGACTCAAAAACCCTAAGACTCAAAAGGTGAACTAATCATGGGTGTTTCCAGCTCAGACTGTATGCATTGGTTAAGCTTATATGGAACTGTCAGTGTCAGGTGAACGAACGACTCAAATTTGAAAACATGCCAAAGATGAGTTGACCAGAGTGAATCATAGACAAAACAGCAGGTAAACAATGAAGGATTATTTTCTCTTTCTCAGTACAGCAGCACTTTATGACTTGTTTGTAGTGTGATCAACGTTTGGGCTAGTTGTAGATGTGTTTGGAAGCATCTCGTAACATTTTAATTTTATTTTGGCAAATTAAACAAAATGACTCGAAAAAAATGAACGAGATGAACGAGACTCAAAGGTCAGAGTCAGTAAAATGATCCAAACATTCCTTCAATAGCTTAAAGACAAGAATGGATGCATTCTCTACTTTCTTCAATGTCCAACTCGGGGGAACTATATTACAGTGGTTAGAAGAGTGTCAGCTATGTTAAAAATGCTGCAGATTTGGTGAAAATTTGAGTAAAATCTGAAAACTGATTTATGTTACGCAATTGATAATATGTACAAACATGGTACAGCGTAGTGCATGATTTGTTAATAATTGTTAGTGGCTAATGAAAATATTGTAGTGATCATTTGAGAATGTATATACTTGCAGAGATTTATTGAAATAAAAGTGATACATATTGATATTTATCCTACCTTCTAAAATCATTGTTGACAACTATTGTGAGAATTTGTTATTTGAGAAGTGTGTAGCCTGGTAGCCCTTCACATTAATCGGTACCCAAGAAGAAGCTCTCAGTTTCCAAAAGGTTGGTGACCCCTGCTTTAGAGGCTCCATACTGCTCTCGAATTTCAATCGTTGTGTTTTCCACAAAATAAAGGGTTTTTGTTGAAATGCCTTGTTTATTTAGCAAAACACTGTTTTATTAGCATGTATAGCCACAACTATAACAACTTAAAATTTTGAACGTTAAAGATTACATTGATTCTATAACTTTTTTTAATCAAGTTTTCATAAATTGCTCTCTAAATTTGATCCCCATTAATCAGTTATACTATTATATCACTAGAATGTAAGTGACAACTGACCTCTCTTGGTTCACTGGCAATAGCAATAGTTCCGTCCTTGTTGTATTTGATAGGAGAGCCGCCCTCTTGGATGAGTGTGCCGTAGCCTGTGGCAGTGAAGAAAGCAGGAACACCTGCGCCACCAGCCCGGATCCGCTCCGCTAGCGTGCCCTGCCATAAACACAGCACAATGGGTAAACAAAACCGATCTGATTGGATTTGTTTTGGAAGGATGGTACTATAACATCTTTAGCACACACATAGCATGGGATAAACTAGCCAATGAGAACAAAGATAAAGCTTCTACTGTGACTGTACAGGTAAAGGATGGTCTCACCTGTGGGGTCAACTCCACTTCCAGCTCTCCACTGAGATACTGCCTCTCAAACTCCACATTCTCACCCACATATGAAGAGATCATGCGCTTGATCTGTTTGGTCCGAAGAAGCAGACCCAGGCCAAAGTCATCCACTCTGTAGAAAACCACAAAATATAGATAAACAAGTCTTCTTGAAATACATTGTGCATTTTTGTTAAAATACTTAAATGCAGCTGAAGTTGTTAAACCCATTATGTTACCATGGCTAAAGAAGGTTTTTCGGATGGTGTATTTTGATTTTTCTGTTTCTTTGTTGACTCTTTGACATTTTTCAAGTTTCGGCCTAGTACAGTAAAGTTAGAATTATTAGCTCTCCTGAATTATTAGCCCCCCTGTATATTTGGAACGAATCTTTAATGTGACTCAAGAACGATAATTCATCTCAGGGAGTGATTTGTTCATTCGAGCAAGCGAACGTTAAAGATTACATTATTTCTATAACTTTTTTAATCAGGTTTTCAGAAATAGCACAGTGAAGTCATAATAATTAGTTCTCCTGAATTATTAGCCCCCCTGTATATTTTCCCTAATTTCTGTTCATTGGAAACACATTTTCAACACATTTCCAAACACAATAGCTTTAACAACTAATTTCTAATAACTGATTTATTTTATCTTTGCCATGATGACAGTCCATAATATTTTACTAGATTTTTCAAGATACTAGTATTCAGCTTAAAGTGACATTTAAATGCTTAACTAGGTAATTATATCAATTAGGCAAGTTATTGTGATTAGGCAAGTCATTGAACAACAGTGGTTTGTTCTGTAGTCAATCGGAAAAAAAATATGATTAAGAGAGCTAATAACATTGACCTTAAATTGGTTTTAAAAATTTCTAGCCGAAATAAAAACAAATAAGACTTTCTCCAGAAGAAAAAATATTATGGGAAATACAGTGAAAAATTTCCTGCTCTGTTAAACATAAATTGGGAAAAACATTTTAAAAAAAGAAAGAGAAATTCACAGGACGGCTAATAATTTTCACTTCAACTATACGTACAGAACTTTCATTAGTGGATCATCTTAATCAGTTAATTACATACAGCATGAACTTGACGTGTTCGACACGGTGACACAGTAGGTAGTGCTGTCGCCTCACAGCAAGAAGGTCGCTGGTTCGAGCCTCGGCTGGGTCAGTTGGCATTTATGTGTGGAGTTTGCATGTTCTCCCCGTGTTTGTGTGGGTTTCCTCCGGCTCCGGGTGCTCCGGTTTCCCCCACAGTCCAAAGATATGCAGTACAGGTGAATTGGGTAGGCTAAATTGTCCCTAGTGTGTGTGAATGAGGATGTATGGATGTTTCCCAGAGATGGGTTGCAGCTGGAAGGGCATCCGCTGCGTAAAACAAATGCTGGATAAGTTGGCGGTTCATTTCGCTGTGGCGACCCCGGATTAATAAAAGGACTAAGCCGAAAAGAAAATGAATGAATGAATGAACATGACATACTGTACGCAACGTGCGCATGCAAAAGTCTTTATTATTATTATTTTTTTATTTGCATGTCACTTTACAGCAGGGAACACCAATGTGGTGCCCGCGGACACCAGGTAGCCTGCTCATTTGGAACGAATCTTTAATGTGACTCGAGAACGATGAGTCATCTCAGGGAGTGATTCGTTCATTCGCGCATGCGCACATTTGTTCAGGTGGAGGAGAATATTAGTTAATTCTTTGAGAAACTCACAGGACGGCTAATAATTTTGACGTCAACTATATGTATTAACTAAAGACTCACATCGGCCACATTACTTGATGAAAGTGGGCAGTGATTCCATCAACTGTTCACTAGAGACCTGCTTTGACCAGATCATTTTAATCTGTGAATTGTTGACTGGAGACTCGCTCTCACCATATCATTTGAATCGGTGAATCGTTAACTATAGATTCTCTGACAGGACCATTTAAATTAATGTGAATGGCAACTTGTGAAATCATTTGGAAAAGTGATAAGGAACTGCACTGCAGTCAGACCTTCCTGGAACCACTTTAGCTGAGTGTAGTTGAACACTTTGAATGCTTATCAGCCTGTATAAACACATTCATTATTAAGAAAAAATTTGAAAACGCTCTCTACACTGTATTATTTTGGCGCAGAAATACTGTTCAGTCAGAAATTGCTAGTTCATTTCACAATTAAAATAAACGACAAGCAACTTCCAACATTAGCTAAATCAGCATGATAATAAAACACAATCAGTGTTAAGTAACTTCAACTATTAGCTACTACACAAGACACTTGCAGAAAAAGATCATTCTCCTTTAATGACAATCAAAAATATCCATGTCAAACACAAGCAAGAACTTAATATTTAATCTAATTTGGTATCATAGTCACTAGAAATGGGAGTGAGGGAGTGTGTGTGTGTGTGTGTGTGTGTGTGTGTGTGTGTGTGTGTGTGTGTGTGTGTGTGTGTGTGTGTGTGTGTGTGTGTGTGTGTGCTTAGATCAGTAAAATCCCAAATTTATCAGAAGTCACATGACATTTACAGCTTAATGTGATTGGCTCAATAAAACCTGGCTGCAAAACTAAGCAACCATGAGCAAGGATGATAAACTATAATTTGTAAGGAGTCTTGCCCTTTTCACAGAAAACAAAAAACATCAAAGTAAATTACATAAAAAGTAAAAAAAATGTTTACAGAATCGGAGTATATGTGGTAAAAAATAAATACAGCAACGTATAGAAATGCTATTATGAAATTAAATACGTGTTCTATTATATTTTGTCATTTAGTTTGAAATAGTTTTTTTTCCTGTCATGGTAAAGCTGAATTTCCAGCATCCTTACTTCAGACTTAAGTATCAAACAATCCTTCAGAAAGCATTTTCACATGCCAATTTTATGCAGACTTTATGTTATTACCAGAGCTAAAAAGCAATTGTGCTGCTATTTTCTAGCAATTAGAGCTGCACGATATTGGAAAAATTTGACATTGCAAGATTATACTTTGCTGCGATAAATATTGTGATGTACATACAGTTTCACAAGATAGTTTAAACAGCACTACTTGATGGTTTTCTGGAGAGTCTAACAGTATTCAGGAAGAGAAATTGAATAATCACAATGTAAAAATAAAAAAAATAAAAAGCTATTCTTACTTTGCATGGTCTCGTTTCTAGTTCAAGTATCAAACATTTCTTTAAATGAGTGCTACAATTATTTGCCAGGAGTAAAAAAAAAAGGTTTTTGCTGTGAAATGCTGATATTTGTACAAGAAACAAAACAAAAATTAAGAAAAAGAGTAACTAAATACAATTTACAGTAACTAAATACAATACTATAGCTCCTGCTCAACTAAGCCTCAACATCGCATATCTTGCGATGTGACAAGTGAATGTGCACATTGTGATATCGATGCTGAAATGATAGATTGTGCAGCCCTACTACCAATGCATTTTTCCAGGATTCTGAGGAACGGAAAGTTCTAAAGAACAGCAATATATAACAATGTAAAAGTCTATCTTAAAAGTGTATGTTTAACAGTAGTTTACTGCACTGTTGAACAGTAGATTTAATCAACAAACTTTTCCAAACACTGTCAAACAAACATATTCTTTTCCAAAAACCAAGGTCCAGTTTAGGCTGAAGTATTGTTGGAAATGTAGCACTTATTCCCTAACCCGCTCTAAATCCAGTGTCCACTGAGCATTCTCAGGTCATTAAAATTCAGAACACGCAGTAATACAGAGACAAAGGCCACACAACTCATTTTAACTGCAAGAAACAAATGAAATATTTTACAGCTTGCTCAGACCAGTTTGTTGGTGTGTGTGTGTGGAAGTTTGGCACTGTTACAGGAGCAGTGACTCAAAACTGATTTTGTCACTGATTAACATTCTGCATGACTTATTGAGACTTAAAATGCACTGAGGTATGAAAATCATGGCTAGCTTTCTCACTTTTAAAGGCAGTAAGGGCAGCAGAGTGCATTTTTTACACCGTTAAAGCCAAAGGCGTTCTGGTGGAACATGAGGAGGAAACGTTTAATAAAGTTAATGCAGCCATTTTAAAGCTCATGTATATTTTCCGGGTTCATTCAATCAACAGGGAGCACAGACTTCTTATGTCACGACTACTTATTCGCTGGACCAAGAAAGGTTGCAATTAGACTCATACTGTGTAATGCAATGCTCTCATTAACTCTCTTAATGTGCCCTTTTCTTCAGAAAGAGAAAATGACAGTTTTTATAGTGCTTTAAAACTAGACTGCTTTTTGAGAATGAGTATAAAATATGCTGAAATCTAGGTCATATACATTTAAAATTTACAGAGGTCACCTGATTTTTGCACAAAGACAAACACAAATACAGTGCTCAGAATGAATATGTACACCCCTCACAAATCTATATTTTAAATTCAGAATTTAAGAGGAAGCTATTCAATATTACTGTACATTTGCACATATATGTTAGATTAGTCAGTACTAAAGCCAAATCTGGAGCTTATTAAACAAATTAATTTATGATAACAGTAAAAAAAATAAAAAAAACTAGTACATCCAAATTTATATGCTATAAAAATATTAAATACAAAATTTAAAAAGAGGAACGATTAAGAGAAGCAATAAAATTAAAAAGTTTCATTGTAATTTTGTATGTTGCAATTTATTTTGCATTATTTCACTTGAATTTAATTGTATTATCTTTCAATTTCTAAATATGTTTGGTGACTAAAATATTATTTAAATAAATATATCCGTTTAATACATTTTTTTTTTTTAATGCACCTAAATACATTGCCTGTATTCACTAAGAAATGGATAAAAATATTCATTTTCAAAATGGGGTGTACTCA
>CAIGQQ010026963.1:9907310-9930637 GCA_903798035.1 Danio albolineatus | reverse complement strand
CTGGCTAGTTAGATACACTTTGCATAAACTGAGTAAAGTCGCATGAGGTCGTGCAGTGACATAACGCAATGTAAACATACCAATCGTGCAATGTTTTTCTGCAGGGGGATAAGGAAATGTTACCATGAGTAGTATATTTTTTAAGATCCTACATTAATATTTTATTTTGTAGAAATATTTTATAAATTCTATACCTACTTAAACCAGAGGTATGTTATCACACAATTTCCTCATTTAAAAATAGAAAATGCAGATTGTTTCGTTATTTATTCAAATAAACCTCCAGTAATATTTAGTTCACACATGCTAATGTATTCTTTATGCTTTTAATGATATGATATGATTATCATCAGGTAGAGTATAAACAGATGATTTTTAATCTGTTCAGTTAGAGTGCAATAGGGTTTTTTTTGTGTCAATGTTTTTTTCTGTCTTCTTTTGCAGTGTCCTGTTTGTCATGATTAAATGCTGTGATGTTTTATATCAAAATCTGTTTCTCTGTTTGGCACCATTTTGAACTCTGATTCCACAAAATCATTTAGGATTAAAGATTTGCAAGAAAAAGTTTCTGCCCATTTAAAAAATGTCATAATTTTTCCTGCCATGATTGAAGCCCTTAAAAGGTCTTAGAATCAAAGCAGAATATCTTAAATTTATAAAGTTGACTTTTAAAAATGGTGCATACAATGCAAAAACCTTCTGCTGTCCAAACATCCGTACAATAAGAGACTTGAGATGCAAAATGAAGAAACTATGAGAACATGAAGGACATGAAATGAATTAAAACACAGAAATGTTTGTCAGTGGAGTATGAAAAAGATTTCTGAATGAAGTTGATATTTCTTAGCTCATTGCTGGTTTTTTGTTTTTGCTTAAGTTATAAACCTGCTTCGTTTTTAATTAGTTTCTCAATAACAAGTCTTTTCATCATTTTATTGATTTGCTTCTTAGGCATATTCTGATTTACTTGAAAATATGAGAATAAGATGCCGTTTTTGTCACGGTGTAATTAAAAGATACGTTATTGACATTTTTGACAGCAGAATTGGTTAAATTTACATTTAAAGAACATTGTCTTCATAAAATGATCATTACCTGTTCTGAAATGTTTTTCAATTCACCTTCATAAACCCCAACTGTTTTCCTATGCCTTTAGCTGTAAACTCAGTGTATGCCCCTTCTATTAAATATTAACACATTGGAGTCTTTTTTCTTCCTAGATGATGACTACTTACAGAATGCATCATCTATACTTGAAAAATTGAAAACCTATTATAGACATGGAGGAGAAAGCAGCAGCCTCCCCAAACTGCTGCAGGATTATACACAGGTATAGGAATAATTACACAGTTGTTCTTGCATTATTTTATTTTCATTTTTATTTTTTTGACAGCATTAAAATTGAATTTAGGTAAATCTGCTTTTTGATTACTGATATTTAATTTCAAGAATTCAAGTAATGCTTAAATGTGGATGAATTCTGGCAATGTTTATCATTTGGTGTTTATATTGTGGTATTATTCAGATATATAAAGCATAAACCTTTCAAAATAAGAGAGAAATAAGCTCAAGAAGCTTATCGGTGTGAGTTAATGCACTATTACAAAAGATGCTGCAAACAGCAAATGATAACAATGATAAAAAGATATAATATATGGCCCCAGACCAAATAAATGTCTTGCGTTGCATACTGTAGGTATATTTGTGAGAATAGAGTAAAATACATAGAAATATTGACTTTTATTTAATTCCAAAAATCATTACAATATTTCATTTACTAAATGTTGTTGTTGTTTTTTTTTACCCTCAGATTCCATATACCAATAGTTGTGTCAATATTGTCCTATTCTAACAAACCATGCATAAATGGAAAGCTTGTTTATTCAGCATGCAGTTTATGTATGAACCTGGTTTGTGGTCCTGGGTCACACGTAAACCTCTAATATAAACTAGAAAGTAAAAGTGATATAAACTTGTAAGTAAATGATTTTAAAAGTGTAGTTTTGATTTATTTGTTGGGCATTGTGTGGTGCTGTTCAGTTGCTTATAATATGCTGGAACAGTCAGTTGAGCTTCAAGATGACAAATGTGTGCTTTGTTCTTGCTTCCTTACGACTTTCTTTCATCGCATCCTGGCAAGACCCGTCTATGCCAGAATTCAAGGTTGTTCTTCGAATTGAGCAATGCCGCAGTGTTTTTAGACTTGTTTATAATTTTAAAAGACACTTTTTTAGGGCTGTATTTCTGGCTTTTAATTTCACCCTGTCACAGGAAAGAAACTCTTTGAGAATGAACAGGTTTTTAAATATAGATTGATAGAGATGATACGCTGTAAAAAAAAGTTTGTTAAATGTCTTCAGTTTATATTTCGATTACACTTACAGATTGCATTGTGCGACCTTGATTTCTGCTCTGACAACTTTTGATGTTGAAAATTAAATTAAGATCTACAGTTTAACATGATTTTATTGATATTTTTAGTAGTTAGAAGTGACATGTTTTTTTTTTTAATTAATATAGAAAATGTACTTGCAGCTACTGTATTTTGTACAGTCATTTACAATTTCATTTCAAGCATTCTTCATACAAATAGTCCATCATCAAATTTGTTGGTATCAACAAGATATCAAGGTCCTATTATAACATTTAAATGAGTAAATAAATGCAAAACACCAATAAAATATCAAATATATACCCCATAAAACACCAAAAATACAAAAAAAATTATAATTGCTGTAAAATCTTTGTATAGTGACAAATTCATCCAGAAATAGATTTTAAGACATGGGTAAGTATTGAAAAAAAACATTGTTTATTCAAATGCGTTCTTGTGGCCTAGTCTGTTTGAGTAAAACAATAAGCAATCCATGATTTATTAAAAATTTACATACAGTATTTAATCTATTTTTTTAATGGCTTAAGGACAGTTTACAAATTCTACAGAGACCCTGTGTAATAATTACATATTTTATATTTTACCCACATTTCTGCAGGTCGTTTTGGACATCACATTCTATGAGGAAAACAAGCTTGTAGACCAGGAGTTTCCTGAGGACTCTTCCCCTTTTAAAATCCAGCAGTTACTACAGGATTTGACAGAGCCAGAGGTGTTAGCCGGGCGACTGGTACCTGCTCAAGAGGTGCTGTATTTCTGTACAAGCCCTTTTCTTGAAACAATTTGGATTTATAATTTGCTGATGATTCTGACTAAGGCCTCTACTCCCACTACTGCTTATTTTTGCTTTCAGGCCACCACTGCCATTTGGAAATGTGCCAATTCATACTGCAGTTTCTATGCTATTCCATCAATTAACATGCATAACTTTCACTTATTTGCAACATTTTAATGCGTAATGACTAGTGGGTGTTCAGAATAAATATTTGTTTTATTTATTTATTTTACTTAATGTTTATAAAACTTGTGTGAGGCAAGTAACAGTAGTGTGATGGTCTGGTTTTTGGATTAGGTGCAGTCTGTGCTGGGTCTGGAGCTGCTGGAGTGCCTATACTGGAGACGTGGGGCTTTATTATATATGTACTGCCACACACTTCACCAGCGCAAGCAATGGATCAAGAAGAACAAAGCCACATTCCTTAAGGTGCTTTCCCCATCCTCTCGCTCCACAGTGCCAGTTTTAGTGGGCATTAAGTGTTGCAATGCTCCATGTTTTCACAGTGTCTTCAAGAAGGTGTGCGTTACCTAATGCGAATGTTGCAAGTGAGGAACTCAGTCAAGCTGAACGATGGTGTGGTTTTTCATGACTCTGCAACCGCCAATTTTCTGGCAGAAGGTACGGCTTGGCAAATGTATTTTCTGTTGTGAAAGCTTTGTTGGGAATTTAGGAGATGAAAACTCCATATTAAGTACTTGTGTTTCTGCAGGTGTGGTTTTTCATATCACTTTAAAGTGCACAAAATCTCCAAATGAGGAGATTTTCCACTATAAAGATGTGTTGACTTGCCTTTAAACTCAAAGTCCTAGTGCTTGGATTATTGTTAAGCAAAATAATAAATAAAATAAGTGCAATGTAGAGACATAACTTTTGCATTTATTACTTGAAATGTGTGGGTAGTAATACAAGACAAGCTATAAGATGTGAAAAATACCTATGGCATACAAAATAGCAATAGGACAAATAAATGTCAGTGGTCAAAGATATAAATAAAATGAACAGCTAGAGTTATAAGTGTTATTATTTAAAATGATTAAATGTTTTAAGATCCAAGATACTGGTTCACTTACACCTTTGGGCCAGGACACACCAAACTGATGAAACCCAACGACCAACCATCGATTAGGGTTAGGCTAGGTTTACGACGCGTTTCCACCAGTATGTTGGGAGCACAGCACATGATAGCGAGCATTTTGAGTCATGTAACCCATTATGGGATTGAAAGCAGAACAGAGAAAGTGTTGAGAGCAGTCGAAGAAAGAACATTTTGCATGCCCCAGAGCTGTGACATTGAATTGTTGCCAGCAGCACTGAGCGCTAGGGCTGCACGATATTGGGAAAAATCTGAGGTTGTGATATTTTGTTTTACGGCAATATATTTTACAATATGAATTCAATTTCCCCAGATGAATTGAATAGATGAGTTTGTGAAAACAAAAAAAAAAATCATTAAATCAATAGATTGGTTGGGTGGATTTTGTAAGGGTGTGAATCATGTATAAAAAAGAATGATAAAATTGCAAGAATAATTACAATATAGCAAAGAAAGAAGTAAAATAAACAGTTCTTTATGGTTTTCTGGAGAGTCAAACAGTATTCAGATACTGAAAATGAATAATTAAATGTAAAACAACACTGTATAGTCTTCGTTGTATTCATAAATCAGTCAAATTTTTCTTCATTAAAGTTACAAATGATTTACATTAGTGTGCCCGAATGCTTTACACTTTCTTGAAATGCCTTTAAAACACATGCAAATGATAAAGTTACAATCTGTTATGTTTATTAGTTGCAATGACAAATCCACAAATCTCATGTATTCTCAATTGCTGATCGACTATAATATGCAACTTAACATTGCAAATCCTGCTATGTGACTTTTGCAGACACACACATTGCAATATCGATGCTGAAACTATATATTGTGCAACCCTACTGAGCGCTGTAGTGGAAACGCGCCGTTTAGGTTAGTTTAGGGTTACCCTCTGGATGAGTGACAATTACTTTGATAATGGTACTAAATGCTGCTTTGTTTATGCTTTGCACGCACACATTGGAAGTTACTAATCCCATTGTGAAGGGGAAACAAACTGCTCCTCACTGGTGCTGAAAGGCATGTCCTTTCATACAGGTGCAGAACGTGTACTGTAGTTTCAGTTGCCTGCCATTCGTTTGGTGCTCATGGGCAGCTTTTTGGTCTAGGTGAGACCAGATGTTAGCCAAGTCAACTAAACAATTGGATTTCATCAGCGCTAATTCGTTGGCAGCGGCTTGGTTTGTAACAAAAGAAAAACATCGGTGTGCACTCATTTAGAAAAACCTCAAAGGCAGGTGCTCAGTCAAGGCAAAAAGTAAAAAAAAGAAAAAAGTAAAAATCTTTCGCTCTCAAAAGACAAATTTAATTTGATGTGTACCAGCTGTTTGTCAACTGCATACATTCACTTAAGACACGATTGACTGTATTTATTAGGATACTTGCTGAGATATGAAGGCAATACCACTCACTTGATTCCTTAATGTTTGTCAGAGAGATTTTCATTTATCAGTGTCTGTAACAGCCAATATACTAATTTAATTCTTTAATCTTGGTGGTAACTGCTGAGAATTGGGTTTGCTAATGCTTAAGCCCAAAGCATACTTCAGTTAAAGCGTGTACATAATGGAAAGCCTACAGTGCGCTTTACACTAATTTTTCAGTTAGAGCTGTACATGCATACTGTTTGCGCAGTGCTCAATTTTGTATCCAGAAAATCAAAAATGTGCGCTTTCAGCAAGTTTCTTGCAGTGATCCGTAAAACAGATCTTAAAATTGAGAAATCAAATATCACAATAGTGTTTTTTTTTCTTTTTTTCTTTTTTCTTTTTATATAAGGAACCAATACCTAGGGCTAGGGCCAGACAGAATTTCTGCCATTTCTATGCAGAATAAAAGTAATTATGTATTTTTGTGTTTTTATGCAGTATGATTTTAAGAGTATAGGAGATGAAGACTAAAAACATCAAGTAAAATGAACTTTTCAGGTTTACATTTGGCAAAACAAAGCTCCAACTGGTCTCTCATATTATACATCCTAAAAGACTGAAAATATAACTTTACAAATCAAATTTTACATAAATTATCTAAACATTTGCATATTATTCAGTTTTCTGCCAGAGCAGATTCCATTGTTGCCTACTTGTTAGCAAGCAATATTATGATTTTTGCATGCAAAGATATTGTCTTGTACCATTAATGTACTAAAACATGCTAGTAGTGTGATAAAACATGTTCATCTTCAAGCCAACTTCAACGTTTTTCTTGACAAACTTTAGTGTAGAATAACATTTTATATATTAGTGAATATCCGTTGCGTAAAACATATGCTGGATAAGTTAGCGGTTCATTCCGCTGTGGCGACCCCAGATTAATAAAGGGACTAAGCTGAAAAGAAAATGAGTGAATGAATATTAATGAATATAATTTTTACTAATCAGAATAAAATGTATGTTAAAAGGGAAAGTGATTTTTATATTCTTGATTTGATTTTTTTTTTCAATTTTATCTTTCCCCCGTTAGGTATCTTTTCTGATACTCATTTGCTTACAATGATGTACATTGGAGAGATGTGTTTCTGGGCAGTGAAATATGAGGACTGCAGCATGGACACCACAGAGCGCAAAGAGGACAGGCTTCATTTCCGAGATATTGGCACACAAATCCTCCATAAGTACGTTCTGGCATGCGAGGGGCCACTTCAGGGTCAGGGCTGGAACACAGAGAATGCCAAGGAGATCCTTAGTATTTTACAGTAAACCCGGAGAGAGCTTTTAGGGCAGGAGGTTCACGCAATGTCATTCTTCTGAAGCTAGCAAAAAAAGAAATAAAAAAGTAAACACAAACAAAAAAGATTAAAAAAGAAAAATGCAGAAAACAAAAAAAAGGCACTTATCTTCCAGTCCAGATTTGTTTTCTGGATGTGTGTTTTCGCTGAGAATGTGGAATAATACTTCTAATGTAAAATATAAACAAATAACTATTTGTTTAAGAAAAAAAAATATTCCAGCCGAGAAACATCACAACTTTTTATTTATTTTAATTTTTATTTATTTATTTTTAATTAATTACATTTATATATGTCATTTATATATGTTAAAAGAAATGGTACAAAGGAGGGGAAAATGCAGGTATATGTTGCATATTTAAGTATTCGTGACCATTTTTAAGTATGGACCTTTTTCTTTTTAATAACATCTTTGTATATGACACCTCTTCTGCTCACTTATTAAAAGTTGCATCTTTATTCGTTTCGTTGACCAGATGTAATGTTCAGAGATGGGGATTTGGATATTTTGATAGTATACTTTAAAAAAAAAAAAAGCTAAACTTTTTGGTCATATTCTTTTTAAAATGAAGTTCTTTTTTTGTTTTTTATGTCTTCATTGAAATAAATTTTGGGTTAAGAAATGTTGAAATATGAACTGGTGAGTCATATTTTTGTTTCACAGTTATGAGCTTGTTTCACTGGAGAAGATATTTATGGCATGAATAGATAACATAATCGTCATTTGCTTGTTAGTTATTGAAAGGTGTTAGGTCAAGTTGTATCTCTACTTTATCCCCCTAATCTTTTAATATTCTCGTAGTACAAACTGAAATTCATAAAACAAGCGAGGTAAAGCAAGTATTTAAAAAAAAAAAAAAAGCATTGAGTTGATTAAGGACCAAATGTAAATTAAAGGGGACCCATTTTGCCTCTTTGTACAAGAGTGAGTTTGTGAAGTTTCTGCACAAAAACACCCCACATTTGTTTTTTTTAATAACTTTTTGTAACTGTCCCTTTTAAGTTTTGATCCAAATTGTGCTGTTTTGGTGACTGTTGCTTTAAATTCATGAGATTGTGTTAATTACAAAAAGGCGGAGCTACAAATGCATGTGCGTCAGCATAGAGGCCAATTTGAAACTAACTTAAGAAGGCAGTCTATGAAGACTACAGTATTCATTTGATCATCCTAAAACTCAAAATTATGTCTCTCAGCCACTGACATTATCTTTAGCAGGTGCAACGTGAAAACACTAACGGCCGATGGCTGCCTCTCACTCAGAGCTGTTTATGATAATGAGGGAGAGATTGTCACTAATGGACAGGGCTTCCTCCAAATACATGCATAGGGAGAATGTCAATTAATGTGTTTCTGTAGACTGTTTTTGTGAAGTGTAATAACAGAAAAATATAATTAATTAGCTTGTACCATTAGAGGCTGCCTATGTTCAAACACTGCTGCACACCATTGTGCTTAGTTCACTTCTAAGAGTCAATTTTGCATAATAGTTACTAAAAATATTTTTGCAAAATTGTTGCAAACAATTTATATGGGCTGAATTTAAGCAAACAATTTAAATTTAGCAATGTTAAAATTAATTTAAATTTACCCCAAATAGTTTGCCACCACTCACCTTAAATGATTTAGTAAATCCAATGAATCCTGTTTTTTAGTGTACCCTTTACACATTAACAACTAGCAACATATTAGGCTAATGTTAAGTCCTGCTAATAATGTATATTGATTGTTAACAATGTGTTAAAATTAAGTTAGCAGCATGTTCAGTGTTACGTAAAGCGTTTGCATTGAAATAATTGTAGCGATGTATTAATATATATTAACACAAACTTTAGTAATCTAGTGCTTTACACAAAATTTAGTAATCTATTAAAGCAATGTGCTAAAAGCAGCATTAAATTAAAGTAATTTTTTTAAGGTAGTTATCCTTAATTAACTAAATTCATAACAAATTGTGAATAATAGCAATCTTTGGATAAAAGGTACACTTAATATACAAGTAGTTTACCTGCTTTGGAGAACAATTTCCGACTTAAAATTAAATAACAAATTATTAAGTTGTCATATTTTAGATGTGAAAATAAATCACTTTTAAATGGACAAATACATAAAACGCAAAACATTTTTTTTTATTATAAAAGCAATCTGTGATGTAAAAAATAGGTTGGTATACAATAATAAACTCATAATGTATAAATGGACATGTTAAAACGCTTATTAGTTTAATGTACAATAAGCATAACTTAAACGTACCGTGATTTATTTACATTTTATGCCAATGTCATTCATAAGTCCAGAACTGCAATTCCCATAATGCACTACAGTACGTGACGTTGCGTACACGCCTATGATGAAAACACGAGAGACGTGTAACTTTTGACAGTTCCGGGAATAAAACGGCATTTCGCTTGCTCACATGAAAGCGTATTTAATAGTTGACTGAAACGTAATGAAATAAAGCAAATTTGCTCGCATGGTTGCTCTTCTCAGAAGGTAGGGTACATAAAGAAGTTCATAAATAAGTGTCATCAGTATGTTGAGCCGATCTATAGTCGTGCAAAGTCTCAGAAATATCAGAGATAGATTTTTTGATACAGGACGACACAGAAATGAGGGAAGTGATGGGCCAAGTGATGATGTCATGGGACCCTCTCTGGATAATTTGACGGTAAGACACGTCCATTTTTTTCCATTTTTTATTTATTGTTTGCATTTCGTTTTGTTTTTTTAAATCTGACAATTTGTTAAAAATGTGTAATATTAGTCTATTATGTTCGCAATGTAACACTTGTAGTAACAACATGACCACTATAGTGTACACTGCATTCTGCAACAGTACGCATCACATAAAAAATATACATTACTGCATTATTTCACCTTATTGAATTCAGTTATCTATTTGGAGGTATTTTAGCGTAATGTTGTTCTTTATGTCTTGTGTTAAAAAGCTGATATCATTATGCCGGATTGTTTATTAATATTTTGCATTGCAAGTGAGCGAGTAAGAAAATACAATACTTGGTAACAGCAAGAGAACAAAAAAAGACAAAAACAAGAGTGGACATATCTGACATATGCAGACGACATCACATCACTTGTAAGAACATTGCAAAAGTTACCAAAACTATAAAACTTTGATCATCAAAATATATAACTTAAAATAGTTAAAAAACTGTAATGTTTCAAAGCCTTTAAATTCAGAGATTTTGGACATATTCTTAAATGAAGTTAAAAGTTGAAGATAAAAATTGTCAGATCATGGACACAATAAATGGTTATGATATGATTTATGGAGATGAAACTTAAAAAGACAAGGCAGCTTGTAATTAAAGTCTGATCAGAAAAATAGCAATAGCAATAGGAGAAATGACACACGAAGACCATAAATCTTTAAAAATGAGCAATGATAAAACATTTAGATTTATTTTTCTTTAGTTACAAGATAAAAATATGTCCTCACAAAACAAACCAACTCAAAGTAGGTTGTAAGGTTAATATCTATAATGATTTTCTTTTCTTTTACACAGATTAAAGTGTTTAAAAGGGGAAAAATGCCATGATTTATTATATTTTGGGTTCATCACACTTGACATAAACAAAAGTGCATGAAATGATATACAGAACACACACTGGTGTTTTTTTTTTTTTGTTTGTTTGTTTTTTGCAACCAATTTTGTACAGCATAGTGCCTTATTCTTTCTATCAAAATCAGTCTGTGAAAATATCAGGGTTCACACAAAAATATTTAGCAGAACTGATTTCAACATTGATAATTATTATGCGAAATGTTTCTTTAAACGTCAAAACAACTAGGCATGGGACGATAACAGTTTTCAAGGAATACCGCGGTTTGGAAAATCAAGGTTTCAAAACCGCCAAAATTTTCTGCTATACAGTTCCTAAGATATGGGTAATGCCAGATGGAATCTGTGGACATTTTTTGCCATTTCTGCTGAGTATTTTGTTAAAAATCTGTAGATTTATGCGGAATGATTTTGGGAGTTTCATAACTAAAACCTTATTATATGAAATAAAAAGTAATACCTTTTTAACTTATATTTATTGCTTACAATGTGAATCCAATTAGATCCACTTTATTTGGTAAACAAAGCAAGTCTCGTATAAAATATCTACTAAAAGACAGAAAATCTTATTTACAAACTGTATTGTAAATAAATCATATGAATATTTTCATATTAGTCAACAATATTAATGAAATTCATTTGAAAGAATCAATGATGTGCTAAAAATCTGCGGAAATCTGCACGTGCAGATGTTGTGTGGGCTTAGGTATGGGTAAGATTTGTTTTGTTTGTTTGGTTTTAGGACAACAGTGTCTCCGGCAGAAAATATATCCAAAGATGCTGTTTTAAATTGTGATGAAATCTGTGTTTTAGAAACTAATGAAGACAGCAGAAGTCAATGATTCATTTGAATTTTTTAGCCTGACATGTTTACTGCTCCAAAATACTTTAAATGTTTCTCAAAATAAAATATATTGTGTTCAATGGGGGGAAAGGTTTTTTTTTTTACCCAGACATTTAAAAAGAATATATTTTAGAGCCATAACCACAATACCGTCATTCCGTGAAATTTTTATTCAAGGTTATCAGATCGTCAGAGTCTTATACCGGCCCATGCCTAAAAATAACATGAAGCATGATGAACTACTGAAGACTAGAGTAATAATACTGAAAACTCAGCTTTGCATCACATGAATAAATGAAAAACTAGTATTGTTGTTGTTATGATTAAAAGTAGGAAGAAGGAACAAAAACACCAGTGACTGTCCACTTTTTTAAACAATCCTCCAACACATTTTTCTTCCTTTTCTTATTTAAACGCACAGGTTGACATGCAGTTCCTCGTCATGACCTTCCTGTCTCCGCAAGACCTCTGCAGACTGGGAGGCACCAGCACTTATTGGCGGTCAATGGTTCGAGACCCCGTCCTGTGGAAGTACTTCCTGCTGCGCGATCTGCCTCTCTGGCAGTCAGTTGACCATTTATCACTGCCTCGGGTCAAGCTCAACGGCTCAGCTGTGCTGGAGGGCTCTGAGATGCAGTTCGATTATATGGCAGAGTAAGTGCTTAAAACTGAGAAAGACGACACTTTGATAGCAAAAAAAAAATCATCAGCCAGTCCTGGATGCACTCTTTGTCTCTGTCATAACTGTATTCATTATAACAACTATAAATATGTTTTCAAAGAATAGGCTTTTTTTATTCTGCACCCGACTGCTCCTGCTATTTATTCACTCTCTGTTCACCTGCTGTTCATTTGGAACATGTATCTACCCAATCCGACCACTCTCGCTATATTTAAATCTCATTTGCACAATCTCATATTTACATTTTGATCAACCGTTATACTAAAAGTGAGAGATAACGATCTAAAATGTAACTTTTTATATGCCATCAAGTTACTTTTTAACAGTTCTCTGACAGCACAATAGGAAAAACAGAGAAAAAATAAATAAATTTTGACATTCCAAGCTGAACGACGGCGGATCCACGTTGGTCTTTCTTTGTTCTGCTTTGTCACTCATCGACAAACTGCCTTTCTGTCTCAGAACCATTATGCACGTGCTGCATGCAAAGACCCACAAATTAAATGCATCAAGCCAGGCATGTCCAAACTCTGTCCTGGAGGGCCGGTGTCCTGCAGATTTTAGCTCCATATTGACTTAACACACCTGCAAGGATGTTTCTAGAAAGCCTAGTACAGGGGTGTCCAAACTTGGTCCTGGAGGGCCGGTGTCCTGGAGAGTTTATCTCCAACTTGCTTCAACACACCTGCCAGGATGTTTCTAGTATATCTAGTAAGAGCTTGATTAGCTGGTTCAGGTGTGTTTGATTAGGGTTGGAGCTCAACTTTTCAGGACACCGGCCCTCAAGGACCAAGTTTGGACAGCCATGGCCTATAAGAGCTTAATTAGCTAGCCCAGGTGTGTCTGATTGGAGTTGGAACTAAACTTTGCAGGGCACAGGGCCTCCAGGACACCCCTGCGTTAAGCAGAATGGACTTTTCCATCAGTGCAACGCATTTATACAACCAGGCATCCACAACTCGAGACTGAAGTATAATTCCAGATATGCTTTTCTGAAAGGATGTCGGGAATGGCATTGTGTATTGTTTGGCTTTCCATTTTTGTTCAAATTACACCCAAGTTCCGCCTGCTCTCTCATTCCATAAGGAAAATTAATGAAAAGAGTTGGGGTAGATGTAGATGTAGATGTTAATAAAGCACAATAGGTTACTGTAAGGCAGGGGTGTCAGACTCAGTTCCTGGTGGGCCTCAGTCCTGCACAGTTTAGTTCCAACCCTGCTTCAGTACACTTACCCGGAGGTTTAAGTCAACCCTGAAGATCTCAATTAGTTTGATCAGGTATGTTTAATTAGGGTTAAAGCTAAAGTTTATCTTTAAAGTTTAGGATTGGGTTCAGTGTAGACACATAACAAGCCATTGGAGTAGGTTTAAGGTTGGGGTTGGTGTTACTGTTGATGTTAATAAAGAACAGTAGGTTACTGCTAGGGTTGAGGCAGGTGTAGATGTTTATAAAGCACTTGGGCCACAGTAAGGGGTAGGTGTAGGCTTTAATAAAACACTATAGATTGGAGTCAGCATCGTGATTGGACTCAGCGTCAGCTCCAGGATGTTTGTAAAGCCCACTTGGAGCTTAAATCCCTGCTATTTGGAGCCGACCTGCTCATTTAGAGCTGGCTCTGACCTCTGTTTATGACCTCTAGGTGAGCTAACTCAACTGATTATCGAGATTCTGTATTCTGTCCTCTCATGCATTTTTTATTTTTTTTGTGGATGACCAGCCTTTCTGCCAGACATAAATAAGTTATTGACACATTAAATGTGCAATATTCTAGAAATTACTGTTTTTGGATTTACCAAGTTCTCTTTCTTGCTTGCAGCTGTCTTTCAGATTTGATGTAACTCATGAAATATGCCTAAATCTTTTAATCCTGTTGAGATATCTTCAAATAGGACTATGCAGTGACCCTGAAATTTAGAAAATTGTGGGCTGCTTTCTAATTAAAATCTCCACTATACGTCTTCACCATAGGTGTGCATTATTTTCTAATAATTCAGTGGTTCGTTATTAATTATTTTTTCAGTTTTAAAACATTCATAATAATGGTTTGTGTCTATTAAGGTTGTCGGAGATCCAGCACCCATAACGTTTACTAATATATTCATTTTGGCATGACACCTATAGGTATCTACGTGTCTGCCCAGCCTGTCGAAACCAATGGCGCCATCAGCCAAGGGCAGCGTTTGAGTCTGTGACTTCCTTCTTCCAGTCCTTTGTTCCTGTTGCAGAGCCGCAGTTTGCCATGTACGGCCCTGGGCTTGAGCAGTTAGAGGTTTCTCTCATGAATGTGATGATGAATTCTCCCGACATTCTGCCTATAGCAGGAATACCTCAACGTCAGATAGATGGTATCGTGGCATTACTTTTGTTATATTCTAGCACTTATTTAACTAAATGAATAGCTGCAAAGTTGATTATTTTTCTTAACTCTGACTGGATTTCTCTGTACTTTTTTTAGGCATTGGTTCTGGAATCAGTTTTAAGTACAAAGATCAGCACAGGTTCAATATTGCTACGTTATATTCAAATAACAGGTGATTATTAACTGCTATTATAATACATAAATATGTTTATATGTGTTATTTTACTGTATTTACATGGTTTCACTGTCTTTTGGGACAAAATACTTTAATTTAAAATAAAAAATGTGACATACATTAAAATTTATTGTGTTTCTGTGAATGCAAAACTGAATTTTTAGAAATTATTGCTCCCATTTTCAGTGTTCAGTGGAATCGTTCTATTTAATATGCTAGATATTTTTGTTCATTATCAATGTGTTAAAAAAATTCATATTAATAATTTATTTTTCTGTTTTAAACATTGTTTTGTTTTATTTTTATGTTTTAAATGCATATGTTAAATACAACAACTTTTAAACACCACTTAAATTAAAATGAATGTGTTTAATGTGTTTATATTCATACAAAATTATTTTTAATTAATGTAAATGATTAACTTTAATTTTATTTAAAAAAATAAGCAGCATGTCCATTTTGCTTAATATCTCTTTGAATTTTAAGTGTCACATTTGTTAAGTTGAATTGCCCCTTCTGGATAAATTTAATTTATATATATAAATATATAAACATGAATGGCATTTTTGTAGCACTTGTGCATTAGACTTTAAATCAATTTCCACGGCAGCTGATGTGTAAATGTGTCACTGAATACATTTTGAATGTATGAATGGGAGTGTTTGTCTTTGATTTAGGATGGAGAGAGAGAGAGCTCGTCTGGAGCACCTCAGTCTGCGCAGTAAAATCTTCGTCTATGAAGAGGACAGTGAGTCCAACATACCCGCAAGCCTCAACCCTATGTTTAATCAAGTTTGCCAAGCTGTGAATGGATTCATCTTCGTTGCCAATGCGGAGACAGAAAGAGGTTTGTTTGACTGTTCTGTTTGTGCTTACGTTTTATAGGCTTGTGCTGGAAAATGTGTTTGTAGACAGAAATCTAAATTGTGCTTGTTTATGAGTTTCTTTAAATGAACGCTCTGTTTTAATTGAGCTCCTTTTACAAATCCCCTAGAGTTAGACAGTTAAGTTACTATTTTTTTTATCTATTCAGCAGATCTTCAGGTCTGGCGGGAGCCCGCTTAGCTTAGCATAGATAATTGAATCAGATCAGCACATTAGTATCTTGCTCTAAAATTTTGAAAATTATCCTATTTGAAGCTTAACTCTTCTGTAGTTATATTGTGTACTAAGATGACAGATTGAAAAGTTGATAGTTTTCATGTTGATATGGCTAGGAATGATAAAATCTACCATTCCGGCGTAATAAAAATCAAGGAATTTGCTGTTGTAGCATGGCTGCTGCAGACGCAATGAAACTTTTTATGCTAAGCTAAGCTAACAGTGCTCTGGCCAGACCTGGTAAAACTCAACTTTTTAACTCTAGGGGATTTATAAAATTAGCTTATTTTAAAAAAAAATTGTTCCTTTTTAAAAGCCCTGCTTGCCAAAACAAAGGAATTGACTTTGCGAATTTTATATTATATCTCTCATTTATATATTAATAAAGGAATGGACAAAAGCTGGGAGGAGGAAAGTGCACAAATCAGAGTCATGTTAGACCCTGGGGTGGCCACTGCGTCCTGTCCTGTCCTGGTGCTCTCCTGCGTGTCTAGAGAAACACCAGACAGACACAGAATACATTGTGTGACCGTCGCCCATCAGCTTCAACTCGGCTCACTTGTCAACCCCTGGATGGTAAGACATCAAAACCAACATGTTCACTCTTCCAGCTGAGCTCATCACATATTGAAAAGACTCGGCTAAACCTTTCTTCACACATTTGGTTCCATGTTTGGTCATTTTTCACCATTCAGGATAGATTTCATATTTCAGGCATATTTCATTTGCTGCATGCATGTGTACATTTAGAAATTATCAGAGCCTGGGCACAGACCTCTTTTTCTTTTTAATTTGAATCTCTTTATATTTTGGTATAGACCAGGGATCACCAAACTTGTTCCTGGAGGTCCGGTGTCCTGCAGATTTTAGCTCCAACCCTAATCAAACACACCTGAACAAGCTAATCAAGCTCTCACTAGGCATACTTGAAACATCCAGACAGCTGTTTTGAGGCAAGTTGGAGCTAAACCCTGCAGGACACCGGACCCCCAGGACCGAGATGGGTGATCCCTGGTATAGACCATATCAATGTGATCATGTCATTGGCCCATGAACATTTCCAGCTTATTATCAAACTATTTTATAACTGTAACAAGAGGCAATTCAATCATAACTTAATGTTAATACAACTATCATAATTCATACATTCATTTTCTTGTCGTTTTAGTCCCTTTATTAATCTCGGGCTGCCACAGCGGAATGAACCGCCAACTTATCCAGCATATGTTTTACGCAGCGGATGCCCTTCCAGCTGCAACCCATCTCTGGGAAACATCAATCAATCGCAATCGCAAAAAAAATCGCGATTTAAGCACCTGCAATTTCTATATCGCGAAGGCTGCAATTTTATCTATGAATTAATTTTGATTTTTGTTCACGTTCTTGTGTGCATGATTTTAATATGTTAACCAATCAGAGCTGACGTATTGCACAGCCCTAATACACACTCATTCACACTCATACACTACAGACAATTTAGCTTAGCTAATTCACCTATACAACGTGTCTTTGGACTTGTGGGGGAAACCAGAGCACCAGCAGGAAACCCACGCAACTACGGAGAAAACATGCAAACTTCACACAGAAATGCCTACGGACCCAGCCGAGGCTCGAGTTAGCGACCTTCTTGCTGTGAGGTGAACGGGCTACCCACTATGCTACCGTGGCGCCCAGCTATCATAATATTATTCATTAATATATGGCTCTTTTTGGATTCTTGGAAGTTATAGAAATAAAAAATATAAAGCATGAAATACGTTGGGACCATTGTTTTTGTTTACGTCTCTCAAAACAGTCTGTAGTTGTTAAATCTACACATTAACCACAGAAATTTAGCATTATCTGTCTCAATCTCTTTAGCACAACCAACTGTCCAAAAAAAAAAACTGTTGTAAAAAAAAAAAAAGGTAGAAAGTTATAATGGAATTTTTAAAAACAGCTGATAGTATTAGTCATGAAACAGGAAAATCTTCAACATCTGTGAAAACCTATATTTCAAACTCCTCCTGGGACATTCATATGATTTAATTCATTTGTTCATTCATTTTCCTTCAGCTTAGTCTCTATTTCAGAGGCCGCCACAGCGGAATGAATCACCAACTATTCCCATGTATGTTTTACGCAGCGGATGCCCTTCCAGCTGCAACCCAGTACTGGGAAATTTGTATAACATAAATCTGCAAAGTGTTGACAATGTTTACTCAAAAGTTGATGTGTCATTGTAGCTCATATAGTCCACATCACATCAGTTTGTTAAAGCACCGACTGTTGGTCAAACGTTTTAATTATATTTAAATTAATTTGTCTTAATGCAGGCGCCACGGTGGCCTAGTGGTTAGCACGTTCGCCTCACAGCAAGAAGGTCGCTGGTTCGAGCCCCGGCTGGGTCAGTTGGCATTTCTGTGTGGAGTTTGCATGTTCTCCCTGTGGTCGCGTGGGTTTCCTCCGGGTGCTCCGTTTTCCCCCACAAGTCCAAAGACATGTGGCATAGGTGAATTGGGTAGGCTAAATTGTCAGTATAGTGTATGAGTGTGAATGTGTGTGTGTGTGGATGTTTCCCAGGGATGGGTTGTGGCTGGAAGGGCATCCGCTGCGTAAAAATATGCTGGATAGGTTGGCGGTTGATTCCGCTGTGGCGACCCCGGATTAATAAAGGGACTAAGCTGACAAGAAAATGAATGAATGTCTTAATGCAGGGGTGCCCAAACTTTTTCTTACGAAGGGCCAAAAACCAAACTTGATTGAGGCTAGTGGGCCATGGTAAATATAGTTGCCATGGGTACTTTCCTAATTTATTTATATAATGTTTAACAATGACTAGAAAATATTGCCTTATATGAACTAATACAGTATCAATTCTGACATATCATAATGAACTTATTACAGTAAAAACAAAACGATCTCATTTATAACATAATTACACTAGTTTTTGCCTTGATTTGCTCAGTGATGTCTTTTGCATAATACTCTATCCGTTGTATTTACATTTTTAAAAAAAATAAAAATTCATTTACAACATTTCATTGAAACATTTAATTTCAGTTTGCTCTAAATAAAATAAATAAAAAGCAATAAATCAAACAAACAAAAAGATTATGTCAAATTAGAAATGACAATCTCTGTGTTAAAGGCATTTGCCCCAACCCTCTCCATCATTCTCATTCTCCTCTCAGATGGGACGGTGGGCCTAATCAAAGGTTACAATGGGCCAATTTTTTACAACTTTGGGCATCTCTGTCTTAATGGGTTTAATCACTGATTTTCTCTAAGTAGCCTCTTCCTGTCATGACTCCCTCCTTATTTTACTTTCGATGTGCTTAGCTCCTTTTGTTGTTTGCAAAAATAATTATTGCAAAAAGCTGACCTGAAAACAGTATAAAAGATTTCTGAAAACATACAGTATAATTATGTGAGGAACTGAATGGAACTGGTTTTTCTCATTCAAAAGATGTACTCAATCATTAGCATGACAATTGTTCATGAAATACACGGCAGCCCATAGCATTTCAAAATCAAACCTGATGTAAATTCTGTAGTGTGATTTGAAGCTTACGACCGGAGCTTGTGATGGCCGTTGTATGTGTGCATCTAAAAAAAAATGTATCGTGTACCATTATCAACATCAATCTGTTTTTGTCACACTTTAGGTTCAGGACACTACCGCAGAAACACTGACAGGACTGCTGGATGGCATTGATTGGCTGCTGAGACACTCTGGAGTCAAGCTGTAACCACATAAACTGATTTAATATTATATTATAACAGGCTGCATTTCAAAATCTGACTATCTGAAGGATACTACATACAAATCACACTATTATTGGTGGTTGCATCATGAAATTTACGTAATTCAGTGACTCAAAATGTTTTGCACTTTTTTTAAACTCTCACTGTTTGTCTCAATGTTGTTTCTTATTTGACTATATCATTTATTTTTGTATATAGTTCCTTACACTCTAAATCTTGCTGTCTTGTATTTCCTACTCGTTTTATTACAGGGCTCAACATGATCAAAATTGTGCTAATAATCATGTTGCACACTGTCCATTAGAAATCCTTTTTTGACACTATAATACTTTTTTATTTGATTAAATAATGAATTAGGGCGTCACGGTGGCACAGTGAGTTGCCTCACAGCAAGAAGGTCGCAGGTTCGAGCCTTGGCTGGGTCATTTCTGTGTGGAGTTTGCATCTTCTCCCTGTGTTCGCATGGGTTTCATTTTGGGTGCTCCGGTTTCCCCCACAAGTCCAAAGACATGTGGTACAGGCAAATTGGGTAAGCTAAATTGTCTGTATGTTTGTGAATGAGTGTGTGTGGATGTTGGGTTGCAGCTGGAGAGAGATGGGTTGCAGCTGGAAGGGCGTCTTCGTTAATTTGGCGGTTCATTCTGCTGTGGCGACCCCTGATTAATAAAGAGACTAAGCTGAAAAGAGAATGAATAAATAAATAATGAATTAAAGTAGTTTCATGTCATTTTACTAAATAAACAAGGCTAAAAAATGCTAAAGAGGACTGTTCACACTCACGAAATTAAATAATTAGTCTATTAAAAAAATTAAAATAAATGCAGTGTTCAAAAAACTGTAATACTCATCCAGCATGCGGGCTCTAAGGGTTGTCTGACTATACATATGTTTTGGATGTTTGCGCCCTGATAATATTGTATAAGGAGTTTAAACCGACAAGGTTAAAGTTCTTACAGATAATACATTTTTATGATGATGATGATGATGATGATGATAAACTGCTGTGTCACGTGAACACCATTGACATGATGAACCCAAAGGAGGTTTTGTCTTCAGAGTATCAGAGACACAGGCTGTAAAGACTCAACCATCATGAAAGCAGCAACAGCTGATTTGCATTTAAGTACACACACATATAAACTGTAAGAAAGATTATTTGTCGAGTTACTTTACAAAATTGAGTATCAGTGGGTAACTAGTTATAACTTGTAACTGTTAAGTTGACTTAACTTATTTTTTATAATCATTATGTGTAAGACTTTGAGTTGATGTCTTTGGCAATTCAAAGACATGAGCTGAAAACACAGACAAATCGGCTCTTCCCTTCATTTACATCTGAAGTATATCCCAAAACCCCCTCTGTTTTATGCACCCTCATCTCACACAAAATGGTCACCTCAAAGTATGAACTGTTCTATATCAATGCAAGTGACTTTATCTATATGTTTGATATCATTTGAAATGTCTCAGTGCGACTGGTACAATGGTCTCATTCCCTCAGAAATAGCCATAACCAAATAATAAATATATGGCTTCAGGTATTTTTTACACCACTGCTAAGGGTGTGACCGGGGGGTTCAGAAACCCTCACTGAATGTAAATGCCTTTTGTTCTTCAACACACATCCCTTGGTTCGGATATTTAAGGTTGGGTCCCAAGCTGTTCAGGGCGCTTCTGCATTCAGAGTGGCCCATGGTGCTGAGTTTCTTAAAAAAATCCGCACTATGTAGAATTTGAAAGTCAGGTATGCAGCTTCTGATCTTGGAATTATCTTTGAGAATTTGATGTTTTGTATTGATTGTTTATGGATTGACTGAATTAATTGGCATAATATACATTTACTTGACTAATAAATTGTTATATTTGAATGTATCCTTGTTACTCTGAAAATGTTTACTCAGATAAGTCAAGAATGTGCTAGATTTCATGATAGACTAAATATAACACGTTAGAAAAGTATAACACATCCTAGAAATTCCAACTTGTTGTTTGACTTCAATTATGTTATTCGTTGCAAATCACTACGGTGAGTCAGGGTAAATGCATTAAGATGAATGTGAAGCCGAAAGGTGGCGCATCTTAAATGGTGCTGACGGCCTAACCTCTGGTTAAATACTTCAATCATAATTAAGTTGTACGTGGTTATTTCAATCATGGAAAACTGGAGCTATAGAGATACTGGTCTAACCCCTGGTTAATGTTTCGACATTAATTAAGTTGTACGTGATTATTTCAATCATGGAAAACCAGAACTATAGACTACCCAGTCTAACCCCTGGTTATTGTTTGAACTTTAACTAAGTTGTACATAGATGATTACAAGAATCAAATGAGATTACTATTTAAATAATGGCATTGTCTGTCTGTCTATTAAATAGTATTGATCACAAACCTCTAATCGTTGACCAAACTAGTGAGTTTATGATGCATTACAGCCGGCGTAAAGTAACATAGATTCACAATAAATGAGTAAATAAGAGTAAAAAGTACTAATGGAGTCAGAGTAAATGCATTAAGATGACTGTGAAGCCGAAAGGTGGCGCATCTTAAATGATGCTGACGAACTAATCGCTGATTAATATTTCAATCATAACTAAGTTGTACGTGATTATCTCAATCATGGAAAACTGGAGCTATAGAGATACTGGTCTAACCCCTGGTTAATGTTTCGGCGTTAATTAAGTTGTACGTGATTATTTCAATCATGGAAAACCAGAACTATAAACTACCTAGTCTAACCCCTGGTTATTGTTTGAGAATTAATTAAGTTGTACATGGGAAAATTCGGTAAGAGTTATAAGATTATTCAAATATATACCAAAATATCTCATAAACTGTTAAATTAATAAAGTAATATTAAACTATAAAATGGAGTCAGATAAAACGAGAACAAACGTATTAACATTCTAAATCATCTTATATCAAAATTGGCGTCAGATATGAGTTAAACTTGAAGTAAATCAACATTGTGCCCTGGAAAGATGGAACATGCAAATGAGCCTTCATCCAGCAGTAGACACCGCCGTTGGACTATTTGGCTGGACCTTATGAATGTTTCTGGCTTAAATGTGGACATATGTGTTTTGCATACATGGGACGTGTTTCTGACATATATGGGAGGTATATGGTTCGGACATACATGTAAACATATTTTTCTGACATATATGGGACATATTTGTTTCTGGCATATATGAGGGCTTATGTTTCTGACACATTTTGGGACATATGTGTGTCGGGCATATATGTGGAAATCTACCTTTGTGACATATATAGGACGTATATGTTTCTGACATATGATTCTGAAAACAAGGCACATAAATGATTCTGACATTTATGGGACATTTTCCCGGCATATATGAGGACATGTGTCTGAAATATATGGGACGTTTATTTGTTATACAAATAAGGGTTTTATACCTTTCGGGCATATACGTGGCAATAGATGTTTGTGACATGGGATATACATGATGTGTTTTATACATAAAAATACCATTTATGTTTCTGGCATGTATGTGTTATACATGTAGGGGACATATGTTTCTGACATATATGGGACATTTATGTTTCTGGCATACAGTACAGTATATAGGACATATATGTTTGACATTTATGGGACATATTTGTTTCTCATATATAAGTGGACATATATGTTTCTATCATAAAGCCATATATGTGCTTTACATATGCTTATGGACATATGCTTCTGACATATATGGGACATATATGTTTCTGGCAAATATGAGACATACTGTATATGTGTTTTACATATATGGACATATATGCTTCTGACACACACACACACACACACACACACACACACATATATATATATATGTATGTGT
>CAIGQQ010026963.1:9888081-9902358 GCA_903798035.1 Danio albolineatus | reverse complement strand
AGATAGATAGATAGATAGATAGATAGATAGATAGATAGATAGATAGAAGATGTAGACAAACAGATTTACTTGTGTAAAAAGAGTTAGATTCATCAATATGTCCTCATTCAAACTAAAAATAGACAACCTGAGATTATTCCAATCAAGTTATGGCGAAAAAAATAATCAAATATCTCCAATCAGACTAAATCTCATCCAAACATGTTGCAGTAAAGTGAACATAATGGCTTTCATTTTGCCTGTTGTTGCAATATGTTTTGTACGCACCAGCGAGAGAAATCCAAGAGCACATCCAGAACTGACTGAGCGTGTTAAGACAAAGAAAGCATTGCGTTTATATGTTGATTTTCATACAGGTCACTTTGATGTGCTTCTTCTCTATGAAACACTTTTGAATACCTGTGGCATGGACTGAAAAACAGAGCTGCGCAGATAAAGAGGTGGGTCACCGACAACGTGACTAACATTTCAGAACTTATGTTAGGATGTGGGTTGTTTACTCCGATTTTTCCATCATGCACAGTAGGTCAGAGTCTGCACATTATCGTATTTTTCCTTTTTATAGTAATGTTTCATATTTTGTTCCACTCATAGACAGCCTTCCTGTCGGAGCATATAGGGCTGTTGTTTTCTATCTGTGAATATAATTCATCCTATTTTCTCTTCAGATGATCCTTGCGACATCACCCAGCGTTGTTACGGTTACCAGTCCCCCTCACAAAAGACAAGCAACAGGTCTGAATTTCATCTGCAGGTCTGGCCTTGTTAGTATACATTTGTATTCTTACGTGTTCCTTCGGGAATTAGGGATAGTGTGTAGTTCCTTTTTGTTCTATAAATATAGCTATATTTTACACATGGCTCCATGTTCCTCTTTCTTCTTATACACTTCCATTTCTCGCTGCCAATTAGGGTTTAATGTCTTATTTGTATTTCTCGACGTTAACCTCCATTAGTGCCATCCCTGCTCAGGAATATATGAGGAAAACATGTTATTTGCATACTATATTAAAACACTGACAAGGATGCTAATTGTTTTGTTTTTACTCAAGCCACTGAGAATGTCAGCGAGTGCATAAAAACACCTCTTTCGACTACAAAGGCCTCTAGTTCTCTTTAAGTATGTATTTAAAGAAATAGTTCAACCCAAAATGGCAAATTCCTCACCTTTTACTCACACTCAATTGGTTTTGAACTCAAAAACAATGTATTATGAAGAAAGCAGCCACTGACATCTATAGTAGGAACAAAAAATATATAAATCCAGCATCAATTCTTTAGGTTCGGAACTGACGGAAGATTACAGAACTTTCGTTTTTGGAGGAAATATTCCTTTTATTTTTATTTCAGCAAAGTTATAAGTGACCATGGGTCCGTTCTTCTTACCTTGCTTAAATGATCTAAGATGATTTGACAGATCCCAGATCTTTAAATCTTAATAACTGATCTCTGGATAATTTGGTTCTTCAAACAAATTCGCGAATCAGATTAAAATATTAATCAATTTAAAAATTTGTATAAATATATATTATTAAAAGGCATATAATGATTATAGTGATTGAAAAAAGGATAAAATGAGGAAGGTATGATGAAATTTAAATTAATGGCTATTTGCAGTACTATGTTTTGATTGATTGATTGATTGATTTATTGTTATAAAATGCAAATGTATAAATGGAATCAAACATGTCGAATGTTAAAGATGGCAAAAGGATAAAATATGTCCAATGTAAAAAGAAGAGATAAGTAAAAATAAATAAATAAATAAATAAGTTTAAGTAATAGACGAATGATGTGTGTGGTAATGGGGTGGGAAAATAATAAGCTTGTGCTTCATCCTGCTCCATTTTCGACCATGTTGAAATTTATTTTTTTTGTTAAAGATATTTTATGTATGATATATTTTTGTTCAAAAATAAACTAAATCAAATGTCTGTATGAACTGATCTTAGATCGCTGCATGTGTTGTGAAGGACAGATCTATCCATCCTCGAAATCATGATCAGCAATCAAATGGCTGACGGCACAGCAGCGTAATGACATTGTGTGATTAACATTTATTTATCCACTTGAGCAAAACTACATGAAGTATATTAATGAACGGTTTGTTAAATATGATACGCAATAACTTTCCACATTTGTTGAGGGCTGCAGGCTTTACACCTTCATGTGTCAAGAGTATTTAGTTATTTATTTAGTTTTACGTTTAAAGAGAATTTTCTTTATGATAGTAGCCTAGGCCTATTCAGGTTTCTTAATGAATTGCTGTTTAAATTAATTTTGCATCAAAAAAACAATTTGATATCTGTAAAACTGTCTGCAACTTTCCCTGTCACCGTCTTATTATTGTTTGTTTGCTTACTTTATTAATCCCCAAAGGAAAATTCACGTCACAGCAGAGCTTTCCATACTAAAAATAGATAAAGTTACATATATATAAAAACAAAAATTAAATTACATACATACTGCACACCCTAGTTCCAAAAACAACGAGTAAACACTTGTCCATATCTAATAACTATTACATTCATTCATTCATATTCTTTTCGGCTTAGTCCCTTTATTAATCCGGGGTCGCCAGAGCGGAATGAACCGCCAACTTATTCAGCATTTGTTTTACGCAGCGGATACCCTTCCAGCCACAACCCATCTCTGGGAAACACATCCACACATTCTCATTCACACACATACATTATGGACAATTTAGCTTACCCAATTCACCTGCACCGCATGTCTTTGGACTGTGGGGGAAACCGGAGCACCCGGAGAAAACCCCGGGGTGAACATGCAAACTCCACACAGAAACGGGGATCGAACCAGCGACCTTCTTGCTGTGAGGCGAACGTGCTACCCACTAGGCCACCGTGGCGCCCTTGATGTTTTATATTTACTGAAAATAAATTGACGCATTTTGTGAAATGTTTTGAAAAAAATAGATCTTTTGATTTTTGTTAAAGTATTTTTTATTCTATATTGTAAATTGAACGTGCATTACTCCAAAAGAAACTTTTTTTGAAAACTGAAACATTGTTTAATAAACGTATTTAATGTTTTATATTTACTGAAAATAAATTGACGCATTTTGGCAAAATGCCTTTTAATAGTTCTTGAAAGAACACATTTGACACTGTTAATGTACAACGCGTCTCGTCACTGTAGTGGTAACATCATGGAGCAGATTTGTACCTCTGATGAAGGTACAATATTGTATCTGCAGTTTTTAAAAACCAAAAATACATTTTGGTTTCCAGTGGTCATGTCCTTACAAAGGTACAAACTGCAATGGCACAAATTTGTTTCTTTGTCTTAAGGTACAATTCTGTTCCATAAGCAGTGACAAGGGTTTGTACCTTCTTTTGTACAACATTGTACCATTTTTTCTGAGAGTGTGTGGGAGGTCTGTCAAGCTTTCAAGCAAAGGAAACAAGCCAATGCATTGTGCATATGGATTGTGCAAATCTGATACCCGGAATCCTAAAAGTTTGGACATGGTGGTGGAATTATTTTCCCTTCCCGAAACCTAAAACCCAAAGGGAGGAATGCCTGCCGTGGATCAAGCTGTGTGGGGGGCCACTGATCACAGCACAATCCAGTGATATTCCATCTGTTTCACGCTATGAATATTTATATCAACAGTCCAAAACAGAGATACAATCACAAACTGTTCATTGTGAACACTTGCGATCCATATTCTGCATCCGCCAGTAATTTAACGGCGTCATGTAACGCCCTGTAAGAGCTCAAACTGGGCGATGTTTACATCAATCAAGTAAGATATTCATCAGCAATTTATTTGGTGTCAGTTCATTTGCTTAGATGAATATTTACTGGTGGAGAAAATCGATTTTCACTTTTATTGTTTTCACTTGGATTAGCATTTCAGTGTATACTTTAACTGCACTTAACAAAAAATTAGAAAAGAAACTGTATAAAAAGCATAGGGTGAATTAAGGGTGATTGGGACATAAGGTTGAATGGGACAGTATAGCCATACAGATTTTATTTTTTTGCCTGATGAGTGAAAATATATGTTTTTTTGGCCAAGTCCTTGCTTTGAGACTATTTAATCAATATTGCATGCCCTCATTGGTGTGACATCATCTCACTGGGCGGGGCAAGCCTCAAACTGGAAGTTGATGCTGCAGCACATGAGGTGAGGAAAATGACATAAGCTTCAGCTAGTTTTCATAATAAGGTAATAAAATTGTTATATCTAAAATATTACAGAAACCTTTGATGGAAACATGAATATGATGTACTACTGCAACAAAATTTGTAAAAATTTTGTTAATATCATGTTTTCATTTTTAGTATTAGGTTGTTTTTATTTTGGACAGCATGGTTTTGGGTGATTGGGACAGTGCTGAAAAGCTATGCTAATCAAGAAAAAGATCAAGCTGTATATAGAAAATCATTTTGTATGCTCTGTATGCCTCCTCATTTATGCAACCCCTAATAAACCACAAAAATCTTACATGTTGCGGTTTGTGCAATAGCTAGCTGTGCTAATTAGCCCTAATAAACACACCAAATCTAACAGTAAGTTAAGGTTTTTGGCCAGAGTGTGAAACATCCCAAAATCAACTTTGCAGAGGCGAGTGAAAGGAGTTGTAAAGGGCTACAAGCACATTGCTGGAAGCAAGTCCCGCATTTCCCCAAGAAGATGAGGTCCAGTTAGCAGAGCTAGTTAAATGTCTGAGCAAGAGAGGGTTTCCCATGAGAAAACCTGAGATACAAGCTCATTCATTCATTTTCTTTTCTGCTTAGTCCCTTTATTAATCCGGGGTTGCCACAGCGGAATGAACCACCAACTTATCCAGCATTTGTTTATTGGGGATTAGCCAGGGGACAGTTCACCCAAAGGTTTACATAAAAGTTTTCATGTGGGGGGTTAGGGGGGTCATATTTGTTTCATATTGACTAATAAATTGAAAAATAAAAACTAAGAAAAGAGAAATGAGTCTTAATTATAAACGGAACAAATGAAATTCTGGCCTTTAACACATCAAACAGCTAACATGAGGAATAAATATTTGTAGATTAATGATAATACATGATGTCCCAATCACCCAAACATTCCTAAAAAATATTGTTTTGGCTCAGGTTATACTAAAGAGTTTGTCACACTTCTCTTCTGACATAATTATATTTCTTTCAAAAATGGATCGATAACATCTGCAGGGTTACAGAAATATATCATACATTGGGCTGATGTTTTTAATTCATTGCAAGAATAATTATATAACTCAGAATTAAAAAAAAATGTCCCAATCACAATAGAACTCAGAACACTGGAAGAACATAGTGTGAAGACAGACATCAACGCAGCAATACCAAGACTGAATGAAAACAGGGACTATAAATACACAAGGAATGATAGAACTGATAACAAACAGGAGTGAGACACAGGTGGAGGTGATGAACATAATTACATGGCGGGAACAAAGGAGCGCATGGTGAAGGTCACATGATGAAAATAAACACATGAGGAAGACTGGGTGTGATGCTACCATTCCGCACAAATCCTTCAATTTCCCCTTTCTTACTGTTCTTTCTATGAATGAATAGTGTAGAAAGCACAGCTCATGCATGTCACCTCATCGGTTAGTAACGGTAGATTTTATTGCACAACAATTAATCTATACAGCTTTCTGGCTAAGAGAAAAAACAAGAAATCAGTTCAATTTATAATTATCAGATTATTGTCAAATTTCACTTATTCTGCTGTGCATGAAAAAAGCCTTTGAATGGTCAGTGTTTGAGGCAGCTGCTGTTTGCGCTAGGCTTTAGCTTCAATTTTGATTAAACTATTTTCTAACTGGTTTCATATTATGCCGTGGATATACGCCTATAATGCGTACTGCAGTTCTTTTTGTCTTGCTGTCTCAGATATCTCACCTGTTCACCAAAAATTACTAATAATCTCTAATGCATTCATTCATTCATAATTTTCCTTTGTCTTAGTCCCTTTATTCATCAGGGGTCGCCACAGCGGAATGAACCGCCAACTTATCCAGAATCTGTTTTACACAGTGGATGCCCGTCCGGCTGCAACCCAGTACTAGGAAACATCCCTATTGCATGCATACTGTAATAAAAAATGTTAAAAACTGTAAAACTAATTACTGATGCACACATACTGTAGACGTGTCAGGCACAAAATCTTGACAGGCGTAACAGCAGTAACTAAGGAGGGCGGGGGTTAGCAAACGGTCAGTTAATCTCTGCTGTACCTATAGATTTAGTTTTAGTTTTAACTATTAAAGGCTTAGTTCACCCTAAAATGAAATTCTGTTATTACTTACTGTACTCACCTTCATGTCAGTCCAACCCCCTGAGACCTTTGTTCATCTTCAGAACACAAATTAAGATATTTTAGATTAAACCTGAGAGCTCTCTCATCCTCTAGAGACAGCAATGGTCCCTAGACATCCAAAGTTCAGATGATCCAAAAATATTGTCAGAACATGCCATTTGACTTCAGTGGTTCAACTGCAATCATACGAAGCTCCAAGAACAATTCAATTCAATTCAATACAATTCAATTAATTTCATTTCATTTCATTTCATTTCAATTCAATACAATACAATACAATACAATACAATACAATTCAATTCATTCATTCATTTTCTTGTCAGCTTAGTCCCTTTATTAATCCAGGGTCGCCTCAGCGGAATGAACCGCCAACTTATTCAGCATTTGTTTTACGCAGTGGATGCCCTTCCAGCCACAACCCATCTCTGGGAAACATCCATACATTCGCATTCACACACATACATTATGGACAATTTAGCTTACCCAATTTACCTGTACCGCATATCTTTGGACTGTGGGGGAAACCGGAGCACCCAGAGGAAACCCACGCAACCACAGGGAGAACATGCAAACCCCACACAGAAATGCCAACTGACCCAGCTGAGGCTCGAACCAGCAACCTTCTTGCTGTGAGGCGAACGTGCTACTCACTACGCCAAAAAAAGTGTCAGTCTAGTTTTCAGTGTTGAAGTTCAGTTTTGTTCAGTTCAGTTCAGAGTTCAAACACTGAAGAGTAATCCATCGATGCACAGCCCTACAAGTCCCGAACAATTGGCAAAAGTGAAGGATTAAAAAGTCTTGAGAGAAACCAGGCTCAGTTGGGCACGACGATTTCTCCTATGGCCAAACGTCTTGTGGCCAAGAACAATTTTGTGCTGAAAAAGTAAATGGTTTATACAAATGTGTTCACCTTTATCTTCTCAAAACCCTTGCCATCTATGGAGCATGAGCAGGGCCAGATTAACCAATTGGCATTATGGGCACAGGCCCAGGGGCCTGTGCACACCTGGGGCCCTTGCGTGGGGCGAAAAAAATGCCAATTTTGGCATATAGTGCACCTCGTTGGAATAAGCTAATAGAGAGATTCCCACCCATCACTGTTTGATTGACAAGGACAACATAACTAAAGAGCGCAACTGACAGCAGCGTAAGTGGTGTAGCTCGTGAAGTGTATGGCAATATGTTTTGACGCGATCGATCATGAAGCCGGTTCAAATCCAGCGTCTGACGAACACGTTCTTCTTTTTCCCCAACTACTTATCAGATTTTGCCTACTCTTCATCACGAGAAAGACAAGTAGGAATCATTAAAAAGTGTGTGTATTAGGGAAGACTCACATTCATAGACCTGGATTGGAGAGGTGTTATATCCAAATCTTATGCTTTGTGAGTTTCAGAAATTATACATTAAAATACCCCTTAAATCTACATTTTTAGTACTACTTCAGTGAACTTGAACAAGTAAATTAAAATCCATTAATTTTCACCAGTTTTATTAGTTTTTTTTTTTTTAAAGTGTGCTTCAAATGCTTTAAAAATAAGTTAAATCTTTGTAGACTAGAAATATATCTAATGTATATCATTTATTTGGAAAATGTGGGCAATACATTAATAAAAATATATTATTTAATCTTATTTTTTTTATTTAACTATAGGAGTGCGGCCAGGTAGAGGGCCCTACAAGACATTGTGCCCAGGGGCCTCTGAATTTTTAATCCGGGCCTGAGCATGAGGGAGTTCCTGGATTTTATCTAAAACAATATTTTGTTTTTTGAAGACGAACGAAGATTTACGGGTATTGAAATGATGTGAGGTGAGTAACTAACAACATAATTGCAGATTTTGGGTGACCTAATCCTTTAATTGGCCAATTAAGTTTACATCGGCTCAACTAAAATGCCTTATAACAGATTTTTAGGTCAAAAAATGTGCATTTGAGTTATATTGGATACCTAAAAACAGGTGATTTGTTTAATGTGGATGAAAGCCACGTTCTGTCTCTATTCCTGTCCAATAACCTGATATTTACTGTCATTTCAATTACACGCGACTTATACAAATGCTGTTATCTTAATGCCTCAGGGAACTTAAAACCAGTGCTGGGTCCAACAAGCCGACAGGCAGCACAACAGCCTTCTAATCCAATTGAGGCCCAGCTAGTGACACTGGGGTAAACACACATTAGCTTAGTTTGACACCAACAAAGTGAATTAGGCTTTATTTGGAACCAGAAAAGGCCACGTTTCACAACACAAAGTAGGTTTTTAGAGGTATTTCTGTCCATGCTATGCTTTTCAAGGTTCATCTGTTAGATATTTGTTTTGCAGATAAACATGTGAGGTAGCTAAACGTATGAAAAACCAGCTCAAAAACAATGGATATCACAGTATGCTTGAAAAAGTTACAATATATGCATGATATCTTAAGACCCTAACCCAAAAATGACACGTGAAGCACATTGGTGAGAGACAAATAGGGCAACGAAACCACCTGCAATGTTTAAATTATTCTGAGAAGAGAGAAGCGTCTCGTCCAAAAGCTTTGTCTACATGCCACATTCGTTTAATGTGAAGTTGCTGTTTCTTTTTTCTACTCCTATTCACTGAGGCACTATATAGGGAGCAAAGAATGGGCCCCTTTCAGTGGACCTCTCCTAAAATCTGATCAAAATTCACCACAGGGCTGTCACACCTCACATGGTTATGGCTTATTTTTGAAAGATTGATATAAAAATCCTTGAAATAATAGATATTTAGGACACCCCTGGGTTTGAAGCGTAATATACAGCTTCTTCCATATTCTTCCAAAAGTTGCACTCATTTGCTTCATATTAAACAGACAGGCATCGGTAGACAGATGCAGTTCGTGGATTAATATTTCACCTTGTATGGTGAAACAAAATTAAAGTTTATGAGAAGCTCTGAGGATGTCAGACTTGATTCAAACATGTGAGTTTTTAAGTGTCCTGTTTGGTGTCAAACTAAACTCTATTTAAGCCAAATTCAGTCCAAATGTTGAAGGCATGATAAACTATGACCTAATGTTATGATGAGGTAATTGCTCAGGCAAATATTTATGATGGTTTGGATTCTGTTCTTTCACTGGCAAACTAGAGAAAGAGGAAAAAGTAAATATTCACAGCCCTGCGCAAATATTATAGTGTGCTCTTCCCACTGCTAAATTACTGTCATTACTTTCTTGCTGGCAGTTTCATTGTTTTCTTGATAATTCTAAAGAACTGAAAACTCTCAAACTTACAAGATTTCACGCAAATTACATTTTACATCAAATTAAATGTACAAAAGTAAGCTTTTTTTTGGACATAAAGTATACTAATGTGGATACTTCTGTGAAATGATAAAAACAAAACAAAACAAAAAATCAGTCCTTATTCAACATAATTGAATGAAAAAAATGAAAGAACTTACAGTATTTTGACTTAAATATAAAATGTTTATAATTTATATTAAAATATTTATTAAAATATATAGATTAAAAGTGATCATACGTAACATCAATTAATTAAAATTATGTAAAACTTGCAAGCAAGTGGGTCAAATCTAGAAGTTTAAATGATAATTTAAAAAGCATATATTTTTAAAATTACAATGGCACTCACAGCAAAAAAAAAATCAGTGTACATTTAACTCAATTTGAGTTTAACTTAACACTCCTTGGTGTACATATGACTCCCTCCATTTTGGAGTTAAAATAACACTTTCTAAAGTGTAAAATTTGCACATTACTCAGAGTTCATTTTAACACATTGAGTTTATTCTTACATCAAACTGGAGTGTGTGTTACTCTTCAAAGTGTTAATATATAAAATTTGTACATTACTGACTTTATTTAATAACAAATAAATCTAAATGGATTATGAATCCATGTATAAGCTAATGAGTGCATATACATTGCTTCTGATGAGAATTAATTTATTATATCTTATTATTTATTATATCATCAGGACTCGTAAAACATACTGGTTTGATCACTGTTTGTCCGAAATAATAACCGGTTTGAGTAAAAAAAAAATGCCACTAGTGGGAAATATGCTGCATAATGGGGTAAAAGTTTAACACTGAAATGAAAACCTCTTAAATATACGCTCTTTCACACTCGTGGATTTAATGTACTCCGGTTTTAACACTGAACAACACCAAAAAAATCACACTGTATGTTTAACACTGGAATTTTTGCAGTGCTGGGATCTGTAAAAAAACATCTCTTAATATCAGATGATTCTAGTTTTGGCTGGCACGGTGGCTCAGTGGTTAGCACTGTCGCCTCACTGCAAGAAGGTCACTGGTTTGAGTCCCGGCTGGACCAGTAGGCATTTCTGTGTGGAGTTTGCATGTTCTCACCGTGTGCTCCGGTTTCCCCCACAGTCCAAAGATATGCAGTATAGGTGAACTGAATAAGCTAAAATTGTCTGTATAGTGTATGAGATGGGTGTATAGTGTTTCAGGTTTATAATGTCAGGTTTTACAAACCATTATTATTGTATTTGACCAATGCACTTTTTTGCCTAACATTAATAGGGTTGATATTTTCTCTGTGCTTCTTAAATTCATTTTTTTAAGCAAAGAGGTCAAAAGCATGGGTGCGTTTTAAGCAGGTGACAGCCAGGTGACAGCTTTCCCAGAAAACAGAACGTTACTCTAATGTTCAAACATTCCAATGGGTACTTTTTAGAAACCAAATAAAAACGAAATTGTTCTGACATCTGACAACCTAAACAAACCTTTCCAAAACAAACCTAGGCATGTTCTCCTATAACCTAGAGGAATTACTTTGTGTAAAGAATATAACCAACAGAGAACATTCTAGGAATGTTCTGGAGACCAAAAATTATGGTTTGTATGTTTATTTTTATGTGTGTGACCAAACGCTGTCCAGCTAAATGTCCAAAAAGAGCAGGCAGTGTCCTCTAACCATAATGAGAGATGAAGTGATTTGAACTAAAATCTGTCTGAGAGCAGTTCTTTCTCTCGTAAAAAAAAAAGACACCAAGGGTCAGTCCCTGTAAAATGCTAAAAACCAGAACCAGCTTATAAACAGAATATTGCAAACAAAAAGAGTGAGTGTTGACATTTAAAACATCAAAAGGAAAGCGCCCGCAAGAGCTATATTGACTCTGCTAAACTAACTCTGGTTGAGTGTTTTGCAGGGACATGCTGAGAGCGGAGTGAAAAATGACCCTTTCCTTACTTATTAGAGGATTTTTTTATTTTTTTTCAAAATTTTATCATTCACCCAAAAATAAAAAAATAGGTGATTCCAATCCTTTATGGGTTTCTGTTGAACAAAAAAGGAAGATATTTTGTTGATGTAAGATACACTGATAGCCTCTGACTTCTATAGTAGGAATATATAAATATATATATATATATATATACATATATATTGCTTAACAAAGTAAAGAAGATAAAACAGGTGTGAAACAGGTGGATATAGTGAATAAATAATAACAGAATTAAATATTTTGGAAAAAACAAATCCCTTTAACTTAACTCTGACTTTTATGTTAATTAATTATTTAACAGATGTCTGCAAAATAATCAGTTAAGAAAACTGAGAACTTAAGCAAGGGACCATGTATGATTCACATTTACAGTTCACAGGCAAAGTGCAGTTTTTCTTTTTCTTTTTCTTTTTGCTAGGCTATTAGGTGTAAGTAACGTTATATTGTAAATTACTGCATAAAAAAGAGGGACATATTTGCACTAATCTGTCATTTCTCTATCAAGTTAGCATGTATGCCCTATATATCGCCTTGGCTAAACTTTAGCTAACTTGTACATGATTGCTCATGAGTCAAGACACACTGACAATATTTGCCTTTATTCTTTTGGACAATTGCTGTAAATCTGAGTTGAGTATTTTGTTCGTCACCACTAACCTCCACACTGTAAAGACGAGTGATGCTTGAATTTACATCAGCCACTGTGTGTGCTCGAGCAGGGGTCCACTAAAGCCCCCTCCTCTGCACGTGCCTGGTGTTTTGGATGTAAAACGCGCTGGTGGGAGACCGCTATGTTTCTCAGCTCGCGCCAGGACTCGAATATCTGTCGACAGGGGGCGCGAGCCAGTGACACTGCCCAAGTCCAGCGAACTGTGAATCTGTGGACTTGAAATATACTACGCAGTCAACGTGAGACCCTTCAGGATCCGCGCTGTACCCCTCGCTGCCTCCTGGCAAATCCCTGTCAACACTTTTCCGCGCGTTCAACCTGAAAACCCCGCGACGCTTTTCGCAGTTTTTGCTGAACAAAATGTTCGGGTGATCTGATGAGAGTTAATTGACCACGCTTTCACACCGTTTTTTTAAAGGGGGAGAATATCGAGAGACCCACGACACGCACGTCTGTTGATCCGGATGAAGCAACTGCTGAAAAAGTGAAAACTCGCCACAGATTTTGCTCAAGGACAACTTATCCGAGGCTGAGTGAGTTTATCTGTCTGTTTTATCAAGTGCTTGTATGGTTTGCGTTCATAAATCTGGGTTTGGGTGCTTTAGTTGGGCTACACGTTGCTTTAAAGGGGTGTGCAGAGCTCTCGTGGAGCACGGGGCGGTCAACAGTTTGCGAAATCCGTGCTTCATGTGCACTTTTAAAAGTCTTGATAATTGGTGGTCTCGTTCGTGCTCATCTTGTGCTGTTCTCTCGTCTAAACTTTGCTCTGGGTAAGTGGAAATAAGGCAGAAATGTAGTTTACGCTCGTCCCCAGTTTGTTTATAAGGGGCCTCAGATGGCTTATCGGCTGCGAAAAGTGTTTGAAAATATTTATTACCCTCGTTAAACCAAGGCCAGGGTAGCGAGTTAAACAGAGCGGGAATTAATGGACACATTTGCTGTTTATTCCTGGTATGAATCTGTGTGGCAGCTGGATTTGTGCACAGGGTTTCTGTCATGCAGGTGTTTTCTGCAGGTTTGGCACATCTCGGCACACCTGGGTGTAAATCTGTGTCTGTGTGCTTGTTTTTTATGTTGAATAAGCTGTGGAAAATATTGGTAATGTCTATAACATTTGTTATCTTTGATAACAAGAAAAATAAGGTAAACATTTAATTGTATGTATATTTTGACATTAATTTTAGTAAATGATTTAATATTTCACATTATTGAAGTTGAATCGTCCCTTAAAACTTAAATTTCTAAAAGCGTAATAATTAAATTGATATTTTCCCCATAGGAATAGTTTCTTCATATTTTAAAATGACCTGATTCTCATGATTAATTTGAGCAATTCCAGTGTTACGGATGTGACATTTGCAGTATAAACTAAACACATAAATTCACATTGTAAGTGTGTGTTACAATCAAAATAGCGAAACCCTTCTAATCTTTTTTGTGTGTATTCTTGTATTTCACAGTGCTGTACAAATACTCAAAAATGTCTTGGTCAGTGTTTTCAAACAATTATATTTGATTTACCAAAATCTCACAAGTGGAAATTTCTCATCAGTCCTATCCATAACAGAAAATTGTCACATCCATAACGAAGCTTTTTCTTCATAAATGCAAAAATGTAAATTAGAATAAAACCAACCATTTTTGTTCTATAGAGAGCTGACACTTAGCCTTGTGATTACCATTATTTCTTTTGGATTGTGCCGTTTAATCTACAGAATTTCTACAAAGTGTGTTGTAGACTGTAAACGCTCAGACTTTTTTCGTCACATCCATAACGCATGTTTATTTTCCGCATTTAAAGTATAAAAATAGTTTTCAGATTGATATTTTTCTGATCCCATAATTCGATGTATATTTGTTTTGGAAAATGTAAACAGATGTTTCTATATAATGTTAACATACACCTTATCTGTGCGTTTATGTTTTGAGTTTTTACTGCAAATGTCACATCCATAACGCTGGAATTGCTCATATATATTTATATATATATATATATATATATGTATATGTATATGTATATGTATATGTATATATATATATATATATATAT
>CAIGQQ010026963.1:9875035-9887981 GCA_903798035.1 Danio albolineatus | reverse complement strand
GTATATGTATATATATATATATATATATATATATATATATATATATATATATATATATATATATGTAGTCACCTTGGAATTATAAGGTTCTATCTGCGTTCTGAATGATTTTGAGATATTGAGCTTCAAAGTTTTTGCATTCCATAGTAAACAATACATGTTTAACATTTGTTTTTAAAATAAAAAGTCTTAATATGTATAATTTTATTTATTTATTTATTTTTCCAAAACAACTAACCACATACTTATGAGATCATAAATCTATCAATCTGTAAACATATTTAATATTTTCAATGAGGAAAATCAACAAGCGTTATGGATGTGACCAAAAAAGTCTGCATGTTTACAAGTATTCAACATACTTTTGAAATTTTTCACATAAAAACAAGTGTATCAAATATATCAAATATAATTGTTTGAAAACATTGACAGAGACATTTTTTGAGCATTTTTATAGTAGTGTAAAATACACAAAAAAAAGGGTTTTGGGGAAAAAAAATTTTTTTCATGGCAAGGTAGACATTTGCATGGAATTTCTCTTTTATATTTGTTAAATCATTTGCCTTTTTCATGGTTAAAAGAGTAGAAAATAGAAAAGGGTTTGTCTTTGTTAGATCAAGACCATCTTCATAGCAATTGCACTAGAGGAAACATGTTATAGAATTGATTAAAAATGTGTTTGTGTGCGTGTGTGTGTTATATATACAAATAATAGAAAGTGTCAGTAAAAGGAGTGTTGACAAATGAATGACTAAAGATTTGAATTTGAAACGCTGCAGGAGAAAATAATCAGCGATGATATTAACTGATTAATTTTCACATGGTTTGTCCTGAAGAATGAAGAATATTAAAACACATGCAAGTTTCTTGTTTACCTAAATTGTCAAATCGATCTGGCTGCCCAAGAACAATCTTGCTGTGAAAACTTTTCGTTGCGTTCAATACTTTGAAATCAAGAAAGCTTTGAAATTATCCTAACAACCTCAATCTAATTTCAGACAAAATTACACTAAAATGACTCCCTGAATCCAATATTCTCTGCATTGTGCATTTCCAAGCAGGCATGACAATGCATGTGTTATTTCACAAAATCCTCAACAAAGAGATGTAAAGGAGCTGCGATAAAAATTCCTCGTTTTTTCACACATGCTTAAACATAAAGGTCATGAGTTGCTGCGTGAAATGAGTCTGAGAATGAAGCACACAGGCAGCTTGTTCTGAAGAGTGATGTCTTAAGATGATTTGTGCACATAACTGTAAAATCTATTAAACGATTTGGCCAGAAATTACAACTATGACTTCCAGTGCTGTTTGCAGTAGCAGCTCGTTTGTTTTAAGCTGTTTCTGGCATGTTTCATCCAATACTTCAAAGGTGTTCAGGTTGTACAGGTTTCCAGCTCAAGGCCTGACAAGTACAGAACAGCTCAAGTTAAACTGTACATTTTTGATCAGCTGTTTTCCACTCAAAAGCTTGCTCAATGCCAAGGAGCTGTTCAGGCAGACACGTAGAAAAATGTTGTTTTTTTTCCTAGAGAGTCGGTAGCAGATTCTCCTTTGCTAATTGCAAAAATGTTGCGCCGCTATTGACCCTGAAATTCGTTATTGATTTCAACTCATTATTCATTATGAAACGGTGCCTATCCAACAGTATAAGCACTTGTTTCTGCTTAATGTGTAATGAAATGTTTTCTGTGTGGATGGTAATTGCAGGCTTGCAGGAACATTTTGTCTTGGCTGAAAGCACACAGAAGGAGATTGAGGTGCAGGTTACCATATGGTTTGGATGTTATTTTAATATTTGGACAGTTATGGTATTAAACCTAAAATATTATAAAAAAAATAAACCTGCATATTATTACATTAAAGAGCCCATATTTTGGGTTGAGAACGGTTCAATTTCACTTTTTGAAGTCCCAAACAACAGGATAATATGTATGCAAGGTTAAACACTTTCAATGTCTTATAAAATCTATTTATTTTTACTTAATTTTCCCACCGACTCTCATATGAATCGTCTGAGCGAGTCTTTTTCCCTAGCACCTCCTTTACGTGACGTTACCACGTCACGTCACGCTGCCACGTCACGTCCTTTACGTGTCAGCAGCCCAATGCCAGAACATATTTGAAAAAAAATCACTGCAGTTGTACAACAGCGTATTGCTATATTCATCATCATAACAACAAGCATTCAGTACTAATGAACACTTCATGGACTATTGTAAGCCAACAGATAAATGAGCTAAATGGCTACAGCTACATGCTGCACGGAGCAAACACAATACAGACAACTACATCCATATTTACCTTGTTACAGTGAACAAGATGATAGTTATTTTAATCACACTTACAGGTTGTGATTCGGTGGAAGAACATGCTGGTCCAAATAAACTGGGTGTTGTACCATCCTTTAACAACAACCGTGCAACAAATCCCGCGTTGTAAGCGTGTAGATTGGTGTAGCTCTCTTCAGAGAAATGACGCGAACACAGCACCATGTTGGGGCTATAATTTTCAGGTATTTTACCATAAATAAACCTAAACCACTGACTCTTCACTGAGCTTCATCTTTAGGTAGGGAAAAGAACACAGCTTTTCCCTCGCACTTCAGAGCACAGCGTCTACGGGACAATGCGATACAGTGCTTGTCGTCTTCCACTTTTTCTTCCTGTCTGTGGGCGGATAGTTAAATTTTCCCGGGGTCTGCACGTGCAACTAGTGGGCGGGGCTTATGTTTCGCGTTGACGTCAAGCCGAATCGGCTAAAGACTCGTTATAAGAGCGATTCATTTGATGAATGGTGAGTCGACTCTTTTATAGATGAATTAATAGTTTTAAACACTGTGCACTTTTAGATTTAAGCCTTAGCTGGACATTTCACTTCCCTTAGAGCTGTGTAACACACTGCATGGGCTCTTAATAGTAATATAATATGAGTAATAATAATATGAGCTCTTTAATAGTAGGCCTGTATAATATGTAAAACATTTAGGTGAAAATGTACGTTATTAACATTAATATTACATTATTTGATTGTCATAATGTATTTAAGTTTCATTTATGTGCTTTTTTTGGTGAAGAAATTAGTTTTAAGTTTGCATTCAGATTGTAGTTGTTGTCATCGTCAAAAGCAGCTTTAACGTAAAGTGCATGTTCTCATGTATTGACAAGGCAGATGCTGAAAACATCCAGAATGTCATGCATGTTTAAACAGAGACATGGAGAACATGCAGACGTCTTATCGACATGCACAGAATGGCTGTTGTTGCATTGATTTTTGTGATGATAGGTTTTTAGATTATTATATATTCAGTAAAATGTCCAGTTCTTATGCTTTTTAGGGGTACGTACTAAAACAAAATGAACTTATCTTAATGTAAATTTACTGGATGATGGAACGATAACAGAGTTCCAATAAAATTTTTTGTAATGTTTATACGAAAATAAAAGCAAAATGACAAATGTGCCAAGAAGCTAGTTATCTGTTTTTCAGCCAAATCTGTCTTTAAACTTAAATAAAAAAAAAAAAAAAGGAGAAAATATCTTACTTTTGTCTTGATGATGATTAATATTGACTTTTATGAATATGTTATTGTGATAGTGTTTTTGGCCATATTGCCGAATCGATTATCGTTATCAACATAAATTTGTGTTTTCTTCCAATGTCGCACAGTTATCATTTACATGTGGAACGAAATGAATACGTGCATTTGTGTCTGCAGTGTAAGCAGGTATTTTTTGTCAGAGCGAAAATTAAAAACTCTAGCTAACTTTTGACTTCTACAGTATCATTGCCTTTTGAAAAATACACTACAGTGAAAAAAAAAATAAAAAGAAACAAGGTCAACATCTCTGGAATTCAATATTAGCTTGCTATATGCACATATCCTTGTGGATCAAAACAAGACTGCGTTTAATCACTTGCTTTTCTAAAACGCAAAACTGATGCGCTGCAAGCAGAAAGAAGGTTTATCTAATTTCTCAATATCTTCAATAGGAAGCAACTCTCTTCTCGTTCGTTTGAACTATTACAATACATTCACAATAAAAACCTTAATGTATGTGCTGCTCAGTTTTAGCATGCTGAAAACGACAGTACATTTTTAAAGTCCAAAGTTTAAGCTTATGAGCCAAAAGTGGAAGCAGCACAGCTGATTGCACGTCTCCACATCTGGAAATCTGATTTACTGCAATATAGAAGTCACCTATTCACATAATTAGACTCACATAAATTACGTAATTAGTTAACGAAATCACATAATTAGTTTTGCAAAGACCTAGAAATATGTCATGTATTCACATACAGGGGTTGAACACTAAAACTAAAATGCCTAGTTTTAGACCACAATAATTTATTAGCGTGGTGTAGGGCCTCCTTTTGTGGTCAGTACAACTAGAGCTGCACAATCCTAACTAAAAAGAGAATCACGATTTTTTTGCTGAAAATGAAGATTATGATTTTCTCACAATTCTGCAGATTTTGCTGTGAAGACTTGTGCGACTGCCTTTACGCTCTTCTCCTGACCTAGAAATTATGATTGGCTGAATCGTAGAATAGCTTAATTAAGATCAGGTACAGGGTCGAATCGAGATCGTGACCTTTTTTCGATTAATCATGCAGCTCTTAATACTGCATCAATTCAGATAAAATGACAGATAAACGTCCTGCACAGTGGACAGAGGAATTTTGAGCCATTCTTCTTGCAGAACAGGGGCCAGGTCACTACATGATGCTGGTGGAGGAAAACGGTTTCTCACTCTCTCCTCCAAAACACCCCAAAGTGGTTTAATTATATTAGGGTCTGGTGACTGTGCAGGCCATGGAAGATGTTCAACTTCACTTTTTTATGTTCTTCAAACCACTCTGTCACCAGTTTTGCTGTGTGTATTTATGCGTTATCATAGGGCACTGCGTTAAGGATACAATGTTTGAACCACTGGGTGCATATAGTCCTCCAGAATGGTTTGGTAGTACTTGGCAGTGTTGCGAGAAGGGTATAAACGGAGGTCGGTGCCAGCTCCAAGTGGGTGGGCCTTCGAGCTCCAAGTGGGCTGTACAAAGCTGGAATTTTTATTTATTTAATGTGTTGTACATGACACGGAGTCCAATATTGTGTTTTATTAATGTCTACACCTAAATCCATCTCTAAACCCAACCTCACAGTAACCTGTTGTGTTTTATTAACGTCTTCACCTAAACCCAACCCTAAACCCAACCTCCCAGTAACCTGATGTGTTTTATGAATATCCGCTCCACCTACACCACCTAAACCCAACCTACTTGCGGTGTAATCCCTCCCACTTGGAGGTCTCCGGGCTGCAGCAATACCTACTTGAGTGTCGCGTCCATCTAGCTCAAGCATGGAGCCTAGGGAATGCCATGACATTGCTATCCAAACCGTCACTGATCTGCCCCCATGCTTCACTCCGGGCATGCAACAGTCTGGTTGGTACACTTCTTTGGGGCCTGTAACTCTCCCGGATGTGGGAAAGACAGTGACAGTGGACTCATCAGAGAGCAATACGTGCTTCACATTGTCATCAGCCCAAGATTTTTGCTGCTGGCACTGTTGAAACTGACAATACCATTTGCACGAGTGACCAAAGTTTTGGCTTTAGCAGCCTGGCCATCTATATTGACCTGGTGGAGCTCTGAGTAGGCCTGTCACGGTATCTATTTTTGTTGTACGATATATTGCACCAAAATATATCGCGATAAACGATATTATTGTCTTTTTAAAGAGCCCATATTATGGATTTTTGAAAATGACCTTCCATGCAGTGTGTTACACAGCTCTAAGGGAAGTGAAATGTCCAGCTAAGGCTTAAATCTGAAAGTGCAAAGTGTTTAAAATGATTGATTCATATATAAAAGAGTCGACTCATTGTTGTTTAAATGAATCGTTATTAGAACGAGTCTTTAGCCGTTTCGGCTTGACGTCAATGCGAAACATACTAGTTGCGCGCGCAGACCCTGGGAAAATTGAACTGCCCGGCCCGCCCACAGACAGGAAGAAAAAGTGGAAGGCAACTAGCACTGTATTGCAGTAAGTGTTATAGTATAACCAGCGGGACAGCAGTGACATGTGATCTCAGTAATATCTAAGTAAATCTTTATTCTGTTTGATGGCAGTATTAAGATTTAGAGAGAAGTTATTGACAGCTTTTGTAGTGTTGGTTTTCGCGTTTTGCTCTTTGTAGACGGTCCCTAAGGATCGGTCTCCGCCGCCTGCCCACAGTTTAATATAATGCGTCAAGCTATATTTTTTATGCGTTAAGCTCATTTTTAGGAAAATAAGGTTGTAGGTGATTGTATACATTGCGACGGTTGAAAAGAGGTGCTATTTGTGTAGGAACAATGTTTCGGTCATGAGTTATTGATCCAGAAAACACAACTGCTGCTAACTTTACTGAACTTATCGGCATTCCGTTTAAATCATGTCCCGTAGACGCTGTGCTCTGAAGTGCGAGAGAAAAGCTGTGTTATTTTCCCTACATGGAAACCTCTTTTCCCTACCTAGAGTGGTTGAGGTTTATTTTTGGTAAAATACCTGAGAATTACATCCCCAACACGGTGCTGTGTTCGCGTCATTTCTCCGAAGAGAACTACATCAATCTATACGCTTACAACGTGGGATTTGTTGCACGGTTGTTGTTAAAGGATGGATCAATACTCAGTTTATTTGGACCAGCATGTTCTTCCAGTCTTGTCCTCTGTAACAAGGTAAATATGGATGTAGTTGTCTGTATTGTGTTTGCTCCGTGCAGCATGTAGCGGTAGCCGTTTAGCTTACTGCCGCATGTAACTATTTGTTGGCTTACAATAGTCCATGAAGTGTTAATTATTACTGAATGTTTGTTGCTATGATGAAGAATATAGCAATACGCTGTTGTACAACTGCAGTGATTTGTTTTCAATATGTTCTGGCATTGGGCTGCTGACACGTAAAGGACGTGACGTGGTGACGTGACGTGGTAGCGTCACGGAAAGGAGGTGCTTGGGGAAAAAGACTCGCTCAGACGATTCATATGGGAGTCGGTGGGAAAATGAGGTAAAAATAAATAGATATTATAAGACATCGAAAGTGTTTTTTAACCTTGCATACATATCATCCTGTTGTTTGGGACTTCAAAAAGTGAAATTTAACCGTTTTCAACCCAACATATGGGCTCTTTAAGACCATTTTAGGTCACTCTATAGCAGTGGTTCTCAACTGGTTTGGCCACGGGACCCACATTTTTACATGGTCATCAAGCGGTGACCCAAATTTTTAGGAACTGTAATATATATTTAGGAATTATAATTAATTTGTATTTATTTGTTAACATACACAAGTAGTGACAGAAAAATCATAAGAAAATCAGCAAAACTTACAAATAAACAATATTTTATTGCTGACATTTAACAAAATGTATCAAATTATCAAAATATTACAAAGTAAAAACGACAAACACTGTCAACAGTGGTTAGCGTAAAGAAAGGTTGTTACCATAAACAAAACTGAACTGTTAATAAAACATTAACACTGATCCTGTTAAACAGAACAAACCAGCAAATTGTAAAATGATTAAAATATTCATAACCATTTTTACATCTAATATGACAGCAATTATATACATCTGTTTCACTTAACAGTAATTTGGGACGATAATGAGATAACTGAGGATGTGCTTTACTGATGTGATAAGAGTTTCAAAGTCAGGGGTGATGGTAGACAGTGCTACCTGAAGATCGTGCTCTATGTACAACCTGTTCCTTTGCTTGGAGTCAAGCTGCACCAAGGAAGAGAAGCCACTTTCATACAAATACGTAGTTCTGAATGGGATGGGTTTGATCGCACTCTCAGACCGCGAAAACTGGGAGAGGCTTACTTCACTGAATTTCTGTTTCAGCCTCTTATTACATGAAAGCTCCACGAGCTGACTCTCTATGTTGCTTGGCAACGTGACGCTTTCCATGTCGATCCCAAAGGGATTGGTTGTTGTGCGCGCATTTCAAAATAAAAGTCTGGTATATGCAAAACAAGTTAAAAATTTAACTTTTGTTGTTTTTTTTGACCACACACTGACGCGATCCACTGAAAATGTTCCTACGACCCACTTTTGGGTCGCAACCCACCAGTTGAGAAATACTGCTCTATAGAATGGCATCATAACTCAAGTACACTCTTCAAAAAAACGCATCATATTTTGTTCTTAAGAATATTTAATTTAATTTAGTCTTTTTAATAATTAAATGATTAGGCATTGAAATCAGAATGTGAAAACCCATATCCAAAACAAATATTAATAAATGTAAAAAAAAAAAAAAAAAAAAAAGGTAAAAAGTATCAGAGGTTGCGATATCTGCTCCCAGATCTATTTTCAGTTGTCAGGCACCCTCATCAAAATATACTTTAGTCATTTATGGTAAAAACTACTTTTTTTTAACCATACTGACACCTCCAATAGAGATGGAGAGGTCGTTCAATAAGTTAAAATGTTACAAGAATTGGTTTTTACGTTTGGGCAATATATATTGCATCACCAAAAATTATCGACGTCATGTATTGTGCGATAAGTCGATATATTGATTATTGTGACAGGCCTAGCTCCGAGCGAACAGTTGTGGTGAAAACAGCAGTTGAAGTGCACATTTAATTTAATACAGTTTTGTTTGTTTTTTGGATGCAATCAGGGTTGGCACCCGGACATTCTTTTCAGACAGCTTCCTCTTGCTCCTGTTGAATGTATTGGTGGTATACTGACTTTATCCTGGATACTGTGGCTCTTGATGCTATAGGCCTGTCACAATAATCAATTTATCGCACAACACATGGACATGACCTCTGTCATTTTTGGTGATGCAATATATGTCGTCCACACATAAAAAACACAGTTTTAGCTGATTGCGCAACATCACTTTATCTATTGGAGGTGTTGGTGTCAGTGAGGTTAAAAACCACTAAAATATTTACTGTAAATGACTATAGCATATTTTCATGTGGGTGTCTGACAACCGAAAATAGATTTGTTAGCAGATATCACAGCCTTTCACTTTTCTGTTAACGTTTATTATTATTTATTTAGGATATGTGTTTTTACATTTTGATTTCAATGCCTAATTATTAAAATGACAATTAAATATTCTAAAGAATAAAATATTATTTGTTCTTTGGAAGAGTGTACTTGCATTGTAATGATATTATATTGTCATTCTGGCATTATATAATGAGTGGCAAAAATGCTCTTAAAATGACAATGAAATCGTATATCACATTATATTTTGGTGCAATATATCAAACAACAAAAACGAGATATCGTGACAGACCTACTTGATACATCACTTGTAAAAATGAAACAGTGTTGCAGGGCTTTTACAATTTAATAACCTTGATAAAGGCGCCACGGTGGCCTAGTGGTTAGCACGTTCGCCTCACAGCAAGAAGGTCGCTGGTTCGAGCCCCGGCTTGGTCAGTTGGCATTTCTGTGTGGAGTTTGCATGTCCTACATTTTGATTTCAATGCCTAATTATTAAAATGACAATTAAATTAAATATTCTAAAGAATAAAATATTATTTGTTCTTTGGAAGAGTGTACTTGCATTGTAATGATATTATATTGTCATTCTGGCATTATGTAATGAGTGGCAAAAATGCTCAATGAAATGACAATGAAATCGTATATCACATTATATTTTTATATTATATAATGAGGAAACCCCATTTTGCGTGGGTTTCCTCCGGGTGCTCCTGTTTCACCCACAAGTCCAAAGACGTGCCATAGATGTATTGGGTAGGCTTAATTGTCCGTATAGTGTATGAGTGTGAATGTGTGGATGTTTCCCAGGGATGGGTTACGTCTGGAAGGGCATCCGCTGTGTAAAACAAATGCTGGATAAGTTGGCGGTTGATTCTGCTGTGGCGACCCAGGATTAATAAAGGGACTAAGCCGACAAGAAAATGAATGAATGAACCTTGATGAATTAAAGAGCGGTTAATAGTGAAATCAATAAATCGCTGCATCCCTATTAAACTAATTTTTAGTAATAACTTGGAAATTTAAGTTTTAGCCCAAGGCTCCCTGTGATTGTGTTCCAGATGACTGTGGAGATCTGTTGTATTTCCTCTCAATGAGAGATAAAAGCAATGTAGAATCAAGATAAATCTACGTGGTTTATAATAATACATTTATTCTCTTTTGTTTGTTGTTAAAAACACTATTGTTTAGGTTTAGGTCAGTGGTTTGCTAGGTTTGTATAACAAACCCTGTCTTCTTGTGGATGTGTCACAAGATGATGTGTCACATATCTTAAATGTAAAACAAAATGCACCCTAACCTTTTCACACGCAAGTTCTGAAAGCTCCCACTGACCTCCCCTGTGCAACCTTTAAGAATAGTTTGCTTTAAAATTCCCATGGCTATGTGTCAAGTTTATCATGTTATGTACTGTGTTGTTTCTTTTTTTGCTTTTCTGCAAATATTGACAAATGTCCTATTTATATTGTGAAATATCCGATCTTCTCATTCTCAAATGTGTCTTTTTAAACTGCTTAACAATGATCATATTGTTCCATATATGACTGGAAATCAAAACTTCAGAAATCATTCTATCATTTTGATTTGATCAGATAAAATGTTTCTTTACTAGCACCAGATATTAAAGCTGTGCTGCTCAAGGTTTTGCTGGACACTGATATGTTTACAGCTTTCTTTGATGAATCAAACTTTCAAACAAACAAAAAAATTTTTTTAAGTAGAAATCTCATTTATTGACTGAATTAATGCATCCTAAAAAAAAAAAAAAAATCATAAAGACCCTGATCTTTTGTACAAAAGCATAAGAACCAAGAGCATTCATAGATGTTTAACTAAAGCTTAAGTGTCAGACTCCATACAGTATATCAGAGCAGAGTATGAAGGTTACATGGCTGCAATGTGCCAGTTTCTGGCTCTCAATGAAAAATGTCTAGACGTTGAAAGACCTTTGCAACACAAACAGGTTTGCAAGCGCTCTGTGCACAAACTCAATCGACCTTAGTTGACCACAGGTGTTAGAAGCGTGATATCTCTCTTTCTCTGCTTCTTGTGTAGTATCAGTATCATAAAGCTCAGTTCTCCTCACACACACGCATACACATGCGCACAGAGTCTTCGTTTGGCAGAATGTAGCTCCGTCCCCCCCTCCAGCTTGCTCTGCTGACCCAGACTTTTCCACTGCCCTTGTGAAATAGGAACGGCAGAGCCGATCGGGTCTCCAAACGAAATGCCATCACAAAGTAAAAAGATTCTCATATAGCCATTGCTGGCAGAAGCCAACTTTAATCTCTGTTTCAACAGTCCAATGAAGTGTTAAACCCCTGCCCAACCAAGTTCAAATCCCCTCCAGCAGAACCGCAGCCCTTGCACTTTTCCATCTTATTTTTTTAGCGCACATGCAGATACATCTATAATGGTTTACACAAGATTCGGTGCTTGTTTCACCATAGCACACTGTTTGCTTACTTGTGCAACTGGGTGACTGAATGTCACCTTTGAACCTTGCGTATCGCTTTCTGACTAAATCAATCAGAATAGGAAAGGTTGAATCCTGTCTGATATCCTCTTTTTAGAGAGAGAGACCTATACAGTACACTCAAAAATTTACATTTGCTATTTGTTCAAACTATTACTTTTAAACAAGCTGAAAAAACACATTTTCTAAGCTTTTTTTGTGGATAACTTATTTGTTTTATGTTCATTCGTGAAAACTAAAAAGTTAACTTAATTTGATTGTGTGGATCCAAGCATTTTTTCCAACTATTTTACTCAATTCGTGGCATTTATGTTTGTTATGATTGAATTAGGAAATATTATTTCAGATTCAGAAAATGTTGTTTGGTTTTATATGGACTGGAGGCTATTGAGATTGAATGAGAAGGGTTAACAATCACTTCACGTGTGCGATCACACCGTTGTGATCAGTCTTGGCTGGTCCCTCAAGTGTACTATCACACCGGTGTGATTACAACGTTCAGAACACACGTCATCAGCGGCTCAAATTTAAATCTGATGGCAAATCTGAGGTGCGCAGCGCTTGTCATAAATCACAATTTATCCGTGTTTTCAAATAAAAATACATTTATTTTAGGTTTCAGATATTAAAATACAAACTTCAAGCAAAACCCACCATTCAAGGTTTTTAAAATACATGCCGATGTCTATGGAGATGGCATTAATAATGATCTTTTAATGTAACTGTACTTCATTCACATCAGATAAACACTGTTTATTTTCTATATTCCTTTCACAGATAAACAGTTACTTACATTTATGCATTTCAGAAAAAAAAAATATTAATAAACATGACATAATTCCAGCTACTTGGATCTCTTCTGGGTTTTCAGCTAGTAGGGATACAGCTGCAATCGGAAGTTAACAAGAAGTATTTATATTATTTATTAAATTATTCATTAATTGAATTTTATTAGCGTCTACCACTACCTAAACCCGTGGGTCACGTGATAAACGGTCACTAAAAAAACTCATGCAGGAGGGTCAGCTGGTGTATTTCAAACTCATGTGTGAAAGAGTTAAGGAACAGTCAAACTATAATAACCAAACTAAAAGAACTTGGTGTGAAAACACTCCTAAATATCTGAACATTTTAGTCCAACTTTATTAAAATTTTAGCCACATTTTTGTCAAGCCGCATATCGGATAAAATAATCAAAAAAGTGACAGTTATTTTGCTCAAAGATATATAGGGGCAGGGCCGCTGCTGGCCAAAAGGGTGCCCTATGCAAAATTTTACTGTCGTGCCCCCATAGGAACAAAACCACATAAACGTGTGTGTGTAAATATGTCATTATTTCAGCTACTTGGAACTCTTCTGGGTTTTGCAGCTGTATCCCTACTAGCTGAAAACCCATTTTTTATTTTCCATTCACAAGTAAGTAGTTACTTATATTTATTTTATTTGTATGAAAAGC
>CAIGQQ010026963.1:9842876-9853315 GCA_903798035.1 Danio albolineatus | reverse complement strand
ATTATATTATATTATATTATATTATATTATATTATATTATATTATATAACAACTGAAATATACCTTGGTAAAAATGGTTAATATTATAAAATTTAGGTTAAGTCAGCTGTTGTTAGTCTTTGCGAGCCCCTGCTATGCATATTTTTTTGTATTTTCTTATTGCATCAGAGGTTTGTCCCATTCAACCGAAAGTGCCCTGCAAAGTGGATATCACAGGATATTCTGCTATTATTACGCTTCAAAAGGGTAACATGCACGACACGTGACATCTATGCCAATCACATAATTCTTTTTTTGCAACATTTTTTTCATTCATTGATGTAAACTTCAAGTTTAGCCGATGTCCCGTGTGCAGGGAGGTAAAGATCAGTGAACACTACAGCTGCGTCCCAAATGGCACACTACACCATGTACTTATGCACTATGTACTTATGCATTTACACACTCAACAGCATAGTATATGAGTGTAGTGTGGTCCCAAATGGAGCACTAATGGCTTTTTTTTACTAAGCGGAAGTTTCCCTGATGACGTTTGACGGTTGCCAAATTAGCAAAATAAATGACCAAACTACTAAATAATAGCTGCCATGAGTATAACCGCATTCACCATCAGGAGGCGGTATAATCACTCTCGTAGGAGAATACTGCTTTCACAATCCAAAATAAAGGTATCCAACATGTGCGGCCGATAGCTCCGCTCCTTCTGCTACGTGAGCAAAGCTGCGGTCGTTGAGTGCGTGAAGTGTCCATCATTCCACACTTCATTTTACTGGTTGAATGCAGCCTGATCTCACAAGAAAACGGAAGCATTTTACGTTTTGCCATTTTAGTGGCTAATTCGTACGGATTCGTACTAGTTCAGTCGTACAAAAATGTACGATTTTAAAAAAGGAGGCGTGGCACCCAACCCAACCCCACCCCTAAACCTAACCGTCATTGGATGATGAGCAAATCGTACTAAATTGTACGAATTAAATTGTACGAATTCATACGAATTGCCTTGAGATAGCGTTGGTTGAATGAGTTGATCATCCGGGTAATTAAAGTGCACTTATTATTTTTAGAGTTTTTAGTGTGAACGCACTACTTACACTATTTGCACTACAAAATGGCGTAGAATAGTTCATAAGTATGCGATTTGGGACGCACCTTATGTAGAGAACAGTTCCTTCTTGGAGCTCTCTTCTAACGAGCTGCTTATCTAAATCAGGTGTGCTGAACAAACTGACATGAGCAGAGCGGGGGTTCACAAGGACCAGGCATACGACTCAATCCACACCTTTGTTTAGTAGTCAGTGAACTGATCAGGTCGCCAGCTATTTTAAGTGCAGTCTCAATTGCAAAATTCTTCCAGTACACCGAAACATTCATGCCCTGAAAAGTCCCACAATGCACCATTAAAATCAGGACATATCAATTTGCTCTATAGGCCCTTAAATGTGCGCAGAAGTGCAAAATATGAATTACGTGAACCAAGTCAACAAACATAAGGAAAAACAAAGGATGTTTTTTTCTAAATAGAAACTGTTATTTATTTATTTTTAACATGAATGAAAATCTAGCAAACATTTATAATTGTTTAATGGTTGAAGTATGTCATTTAGCTATAATATCCTTTTTTTTATTGTTAATATATAAAAATGATTAATTCTGCTGTTATTTATAAACTCTACAGTTTTCAAGGTATACCGCGGTTTGGAAAAGTCAAGGTTTTCATACCGCCAAAATTTTCTGTTTTACCTTTCCTAAGGTATGTGTAAGATTTTTTTAAATTTACTTTTTTAAATTTATTTATTTATTTATTTATTTTTAAGGTGTAAATTGTAAAGACATCTGTGTTTTTGAAACAAATAAAGATAGTCAATGATTCACTAATTTAGCCTGACATGTTCAATGCTCCAAAATATTTGAAATGTTTCTCAAAATAAAATTAGCCAGACGAAAAAGAAGATATTTTATAGCAGTAAACACAATACCGTCATGCTGTGAAATTTTTATCCAAGGTTATCATACCGTCAGAATCTTATACTGGGCCATGCCTACTCTAGTACAATGAGAACATTCTCATGTCACCGTCATTGTGTCCCAATGTGCGATGAACCAAGCTCATCACTGCCCTTACCAGTGCTCGAATTCATGCAAACTTTCTACTAATGAATAACCAAGGGAGCTAGGGTGCTGATTGAGATGCAGCACAGGATTGAGAACCGCTGGTGTAGAGTAAAGCCGCGGTCACTCTAGTGTTTAAGGATGAGAATTTCTGGTAAATGGTGTGTTGAAAGGGCTGGGATTAAATGAGGATGTGACAATGATAAAACAAACAATTGCTCCATATTTCAATTTTCACTTGATACGAATTGACGGGTCAGAGTTCGCCAAGCTTAAACCTTGGAATGTAGCGACATGCAAAAAATTTAGAAACGTTTCCGGTCTGGTGCATTCACTTGCATATGAATGGAAGTCTGTGGGGCAAGAAGTGCAGCGTGAATGCGGCTTAACAAAATTATGAAATCACCAATAAAGATTGTTAGATTAATAGATTAACTCAATTAAATACCTTGTTATTGTGGTATTAGGGAGGATTATGCTCATTATCGCAGATCCACTTGACATAAATCTGCTAATTCAGCCTGATCGGCTAGATTTATTTTCATTGATCATCAAAGTGGGTTTCTCCTAATGACGGACTTACACAGGACAATTGAGGGCCAGTATTTCTTCATGGGTCTTTGCAGTGTTTTGAAAATAATGATTTGTATGTTAGCAATTGGTATATGCACTTGCATGCAGATATATCTGACATCTGATGCGGATTATATTCTCCATTATATTCACATTATATGATGTGGTTTTGAGTACTTTCTCTATATACTTTCAGGCCACTGGAGTTAAGTGAACAATTGCAAGGTATTGAGTTTCTTGTGCCTCGTTCTGTACACTGTGTGTGTTTGTTTCGCTGCAGTTATTTTTATCACCAGTTTACATTCGGCTTTTAGTGTCTGCTGCCTACAGCCTTGTAGTTTATCCAGTTTCACTCTGTTTTGCAGTGACCGCAGATAAAACCAGCCTTGAATAAATCTAATGTTAAACTAAAGAAGGGATAAATAAATATGTTGATAGTACTATATTATTCAATATTCAGTTTTGTATGTTTTGCACTTTGACTGTGCGTATATTCAGTGCTCAGTATATGCGAGTACATCCCTCATAAAATACTTCATTTAAATGAATATTTTCTATAGGGAGCTTTACAATATTATATTTGTGTGTACGTTAGATTAGTCAGTACTGAAGGCGAATCTAGAGATAATCTAACAAAATAATTTGCAATAACGGTCTTAAAATGAGTAGGACAGGTTTATATGTTAGGGAAAATCTTAAATAAAAAATTTCAAAATAGCAAAAGTTAAGAGGAACAAGAAAGATATCAAATGCTGTTGAAATTTTGTAGTGTGTAATTTATTTATTGCATTATTTTGCATGAGTTTAAAAGTAGTATCTTTCTATTTCTAAAGATTTTTGATGATTAAAATATTTTTATCTGTTTAATAAATCTGTTTTGTTCAAAGGCACCAAAATATATTATTATTAAAATATATTATTATTATTATTATTATTATTATTATTATTATTATCATCTAACTGGGAAGCGAATTAAAATATTTATTTTCAAAATTGAGTGTACTCATTTATTCTGAACGCTGTATATATAAATGTATATAAAATTTTATTTGTATAATTTTTATTTTATTTTAATGTTTTTGCTATAAATATTTATTAAGATTTACTTTGATTTAACATTGCTAAAAATACAAATGAATACTTAGAAATGACAAATAACAAATAAGTTAAATAGTAGTTTTATCACAAACAACTATAGTAATATTTGTTCTATTTACTGAAATCATGTTCACAGTTTACTTTAGTAAATATTTACAGCTTTAGACTGATTGTAATTGACTGACATGTTCTCCCTTTTCTCGATAACTAAAAAATAGTTTGTAAACAGAGATTAAGTGAACTATTGTTTTATTTGGAGTGTATGTCATTTTTCTCTCTTTTCCCCACAAGCACTGCCGTTCTTCATGCTTCCTTCCTTCAACTTAATGTTTTTAAAGGGCAAAGAGCAGCAGGTGGTGCACGTGCTGGACTGTCACCGAGTATTTTTATGTGCTATTCTGTTAGAGCGATGACAGTTTGACCTAGCGGTGACACACATTCTTCTGCTCGGCACGGCACTGGAAACACCTCCTGAAATTGAGTTTTCAATCCATCAAGCTTTATCCTCATATAGACCATTTTGAGGGATGTAAGCAAAAACAATGTTCCCAACGTATTTCCTGTTTTATATTTTTAATTTCGATAGCATTCGAGAATCCAGAAAGAGCCACATATTAATAAATAATGTCATGAAAGCTGTTTTAACATTATGTTATGATTGAATTGCCTCTTGCTGCAGTTATGAAATAGTTTGATAACAAGCAGGAAATGTTCATGGGCCAGTGACATCACCACATTGAAATGTTTTTCAATATTTGAGGGCATAAATTGAATATCTGATTGCTATTTTATGGAAACTTTTTACCTGCAATTAAAATAATAATAATAATCTTCCAATGTGAACTTTATCTTCTCAGAGTTTCCTTTTTCTGTGTTTTTAAACTTTATGGTTGCCAGAAAAATTGTAATTTTGTGATTTGCAAGGTAGACTATTAATTTGCATATGAAAGAATTAAGTTACAATTCGTAGAACAAACTTAAAATGGCAAGTTGGCAATACTGAAGAAATAAAAGGTCAATTTTGGCCTATTTCCACTGAGTGTAACGGTACGGTTCGCTTTTAAGGTCGTTTCCACTGTCTAAAAGCGTACCGAACCGTACCATGCCACTTTTTGGTCACCCTTTGCAAAGGGTACCAAGGGTACCAAAGGGTTACCCGAGCTCAAACAAACCTTGTCATCGTCTTGAACAGCCACAAAGCCAAGTAGAAGAGCAGATTCTCCCCTGTGCCCTGTAGTTTTTTACGAGCTCGTCTGAAGAGCGAGCGGTTTCGCTTTCTCACTTTCGCCCGCGTCAATATTTGAAATAACAAACTTCTTGAGCTGATAATAATAACGTGCGCTTGATTATTGACGTGCTTTTGAAACCCGATCCTGTGCACTTGATTATTGACGTGCTTTTGAAACCCGATCCTTTTAGAAACAGACAAACGCGAGACTGACACATGCAAAAACAAAGGAGAAGCTGGAAAAAACAAAGGAGCAAATTATTGTTTCAGCAAACATGAAGAAACTGCTACGTTTAACCATTATCATCACCTTCTGGACTATTATGAACTCGGAATGATGAAATTACTTTCTAACAAGAGGCTACGTGTGCTGGGGAAGATTAAAGACACAGATGAGAGGTTTTTACACTGACTGTGGGCTATATTTCATGTTGTTTTTGAACCTAAATAAGGACTTAATGTGTGTTGTGTGTAGTTTTTCTGTAATTGGTAACATATCGGAGACTGTAAGGGGCTGTATGTATTCATATATGCTGCATTTATTTTGTTGTTTTATATAATCGCGGACAGTAAGCTATTTCGCATCATTGATCTGCAGTTATAATCAGATCATGTTCATAGAAAGGTTAGTAATGAACATTTTATACACCAGTGTTTATGTGTATAATAAAGCCTCTGTTTTGTGAGAAGTGCTTCTCGTATGATTTGTGAACGACCGGTAAAGCTTTACTGTAAACATTTCATAGAGCGAAAATGACGTCGTACACCACGTACACCACGCCCACCAAAAGTGTACCCATTTGCAGTGGAAACGCAAGCCTGATAAAGGTGACCCGTACCGTACCCTACTGTACCATTCAGTGGAAACGGGCCATTCGACATGAAAGTTTGCATTATAAACTCGCGATAGCAAGAGATAAAGTCACAGTTATCAGACAGATGATGGTTTACATCCGAATTCTGAGTTTATATCTTGCCGTTATAAAAAAAGTGAGAAATGTCAGAATTATAAGCTGCAAGAAATGCCAATACTAAGGAAACAAAATCTATCAGCATAACCTAAAACAAGAAAGTGACAGCCATGAACTTCCATACTAACTTAAACCACTGAGGTCTCCTCGAAAATTATTCTGTGATTTGCCAGAGCAGCAAACGTACAATAATGTGTGTGTGCTTGTAGCATATAAATCTGCCATAAACAGGAAATTTGAGCATTAAGTGAGTTTCTTTCTTTTCAATAGTCACCACAGACAAGCATGAGGAATGCATTTTCAAGACGCGCATTCTGCCGGCTGTGCATTTCAGATTATTATGATTTTCCAGCAAGACAACACTTGTGTGTTTGTAGATTTGGAGCGCTGAAATGGTCACCCCAGATGACCCTGCTGGAATAGATCTTGCTGAGAGACTTTCTTCCCTTGGGACTTTAATCAAGCATAATTTGGAAAGCACTTCCTTTGCATGGTTCGCGAAAGAAAGTCTGGCCTCTTCAGATTTTACCAGCAAATCATGACTAGCTCATACTTTAGACAATAAAGTAGAACTGGACGTTTTCTACGCTGTCATGTTGGGGTGTTTTTAAGGTTAAGGAACAAATTTGCATAATGGTCAGTCACTTGGAGCTGTTTACTGCCGAATTTGCTGCTTTAATTGATTATTTTAATTGTGTTTTGCAGTAAATATTGAACCAGTTCAGATGCGGTTACGCCGGTGGGTCAAAGGCTTTTCTGATATCTGCTCATTAGTTGCTGTGTATGTGCATGTGTGTGATTTTGATAATTAGTTTTGAGGGACAGAGACTGTGCAAATTGCATAATCGCTGCTGTCATATTTTGTGCTCATTACTTGGCTTGTTTATTAACCAAGATGACCCAATCTTGTTGAGGTCAAAGAAATGAGTCAATTTTTTTTATGACAACAACAACGATTGGGAATACATAGTCTTGTTTTTACTTGACCAATTGCCTCTCAAAAAGGAGTTTAAAGGGATAGTTCACCCAAAAATTAACATTTGCTATTAATTTACTCACCCTGTAGGCCAAGATATAAGTAATTTTTTTTTTAATTCAGCAGAAGATTGAAGAACGAGGGTCCCTCGAGATTCATTAAATGCAGGTCAATGACTAGCAGCATTCCGAGAGTCAAAAAACAAACAGACAGGCTAAAACAAATGAATGCCTTTGGCTCTTGGCAATACATTTTACATTTGAAACAATTAAACTGTGTAACCACTTTATTTACAACATTATTGCAGTTAATCTACAGCCTCAAGAAAACTTAAGTCTTAGTTCTTAAGCTACATATATTGCCTGTGCTTGCTTTTTTGACTCATCATAACTCATTGACATATACAGTCACACCGGTGTGATTTGAGATCATTTAGTGTATATGATCAGCCGCTAAATTCAAATCTGCTTTCCCGAGCTGGCTAGCATTGTGGCAGAGAAATTCACAAACGGCACTTGTCATGAATCACAATTTATCAGTGTTTTCAAACAAATAACATTGTTATTAACATTATTAAATCTAAAACGTTATTTTAGGTATCAGACGATTCAATACAAACATGTACTAGCAAATCATAGCATTTAGTATTTGTAAAATACACGCCGTCTATGGAGATGATATTAATTATTATTTTTAATCTAATTATTATTTTTAAATCTAACCAGACAATGTGCTTTATTCACATCAGATACTCTGTTTAGTTAGCTAGAATGTTTACTCGATTGTCCCTCCAGTAAAACATCCACTTACTTTTATATTTCTCTGGAAAAGTTGATGAATTAACATTGTAAATCCAGCAGCTCTGATCTCTCCTGCAGCGTGACGGTGCCCATCAACTTTCACAGATTAAATAACAAACAACACATGCTCATTAAGAAGTTTTTTTGAGAACCGAGACAAATGTGCCTTGTGGTACATAATGGCTGCATTTTGTGTGCATAATTAACGATTTCTCTGACTGTTCACCTCCATATGGACATCTTTTCAAGCATAACAGATTTGCTCTGTAGTTCATTGTAAATAGTCACAGGTTTGGGCAGTGGAGCAGACTAGGGTTTGAGACCGATAGGATGAGAAAATGTGTCCCTGGGCACATATTTCCAATGAGCCTGGGTTGAAACATATGATCATAATCAAGCTAAACAACGAAATACATTTTTAGAATCAGAATATCATATATATCGCAATATAATTAGGATATTTGTTAATATTTGCAAAAAAAGGGAAAAAGAAACTAAATATATTTAGATTGTTGGGGCTGTGGTGTGCTGGTGATAAACTTAGTGTCGTCATGGAAACTTGAAAGCAATGCTTTGTTAATAATGGTTACATTAAAGAAACACACTGGGGGGTCACTAGGAAGGAATATTTTAAACTTGCATGTATTATATGAATCACCAAGGATGACAATTTCAGCTAAAAGTTTTCTTTTGATACTCTACTGAAGAAAAAGGTCACCTATGTCATAAAGTACCTGAAAGTAAGTAAATTAACAGCAAACGTTCATTTCAGGGTGGACTGTCTCTTTAAGCTGGAAATGCAACAGCTTTCTGTGTGCTGTTATTATTAGGCTTCCAGTGCAAAGAAGCAGTTAATGGGATTTTTAAGCTTTATTTATGTGTTTGCCAAATGAGTGCAGGCAAATCATGACCTCTGGATTAACGTTAAGCCATTGCTGTTTGTTTATTTGCTATTTAGTTATTGGTCAGAATGCTTCCCAAACCAATTACTGCCGAATAAATGAAACCACAGTAAGCTATCTGTGCATGGTGCATGGATGATTATCATAATGTTCTGATTTTCTGTGAAAAGGCATGAAAACTCTTGTCTGTTAATGAACACATCCATAGCTTAATGGAACATAATGTTCTTCTCCTGTTTTCCTAACAAAAGCTGTTTTCCTTTTTTATTTCCTCAATTTACTCCTCACACTGAACATACACATTACTACACTCAGTGTTGTTTGCTCTTTTAAGGGGTCTGTGGGCACGGAATGCTATACTAAATGTCATATTTTAACACCGTTATATAAGTTTTAAGGACATCATATGGAAAAAAAAATTCTATAGTTTATCCATAGTTTTTCCATATTTGTAACACTTTAATGTTTCAGATCATCAAACTAATTTAAATATAAGTCAAAGATAACACAAGAAAGCACTTCATGCACTTTATAGATGTTTTTTATTATTAAGGGAAAACAAAATTCAACTGTGTGGTGAAAAAAAAAAGGTTTTGCCCCCGTTAACACATAACTTGACTCTGGTTTCATTTCTCTAGCCACACCCAGGCCTAATCATTGCCACACCTGTTTGCAGTCAATAAATTACTTAAATAGGACTGCCTGACAAGTGAAGTAGACCAAAAGATCCTCAAAAGCTAGACTTCATGTCAAGATCCAAATAAATTTAAAAACAAATGAGAAAGAAAATAGAGATCTACCAGAATAGAAAAGGTTTTAAAGCCAGTTCTAAAAGCGATCCACGGTAAGAGCCATCATCTACAAATAGCAAAAACACATGTATATGTATTGTATATTTGTATAAGTGTATGTGTACACATGCAGTTACAGAAATAATCAAGAAAGCAGTTTTTGGTGGAATATCCTTGATTGTGACAATTACAAATAATATATATAAGAAATGTATAATGCTATAAATGTACTGTATAGTGCCTATTTAAAGTAAAAATGTATAACTTCTGAGAGACATCGCGTCCATAACCATTAGCCTGACATTGAGCAGACCAAAGATGGTTAACATTGTCCATCCACAAGATGGCGACATAGTCCGCATAATAAACCCTTAGAGGAGGAAAAACTCAGCGTAATTTTAAACTACAGCTGATCGAATCATTATAAATATGGTAAGTGACATTCTAAGTCGACCTCTCTTTTGTTTGCTGTTGTGCTGTATTTATACCATATAAATGTAGTGCATGGCTGAAATGGGACTCGCATAATAGGAATGTATGTATTTTGTGTTGGCCACTCTTTGTATAACCCTGAGTTACTTTTTTGGTTGGCCATATGTTTTCGCTGCTGCAGATTAGTTCAGTAATGTTAAACATAAAGAAAGATTTTAGACACTTTAGACATTAAACTAGAGAATCATTCAAATACTAGCTCTAAAGTTACGTAAGTGAAGTAGGAATGGTTTCTGCTGTTCTGACGTCAGCTGCAGATGTGAAGGAATGGCGGAAGAAGGTAGTTCCTCATACAAAAGGATTTTTAGACTGTCCGTGTTTGATCTCCTTTTTAAAATACATGATTATGCTGTCAAACTGTTGTATAAATGCAAAATCACACTCGTAGCAGTGCTATGTGGCTGTATATGGTCACTGGTGGGACACAACACATGCCTGCCGTCAGTGGCGATATACAGCCACATTGCACTGCTTCGAGCATGATATTGCTCATATATAT
>CAIGQQ010026963.1:9809470-9842476 GCA_903798035.1 Danio albolineatus | reverse complement strand
GTGTGTGTGTGTGTGTGTGTGTGTGTGTGTGTGTGTGTGTGTGTCCTGCATTTCTTTCTCAGTTATTTATATTTGTTAGAAATCTGATTTAAATTGCCACCCAGTCTGTAAGTAATTTATATGCATTTTAAAACAATTCATTAATTAAAAACACTTTCATGAATGAAACGAAACTGCGGTTTATAGAAGCCTAATCATTAAAAAGTGCTGGTATCTAGGCATGTCTCTATTCAGGCATAAAATGAAGAAAACTTGCAGATTGAAATTAAAGTGCCATTAATGTACATCTTTGCGAAGTACGGTTTTGTCAGCCCCCACTTCAGATGCTTTATAGCGTCAGTGATAGTCAACGTCAAATGCATTTCACATGCTTTCTGAATGACGCACAGAAGCTCACCAGACATTATGTAAGAAAGTGCTGTGAAAAGTAACAAACACTGCACTATCTTCGCTGAAGTACGCACTTTCATCTCATTCTGCTATTAAACTGTCGTCTGTGCAGCAAATGAGCTGGAAAAAGGATGGCCCTTCTGCTGAGCAGCTCATAACCCAGAGCCAATCCAGACGTTTGCTAGACGGCCTGGTGATAAAGATGCTTTTTCAAGTCATCACAATCCATCAAGATGGGTTAATTGGTGAAACGTGGCCAGAATTTTTTTTTTTTTTTGCAGTTTGCTGAAGTGGAAAATGTTTGTCCTGGCTTTTTTTATATGGGCCAGTTTCCTAGTTACAGTCCATCTTTACGGGGAGCTACAGTTTTTCATGTGCAGTACATGTTTTTCATTCGCGGCAAACGTTCACCCACTTGAGCTTTAGCTTTATTAAAGTTTTCAAGCAAGGAGAGGTGTGTGGAGAAGCCAGTGTAAGTTCATTTATTATGCACAAGTTCCGGAAATAAATTGAAATAAGTTGAACAGGGTCTCTGAAGTTGGGGTGGGTGTTAGCTGTGGAAAAGAAAGTCTTGATATTATTGTATACCAAAAACAAAATGGTTAGTGTTTGGCACAATCAGAGTTTGGTGAAATTAGTTACAAAATAACTACATGGTAAAAATCACTTGGTTACTTTAGTTTAAAGGTTCCTTATGTAAGTTTTTGACTTTTTCTAAAGTGTAAAAATACCATATTATGTTTGCAGATATTTAAGAAACATGCTAAATGAACATATTGTTTATCTGAAAAACAATGCTGAAGTCAGATATTCTGCTTTGAAATGTGTTTTCCGTGTTGGAACGGGAGTCGTTGTTTTGGTAATTTTAACCTGCCAAATGCCGGTTTAGACAATTATATTTCAGCACCCCAGGTTGCCTTGGTGGAAAACCGCGTATTTCATTTATTCATTCAGAAAGGCTCTGAAAGCATGTGACTGAAATGTGGCCACTGGTGGATAGTAGCAGAATCCGAAATGAAACGCAGATTCAGTTCCACATGAGGTTATTAATTAGCAAATCATATAAATATTACAAACATAAATATTAGGTGTGCAGGTTACATTGTAACCGCGTATCCTAACAACACGCTTCGTGACGAGAAACACAGTGAAAAGCAATTTGGCTGTTTGCACCAAATGAAACTGGACAGAAATTTAAATAAAGCCATTTAGAAGCACATAATATGCATTCACTTACAAAATGGTAAGGTTTAAGATCTATATAATACATATTAATCCTCTTTAACATTATTAAATGTACATGCTGAATAACTCTCATGATATCATGAATAATTTCATGATATGAGGAGAACTATCTGCTGCTGCTGCTTTCAGTATATGGCAATAAATGTCATGTAAAATGGCATTCAAACTCACATTGTTAGCAATTAACCGTGAATAAAGCACATGAGGTTTGCCTGAGGTGATCATTGTCCTAGTTTTCTCTTGTTCACCTGTGAGAAATAGAAGCCGTTTCTAATATATCAATTTGAGGTGATGGTTAGAAGAAAAACTCCCTTTAATATTGAAAATATTCCTTCTATCGCATGTCGTTGCTTTTATTTAGAACACGATTTGAATCACTCGCTCCTCAATCTGGCAACCTGCGCTTGCATTTGTTTTGATCCAGGAGTGCAATATCTACAGTAGTTCAACCACTGGATATCAAACTTACATACTGCACCTTTAATATAAGTGTGTAAACCCATTGCCTTAAAAGCAGCTTATTGACTTTAAAAAGTGAGCAAATCCTTTTTAACTTGACTTGTAAGTTAACTTAATTGAATTTTTATAATATGCACATAATTAATTTACTTATAGTCTATAGTCGTTTTATAGGTAATAGTTTTACTCACTTTTTAAGTAGTCAACTAATCACTGTAAAAGCAATAGGTGGACTCACTTTTTTTAAAGTAAAACAAACAAATTGGTTTTAGTTACTGTAATTAAATTACTTATTTGCTGAAAATGTAAAGTAAGGGATAACTTTTTGTTTAAAGGTATTGTAATTACAGCTACTTATACTTGGATTAAATGCTGAACATATACAGTTCTGTATAAATCAATTCAGAGAAGCAGAGAAATTATATTTGTTGTCAAACATTTATTTTTGCAAAATAATTCTAATTTTCAACTATCAAGATGACTGGACATGTTTTATTGTATATGGAATATAGTGTCATTGCTTATAAACGTAGATGTATGTAAATATTTTGATACAATTAAAGTTTATTCTTACTTTTTTGCAGAAAAGTTCTGTTTGTTAACTAAAGAAGGTCATGTATGTTATTAAAATATGTAAATATTTAATATTCTTAATTGAACTAAAGTGCCATTTTTAACTCACAATGTTCATTTTTATATTCTGTGTTCTGAGATTTAAAGGAATTTTAATTAGTACTGAGCAACTAAATACATTTCTAAATGAGTGATAAAATTACTTCATTCATTCATTCATTCATTTATTTTCTTTTCGGCTTAGACCCGTTATTCATCTGGGCTCGCCACAGGGTAATGAACCGCCAACATATCCAGCTTATGTTTTACGCAGTTGATGCCCTCCCAGCTGCAACCCATCTCTGGGAAGCATCCATAAAAAAAAAACATTCACACACTATGGACAATTTAGCTTACCCAGTTCACCTATAGCGCATGTCTTTGGAAAACCGGATTACCCAGAAGAAACCCACATGAACACTGGGAGAACATGCAAACTCCACACAGAAATGCCAACTGACTCAGCCGAGGCTCACCCCAGCAACCTTTTTGCTGTAAGGCGATCATGCTACCCACTGCCCCCAGTGACGCCAAAATGACTTCAGATATGGTAATTAGAAAAGTATTACTGTATATACAATTTTTATTGTGTACTAATTTATAATTAATTAATTGAAACAACTTTTTTTACAATATTGCAGCTCTCCTCTGTGATAATTTCCTTCAATGTAGAAATACCATTTTAACCAGTACCATTTTAGATACCATTTTAACAGTGTGCTGTCAAGTTTTTTAATGGTAGTAGGCAAATATTATTAGTAAATATTTTATAAAAACAAAGATACTTGGCTAAACATACTGTAGTTTTTACAAGTTTTTGATTCCAACGTGCTGCTTTCTGTTGTTATGTAAATGTTTTTTTTTAACTCAGAAAATTCTGTATTCGAATAGCTCTTTAAAGGGCCACGAAACCCCCCTGGCTAGGCTGGGTGTTTTCACACCTACAGTCTGGAAAAGCTCAGGAAAGTGGGTGTGTCCAGCTCTGTTTAGGTGGGAGTGTCAGGGGAGGGAATGAGGGAAGGTTTTGCATAAAGATGGGAGTTTCCATTTGTGCACGCGCTCATTTTCAAAAAAACGACGCACACACACACACAGACGCAGGGGGAGAAATAAGTGACTGTGTGAAGTGACATCAGTAATCTAATTATTAGCCAAATTATTAATTTGTTGACTTTAGCGGCAGTTTGGTGCTTATACTTTAATCCAGGAACATTTCCTGCATGTCCCCCGTGACAAACTAGATGTGAGAAACTATTGAGAGTGTTGTTTTAATGTAGTATTTGATACCGCGCGGCGTAAGGGAGAAAAAAAATCCCTCCGCAGACTATCCTGTCACAAAATGCGGTGAAAATTCTACACAAAAGCAATTGTTTGACTGCAGTGTTTACACTCGAAGAGCAGAATGTACAGCAGATCTTTAATATTGCACGGATATTAACGTACTGTAAACTCAGTAACAGTTCATCATTTTGACAAAGGTCTGTCTTTAAACACGGACAGAGTTACGAACTCTATGAACTACTAACTAACTACGAACTGAATAAACAAACAAAGAGCACTGATGGCTTACCAAATCTCTAGACAATCCACATTAACTGGAGCGGCGTCTGTTTTATAAGGAGACGAGCGGCAAAACCAGATGCGGAAAGCTCTCGGGTGAAAAAATAAAGTTTCTTACAGACGCATTTCTGCTGCGCGCGCGTGTGTCCAGCTGCCAAGACTAAACCTTCACTACTATGGCTACAGCTGCAGCACATAAATACAACACTGGCGACCTGCGTCTCCTTCCACTTGTTTTGGAAACACAACGTGGCGTCTCTGCCGTCTGGACTTTGCAACACGTACACACACAGTCTTCGAAGCTCTCGTGCATATTAATGAGTTGCACCGCAAACCCAGCAGAGCACGCTGATTGGCTTGAACAAAGGCTATGTCATGAATTAATGCTGCACTCTCACTGACGTCAATTGGTTCACGCCGGGACAGACCTCCAGTCACCACGCGGGAGAATACGCATGGCTCTCATAGGCGTGACGCAGCCTCAAAAATTCGTTTTAAACCGGAAGAACGAATTTGCTCGAAATAACGCAAAAACAACCAATTTTCACTTTTTAGTCAATTATATGTGTCCTAATAGTGTTTATAGCAGCGTGTGACTCGTATATGACTGTCAACAGCTCAAAAAATGTGTTTTGGTGTTTCGTGGCCCTTTAAGGACAACCAGCAATCATTTAAACATGACAAATGTTGGATTCACATCTTCAAAAATCAATATCAAAGATCTACATTTCATGCTTTTTCATTTTTATTTAGCTGGAACATTTGATGTCGAAACAAGTGTAGTTCAGGTTTGAAAATCCATAGTGCACTCATTAATGATTTGCTGCATCTCTTGTGTAGGAATCAGTGGTCAGATCCAAAATATTCACGCCTGCACAACCACAACCTCAAACACAGATTATTATTCCACAGCACTGCCAAACATCAGAATGATGAACGAGCTGTTTTCTTTTTTTGCGCAAGTACTTTGGCTCAAAAGCTCTGTCTTCCAGATCCAGCAACATGCTCAAGAAAGAAAAAAACTGCATAACTCACTCTCTGTGTAATTATCAGAAACAGCCCTGAAACTCTTTTATTGTGAATAATACGATGGGAGCTCGTATTGTAGAAAATGAAGGGGGGAAAGTCCAAAACAAGTTGATTATACTTTGAATTATTCTGTTTTTGCATGAGAGCAGCTGCTTTTCTAGTTTACCTCATCAAAAGTGTAGCCAAAACACAAGGCTCATTTTTCCACTTATACCACATTTGAATTGTCCTTGATGAATTAAAAAAAAAAAATCTCGCACTCTGACATCTAACACAGTTGAAACTGATCCCGAAGCTGAAATTTGGCCTTTTTACAGCTGTTTTTGCAATGTTTTGGAGAACAAATTTTGTGTGTGTGTGGGTGTTTGTGTTTGTGTGTTTATGCATGTGTGTGTGTGTGTGTGTGTGTTCTGGACGACCACTGATCTGTTTTTTTTTTTTTTTTTGTCCCTCCTTTCCAAAACCAAAACAAATATTGACCAGGAACTATTTAGTGTCGATAATGTCCCTTTCTGTTCTCTCCCCTATCTGTTCTGCAGTGGCCCACAAATCATCTGTTTATTTCATGTCTGATCACTTCCATAGCAGGCACTTTTATTGCACATGTCGGAATTTTCCAGAAGGAGGGAGCAGCAATAACAGGGTTTTGGGAGTCAGGAGAGACTTCTACTGAGAAGATACTAGATAAAGGTTTTAGTCTGTGGTCTACAAAAACCAGTGATATTTAATCAATTATTAACAGAGGTTATAATGCAGTTGCACAGTGTTTACTGGTTAGTATGACCACTGTACTGCCATGATGCCAAGTACATTTTGTGCATTTTGACTTGAATAATAACAGACACGAGGGAATTATTTGCGTTTTTGTATTAAATAATACGTTTGGAATTAAATGTTTCGTTGTAGATATGGAACATTTGTATTTGTGCCAAATGAAGATGCTTTGAATAAATTAGTTTTTTGGCTGGCCATTTAAATGTTGTTTCTATTTTCTCTCAACACAATTTTTATAGTGCTACCTGTAGCAGCTTTTTATTCAATTCAGTTCACCTTTATTTATATAGCGCTTTTAGAATGTAGATTGCGTCAAAGCAGTTTCACATAGAAGATTATAGTAAATCTAAACTGTTAGTCCAGATTTCAGAGTTGAAGTTCAGTTTAGTTCAGTTCAGTGTGGTTTCATTTTCACTGCTGAAAGTCAAAACACTGAAGAGCAAACCCATCAATAGCTCCACAAGTCCCTTTTTATCCATTCTGCAAAAAGATATATATATATATTTTAAGATGGATGGATGGATAGATAGATACATCTAGTGTAACATAAAAATGCACTGAATGGCAGCCAGAAACTTAAAGGGAACCCAAAAAGGACATTTCTGTCATTATTGAATTGAATAGTAATTCAATTCAATTCACCTTTATTTGTATAGCGCTTTTACAATGTAGATTGTGTCAAAGCAGCTTCACGTAGAAGGTTATAGTAAATTGAAAGTGTCAGTCCAGTTATTAGTGTTGGAGTTCAGTTCAGTTCAGTTCAGTGTTGTTTAATATTCACTACTTAGAGTCCAAACACTGAAGAGTAATCCATCGGTCCGCAGCTCTAGCTGCAGTCTAGGCGCTGGAGGTTGGAAAACTCGAAGCTCGTCTGTCCTTGGAGGGTCACAGGAATCAGTCATTAAAGTAAATGAAAATGTTTTGAAAAATGTTGGAAAATTGTAACCATTGACTTCCGTAGTATTTGCTTCTCATACTATGGGAGTCGGTGTTTACAGATGTTCAGCTTTCTTTAATCTTTTGTGATCAACTGAAGAAAGAAAAATCCTGCACCACCTGAAAGTTCAAAGAAGTTGGACATACATTTGCTGTGATATAAGGATAATGAACATCAAGCCATTGTTTATATAGAGTAACGGTTACTGCACTCCTTACCGTTAATAACAAAGTAAACATAAGGAAAAATATAGTGGCGAGAAAACAGCAGTGAATAAACCATATGATCTGTGGCAAGATTTAGAGAAGCTCTAAATTCACCTGAATCATCCAAACAGATGAGGTCATTATTGTGAGTACAACGGTGGTATTAGTTTAAAGTACACAGTACATAACAAATTATAGACAAATAAAGAACATGATGAAATAGCATAGCCTAATCTCTTTCTTTTTATAACACACTAGTTTGGCATCAGAAGATTTTTAAAATAAGCATTATCTTAAGCATTGAAAGCATTATAAATGGTTATGAACACTGTTGACATATTGGGCGGTTTGCCCAATTTTGTGGTTTTGAATTTAATTTTGCGGGTAAAAGTGGCATAGGCGGGTTGACAAAATTTGGGCAGTTTTGAAACGTACATTTTATATCCAACATGTATAACAAAACATAACTGTGTGCTCCTGCTCCATTCAGTCAGTAGTTACCAGTGCATAGCACAAACTGGGTTGGCCCACCAGCATGTGGAAGTGAAGAAACCGGTATCAAAATCGGACTCTTCTGACAAATCTGACTCTCCTTCGCCTGCAGTTTAACTCACAGCGGTTTATCATAACACTTATCGATCATTTTTTCTGTAATTGACAGCAAGAACAAACATAGAAGCGTTGTCTGCTTGACAAGCAGCACCCAATTATGTTCAAAAGAATGTAAAATGCCAAATAGGATGAATTTACACTCTGTTTCGAAAGTTAAACATACTCTAGGTAGTGTAATCTACACATTAAGTGCAGTGTGTGGGTGAGAGGGGGCAGTGTTTCGATGTGATCCGGTTATGTTGTGGTTCTGTGACTGCTGGAGCTCCGTGCTGTATGGTTAAAATTATAACAGTTTAAGTAAGAAGGTTTATTTAGGTTTGAATAAATTAAAATTAAGTAAAATATTAATCTTATATTTTGGGTGTTTTTTTTGTGTTTTTTTTGCGCATTTGGGCAGGTTTTGGACAGCTTTTGGGCTAGAAAAAGTCAGCTATATCTGGCAACACTGATTATAACTCATTGTGCTTCTCAAAGGCAGCCTAAAAAGTTAGAGAATGGCTGTTTTCTTAATTAAAACCTTTTTAAACCACTAAATGTGGTTTCAAAATAATGTACGCTGTTTTAGAAGCATTGCATAATCATATTTAGCATTATAGACCCTTTAATATGATTGTTAAGCACTTAATCACTCAACAATAAGTGTCAATACTGAGTAAAAGCACTATATGAATGCATTCATTTGTTCTAAAGAGATTTTCAAATATCTCTGTTTATACAGTTAATACAAAAAAAATGACATTTAGCATAAATCGGTTTCTCTTTTAAAGTGTATATTGTTTCATGTGTGTCAACTCGCAATGAAAAACCCTTCTCCACATGCTCAGTCCTGCCCAGTGTGGCTGTGGGAGTAGTTTTGTAGCGCTCAGCAGCTGTGGGATGGGGGAAATTCATCTTGTTGTCACCACAAGCGGACTGGACCACAGAGAATGGGAAAAATGGGGGTGTGGGGGATCCTCAGCAGAAACGTTTCTTCAGAGTAAATTAGATTTTTTAACGGTCCTCTCCGTTCCCAAATCCACCATAAACTGAAGCTCTTACAGGCACAATTTAGAAAGGGATCGAATGAAAACAGGGTGTCATAGAAAATCTTGATACCTCGCGGATTTGGTGCCGTGTGTTAGCTGTGCTGATTTATACTGCAGTTAGGCAAGGAGCGAAGAAATAGAGGAGGAGAAATCAATTGCACCCTCCAAGACTTATTTATGGCTGCGCAAAAAGCAGAGGACGGCAGAGGACTGCTGGTAAACTTGGCACCAGAGGAGCTCAAATGCAGAAGATAGAGCTGACAATGTGCTAAAAGATAACATACGACCCTGATTTTGAAGAAGTTGTAGAAAGCAATAATATATGAGAATATTTAATTTGCTAATTCTTTTTAAAGTCTGCATGAAATCAGAATTTACTATTTATTTAGCTAAAAAAACAATGGTAGTTTTAAAATGAACAATTAACAAAGTGAACAGTTAATTCATTCATTTTCCCTCGGCTTAGTCCCTTATTTATCAGGGGTCACCACAGTGGAATGAACCGCCTACTATTCCAGCACGTTTTACGCATTAGATTTCCTTCCAGCTGCAACTCATTACTGGGAAACACCCATGCACTCTCACATTCACTCATACACTACGGCCAATCTAGTTCATCCAATTGACTTAAACTGCATGTCTTTGGACTGTGGGGGAAACCAGAGCACCTGCAGGAAACCCACGCGAACATGGGGAACATTTAATTCATTGGAAAAAAAAAAATTGTTTTGGTCATTCAAAATCTGACCGTTTGCTTCTGCTTTGGAATAGAAATCCTTCTATGATGAAGTGGTGCATCTAATCTGTCTTTAGTACTGTTCAATTTGAATAAATGTATTTTACCACAATTTATTTTCTTTTTTCATCTTTTCTTTATGTGTATGCGTGTTTTGGAAATTGTGAGAGGTCTTAAATTTAATACTTAATAGTCCTCAAAAGGTCTTAAAAAATCTTTAAAAAATTGTAAATTTCACATTATGATATCTGCAGAAAGCCTGTTAATTTGGATATTCTATCATCCGTTCACTTACATCCTGTTTTGTACTTTTGTCAGTTAAATAAAAGTAAAAGAGAATTAACAAATCACTTTTTTTTTCGCTGCATTTTACAAAACATCCCAATTATGGCAGAACGAGCAGTTTATTATAAAACAAATTTTTTGACATGTTATATTATTTCTCTAATGATTTATACCTGATTTTATACTTTTTGACATACTGGTCTATGCTCCCTTCTCTTTCAGCATCAGATGCAAACCAAGGACCTCATTTCACAAGCTGTCGCTCCAGCGAGCTGGTGACTTTCCGCTGCTGGTGGAGCGCTGGAAGCTTCCAGAACCTCTCTGAGCCTGGAGCCCTCAGGCTCTTCTATCAGACAAAGTAAGGCAAACATCCTCAAAACACCAGGTTTCATAAAGACACCTATAGATAGAGGTGCAGATTCGTAATATTTAAATATGTGTTTTTTTGGTGGACTGTCAACATCACTTTTATTATAGTATATTGTATGCTGCAAAGGATTAGAAGTCGCACCGAACAACATTGTTGAAAGAAGAAACAAAAAACAGTGTCACATTTTATAATACCATTCAGGAATAATGTACATATTACTCTAAGTATAAGGATTAAGTATAAAAAGAGCTGAAATTAAAGTGACTTTTTTAACATTAAAACTTTTAATCCTAAACAAGTTTCTCTGAATTGAAACTGAAACCAGTGGAGTGTGGGAAATGCCCTGTACAAAATGTAAATGTCTCTCATTTGACAAATCCAAGTACATAAAATGTTTGCTTTCTTTACATTAATTACATCATATAAGCTGACTTGGAATATAAGCCACAGCACATTTCAGATGATAAATGGGATGTAGTATTTCACCACTTTTATTCAGCTTTTTTGTAGTACCATTCTTCAGCTGTCACTTGTAATCAACTGTTTGTACTTCTTAATAGTCTTGTGATGTGTAAAAAAATTCCTCCGAGTACAAATAACATGTTTTGACTCAAAATGTGGTCATAAATGCTTAAAAACTATAATAATAAATGTAAAATAATCATAAAAATCTGTTAAAAATACACACTGCGTTATCTCAGCGTAGATTATTGTCATTCCATATTTTATCGTCATTTCTAAATAGATTATCAACTTTGTGTACTGTAATATATCGTCGTGTATGTTTCTAATATTTTGGTTTCATCATGGATTATTGTCCAGAGCCCTGTCCAGTGAGTGGTATGAGTGCCCTGACTACACGCATACTGTGGAAAACGAGTGCTACTTCAACAAGACCTTTACACGAATCTGGACCTCCTACTGCATCCAGCTGCGCTCGGTTCCTCAGAACACAACCTATGATGAGGTCTGCTTTACAGTGGAGAACATAGGTGAGTTCTGTCAAACTGCTCATTAGTTGTGCTTCTACTGTCAAGCTTTAAGCCAGTGTGCTATTGCTTGCAAGGAGCAGTCTCTTTTCCACAGTATCTTCGGAAGCTTGGTCAAACCTCTGGTTTTTTAGGCCTTCTGAAAAACCTTGGACCAAAGCAAGCTACCAGTGGCTCGAGGAGTAGTCACTTATCTGAGACGTATCAGCTCTTGTATGCGGATTATAAGGCTTAAAACTATATGGGTTTTAATGAATTCATTTTGAAGAGATAAGCCAGAGACACTGAGACAAAGAGCCTTTCTAGTGTGTACATTTCAGATGGAATCCTCATTGCATGAAAGAGGGAATGGAGACAAAATACCGTGATGATCATGTGAGGATTCCAACTAGAGTTGGAGACCAATCAGAGTTGGAGTCACAATAAAATTTGGCCAGTGAATTTCATATGCAAGGCCACTCCTGTATAAATATGATGAGTAATAATGTAATATGAGGTCTCTGTTGAAAACATCGCAACCACTGAACCAAGTATTGAGTTTGGGGGCAATTCTGACATGCATAAGCATGTGCAGGCAAAGCACCACCAAAAGTGTAACCGGAGGCCTGTATTACAAGTTTAGTAAACAGAATAATTATGGGGTTTGCAGGTCACCTAGTTTACAAAGGATTGTTACAGGTTGCCTAGCTTACAAGGGTAAGTTTGTTGAGAAAGCATTCCTCGTCCAAATTAAAAGGGTGCTGCGAAGACCACAGACTACTTGTCGTTAAAATAATGCTGATATTTATGATATATGGCTAACAGAGGATGAACTCACACTAGGCACAGTTGCCTTGAAGCAAGCCAGCGCAAATTATTTCTATATAATAAAGCCCCTTAAAAGTGATGTCGCACTCAGGCACACTATGCACTCACACAACACACTACGCACTCTCACTATACACTACTGAGCCAAACTGAACTGCGCTCTGGCCCATCTCTTCCAACCGGGCAAGGGCCAGCTAAGTTAAACTCGACCAGAAAAGAACTGGGATATAGGGGTCAAACGCACCTGGACATGTTTTCGTTAGGCTATTGTGATTACACTCTAAGGGCGTACTCGCACTATGTACAGTTGCCTTGAACCAGGCCGAAGCACGCTTGTCCTCCCTCCCGTCTCCCCCAACGGCCCACACTTACATTACATTCAGGCCTGAGCACGCTTATGTCATCGATGATGCGCTGTACAGTTTAAGAGAAGTGCTCTCACTCAGCACAGTGGACATTTCTTTATATCATTATACCATTTTAGTCGTTTGATATGCAGTCAAACATTTCACCGAACAGATCAGCCACTTTTGACGCTCATAAACAATCCTAAAGTTTGCTGCAGGAATTAGAAGGTTTGCTAAAGGTGTAGCTGTCGTGCAGAGAAGGAGTTTGCGTCTTTAATAATCTACGACAGTTTGTGTTCATTAAACAGTAAGAATGATTAATAAATCCATATGAAACAGTCTCCAAAAGTCACGTCACGTCTTTAGTTTCGGGCTCAGGCGCACTTTGCACTCACACTACAAGCATACCATGCCAAAGCCCAAGTGAACCGCGATCAGGCACACCTCTACCAAGCAGGCCAGGGCCGGCCAACTGAACCATGCCTGAGCCCGATTCAGAGCACTCACACTTCTCAAATGATACGGGAAACGGACCTGGGCACGGTTCGGATAGTATAGTGTGAGTGCGCCCTAAGACAGAGGGACTCAAGGGAAAGTCACTGGTTTACCAAAATAGAAACTATTGCTTTGAAAAAGTAATAATAACCTTTATTTAACCAGGTAAGTCAATTGAGAACCAGTTCTCATTTACAATGACGACCTGGCCAAGAGGCAACATAAAAAGCAGCTACAGTACAAAGGAGCAGGGACACAATACAACAACAATTTCACAAATGCAGATAAAAACATATAAAACCAGAGAAAAACTAAAAACAAGCACAGTGATCTTGTACAATTGACTGGATTGAATTTTTAAAAGATGATAGCGGAATGAAAGTGCTGAGCGTTAAGGTCTGCTGCAGATGAATTCAGTCATCAGCAGCAGAAAACTGAAAAGAGTTGCGACCAAATGAAGTGCGAACTTTGGGTAAGCAGAGGTTAATAAAATTACTAGAGCGCAGAGTTCGACGTACTTCCTGAATGTTAAGAAGTGACTGTAAATAAAGAGGAGTTTTTCCAATAAGAGTTTTATAAATGAACAGAAACCAATGAATTTGTCGACGTGATTGAAGAGAAGGCCAGTTCAATAAAGAATACAGTTGACAGTGATGAGTGTTAAACGGTGCACCAGTAACAAAACGAATTGCTGCATGGTAAATAACATCCAGTTTGTGAAGGAGAGTTTTTGCAGCTGATCTGTAAATTAAATCTCCGTAATCCAGAATTGGTAATATTGTTAATTTGACTAAATGCTGCTTTGAAGAGTGCATAAATTAAGATTTGTTTCTGTAAAGAAAACCAATCCGGGCTTTAACCTTTTTAAGCAGTTCGTTTATGTGAGTTTCAAACGTCAGTTTCCCATCTAACCAAATACCGAGATATTTGTAGCAGTCAACATAATTAATCTCAGTACCGTCCAATGAGGAAATTTTAGGAGGAAACTCCAAGTACCAAGTACCATGGTGTGTTACCTTGAAGGGACTTAGACTGCCATTTCTATTCCTTCATGCTGGACAATCCGACTCAGCAATGCGATTCAGTTTATCGTTCTCCTTAACCTGGAGACTAACTGGAAGCGTTGTCGAATCAGACTGATGGTAGAACTCCAGCTAGGGATTATTACCAGATGGCAAATTTACTAAAAGAATGAGCAGAATAAATGGATAACCTGCAGATTAGGAAGGATGGTGAACTAAATTGCATAGCTGAGTCGGATTGTCCAAATGTGTCTGCAAGACAGGCTGGACAACATTAACAAGGCTGACAGACTCCATGCAAACCAAACTAAAGGGACAGATTGCTGATGCACCGGTGATGGGACAAAATAAAAACGCCTATCCTAGGAAGCATAACCATTCAAGAGTAGAGACAGTCAGTGATGTGTGAGGCTTACCCGACTTCCTGGACTCTGTGGCGAGCTCATGGTGTGAAAGAATGTAACCAGTCCTCAATGCAACCTACTGGTCATTGGTGAATAAGTGTCAGGGCCACAAGTGTAGAAGCATCACATTACTCACTTCTATACCCTGAAGTATGAGACCCACAGGCTGAAGAATTACCTGTGTATATATACAGGAGTGGCTACACATGAAGATTCCACTCAGCAGTATTTCATTGGCCCATTTCCATGCTAGTCAGGGTGATTGGTCTCTTAAGTCCGGTTCAGATTACTTGATTACGTCCCCATTATGGGACAATTTGCTTGACGTAGGGTGTCATGGGCAGTGGGAGGCAAGATTCAATAGTTTCTTCTCATGTAGTGTGTCATAATCACTCATTATGTTCTCGTTCAAAATGGGGTGCAGGTCATTTTATATGAGTGTATCTTTGAAACGACTGTCTTTGTTTACAGACATTGCTGACACACACACACAGTATATTGGGGAAACTAACATCTATGGGAAACACTTGATAGACAATTGCAGAGACATTTGTGATGTAATGCGCTGGCTTCTTGATGACAGAATGATGGCAGTCGTAGATGCCACATCATAATTGATCGCAAAGTAATGTGTAGTCTGGCATATTTGTTTTATTGATGATTGATGATTGATAATCTGACACAGTAATTGTTGTAACCGACAATACAAATCGTGTAAACCGATTGAGGCTTTGAAATGTTTTACCTGCATTTACCTGTGCTTTATTTGCATTATTAGAGCGTAATTTAAAAGTTTGACTGTACATATGTTAATAAACACCTAAAACAAAGTATGCTTTAGCTTACCGCTGTGTGTTTTGACCTCACAGTGTATCCTGATCCACCAGTTGGACTAAACTGGACTCTACTGAATGTGAGTCGTTCAGGGTTGCACTTTGACGTCCTCATGCGCTGGACCCCTCCTCCTTCAGCTGATGTGACGACAGGCTGGATGAGTCTGGTGTACCAGCTCCAGTACCGGGTCAAGAACACTACTCACTGGGAGACGGTATGTCTCTAGCACCACTCACTGGAGAGGAACAAAGATGTTAAAGATTGCAAATAATGAAGCTCCAGGAATAATTGATGATTACACACTTGTTTATTTTGTGGGGATGCAGCCACAACATGAACCAGAGTATTTAATTCAGCATTCATGAGTGAAATAACCAACACGTGCACCAGATTCACAAGGATTTTACAGATTTTCATCCCCTAGACAATTACCCAAAGGGATAGTTCACCACAAATTTCAAATATCCTCACTCATACTCAAGTTGTTCTAAACTTAAGTTAAATTCTGTCTGCAGTTGAACACACAACAAGATATTGTGAAGAATGTTAGAAAAAAAGCAGTCATTGACATCCAACGTAGGAACAATTAATGCAATAGGAGTCAATGAGTTTTTCAGTATATCTTGCTCTGTGTTCCAGAGAATAAAGAGACTCAGACAGGTTTGTGGGGGATGAGTAAATGATGACTGAGCTTTTCGTCTCAAACACACACTTAACGTATAGAAATATACACTGTTTCCTGTCCATTTTCATTCAGTGGATATCGAAAGTTACTTCTAAAACAGAAATATGAGATTATTTATATGAACCCATTAAACTTTGGTATAGTTGCACTTTAATTTTATCTTCAGTTGAACATAGTAGATTTTGTTGATTCATAAAATGCCAAAATTCAATCCCTATTAAAGTAAAAATATATGCAAAACAAAATCTAGAAACAAGTTTTACAACATTACCTTCTCAGCTTCAGCAAACAGTCCTAAGAATGCTATTTGTTTTGCTTCATAAGACTTTAATTTACCTTTGTGAGCCAGGGTTATTAATTTTGTTTCGCCTGTATATGTTTGTTTGTTTATTTTTATTCTGAAAGTTTCAGTAACTGTTGACTTGCATTATGTGATTACCAAGTAACGCTTATTAAACTAAAGGAATCTTCTTTAAAGGTCCCGTGAAGTGCTTTGAAATGTGCATTGTTTTATTCAATGTTTGACGTAATCTCAACTGAGAAATGAAGAGAGGGTGGGACATAGCATAGCTCCTTCCCTTAAACAACAGCCAATAGCGTTTGGTTTTATCACAGCTCTGACAGTAAGAGTGGTTAAGCTCAAGCACATCAAATGAAAAGCAACTGAGAAGCGTCTTGATGGGGGCGGGGCATGTCAGATACTAGAGAGCGTTTGATTGGTCAAGATTTGATGGGAAACTGAAGTATGAGGTAACGTGAAACAAAAATGTTGAGGCGGAGGTGACAAACAGCAAGATTTGGACGTATATATCATTTTTATATTTTCTAAACATTGTTTTGAAGCACACATAATTAAAACTTAGTTAACTTAATTTGATGGCACCTTTTAATGATTTACTGAAGAAGAAAAAAAAGCCATCTACATCCCTGAGTGCAAATAAATGTTCGTTTTTGGGTGAAATATCCCTTTGATGATAATTGATGATAATGATAATGATAATTTCTTTCAGTCAAACAGAATTAAAGAGCCCCTATTATACATTTAAAAGGGTGATATTTTGCTAATCTGTGCTGATTAGACCGATGACCCAGTCTGTTGCGATTGGTCGACTGCATTCAGCATGAGAGAATGCCCACCACGGCTCATCAATATTGAAGTAGTCAGAGTGCATAGTGTATGCGTGAGCATACCTGCCAACACACCCCTTTTTCCTGGGAGTTGCCCGTATTTCAGACCTATCTAATGGCACCCTCCCGATTTGTTGTGTTTTTTTTGTTTTGTTTTTTCCCCCCCGAAAACCATGATCTAGCTGACTGATTCCAGCCCAAAACTTATCCAAAAGGTTTTTACCTGCACAATCGACTTCAAAACCAATCTGGCAACATTGGTTCTTTTTCTCACTATTCTTCCGGGTTTGCGTGCACACAAATGGGTGGGGCTTATGTTTCGTATCCACGTCACGCCGAAGTGGCTAAAGACTCGTCATGAAGACGATTCATTTGAAGCACCACTAGTCGACTCTTTTATAGATGAATCAATAGTTTTAAACTCCGTGCACTTTCAGATTTAAGCCTTAGCTGGATATTTCACTTCACTCAGAGCTGTGTTACACACTGCATGCAAGCTCATTTTCAAAAACCCATAATAGGGGCTCTTTCAGGTAAAATAACATAAACCTAAAGAAGCTGTGGAGTTCACCAGACCATCACACACACACACCATGTTTTGACCATCTTGTCTTTATGTTGACTCTAGACATTGCAGCAGAGGAAATAAGTCATGCCACCCTATTTACTGTATTCCGAAAAAAGCAATTTTGTTTTGGAGATGCGCTATAAGCCAGTTTTCATTCTAAAATGATCATGTGTGCTCTGTAATTCAGGCTTGATTCTGGGAGACAGTTTTCAGGATTCAGCTCTTTTGAGTTTGTACTCCCAAACAGCCACATTCCCCCGTACTGCCAAGCGGTCCTGCCCAGACTGAGCAGACTCACCAAAACCACACGGAGCCACGTGTTAAATCACTGCCGTATGCTGGCAGGCCTCAATAGATCCAGTGATTCACTGTTATAGTTGTTCCTGTAGGCTTTACAGCAGTACATGAGCTTTTTTTGCTGTCCTCAAGAGATTTCACAGTTATAAACTTTAAGGATGATTTTAGTGAGGATCTTGACAGTTGTTCTTTTTGTGGGTTAAAATACGGTGCTAAAGCTGGAGCAGTACAAAAAAAGTAATGTTAATGCTTCGATAATTGATGGTTTCTTCTAAGAGCAGGAGTCGTAACATTTGAAAGTGTGAAAATAATGCGTTTTCCCCAGTGCTGTTGGTTTGCAGTAAATGGCTTGAGAGAAATGAAACATTCTAGGAGAGAATACATTTTACACATAATAATCTGTTTTTGCATTTATGTACACAAAAGAAATGCTAAATTTCAACAATGAAGAGAAAAAAAGAAAGAAATGTGATCCAAGACATGTCCCAAATAAAAAAATCATTAAAATTGATATAAATCTAGACATCCATATAGTTTATTGTTTTCTATATTGTTTATTGCTTGTATAGATGTATATTTTTGTTGTTGCAGTTTGTAAATAGTTTCTTTGTGGACTTCAGACATTGATGATGATTAAAAATGATGATTAAATGTAAGTAATAAATATAAATTAGGCTTATTATTATTTGGAAACATTTCTATTAGGTTACGTTATACATTTTTTCCTACTCAATATAACACTCAGTTTATTGATTTAATTTATTTATGTCCATTTTATTTAATGAATAAATGACCATGTGAATAAAATAACCATGTAAATAAAAAAATATATATATAAAATGCACATAAATAAACCAATTGATAAACTGAGTATGATATTGATTGGGGATGAGTATATTGAGTAGGGAAATGTAATGTATTGATTGAATCATTTATGTGCATGTTATTTTATTTAAATTTATTTACATGGTTATTTTGTTCAAATTAATACCTAATTTCAAACAAAATAGTTTATTTTCTTTATTGCTTTATATTTATTTTATTATTCATTTTTCAGACTCAATATTGTTCTTCTGCGCGTATGAACGGGCGCAGTCATTTAAATCTTTTTGGCGTCCAGTTTCATTCACTTCCATTCATTTTTAGACGTCAAAAACAGCTGGTTTTGCTGCTTGATGTTGCAAACTGATATTTTCTCCTTATATTATTCTACTTTGTAGTCTGTGTAGTCATGCAAACACTTGTTTGTAGAGCAAGTAGTTTGACCATTTTCTGCCGTTTATTATTCCTAGTCAATCCTCCCATAGGCAACTGAATCAGAAGTTTGAAAACAATCACAAAAACGAGTGCGCCTCTCCTTTGAAGAATAAGGTCAATAACAATCAGTTGATTGACTGATTTATTTATGTGCGTTTTATTTAATTAATAAATAACTATGTAAATAAAAAAACATGTAAATAAATAAAAATCAAATAATATGTGCATTAAAAAAAAAACAATCAATAAACTGAGTGTTATATTGAGTAGAGAAAATGAGTAGGGATGAATTATACTGAGTAGGGAAAAGTTCCCAAGCACCCAAGTTCCCTTCTCATAACACTTTTTTTATTGATTGATTTATTTATGTGCATTTTTTTTTTTCGTTTGTATTGATTTACATGATTATTCTGGTCAAATTAAAACTATTAATTTCAATATTTTTTTCATCATTGCTTTAATTTTTATTTTATTATAATTAGTTTATTTAAGTTACCTTACCTAATATTTTAATACGTTTTCCATGTCATCGGCCTACGACCCACTGCAGTCCGTTTTGTTGCAGTCACTGCAACTGCACTGCAGTCAGTTTGTTGATCTGCCTACTAAATTAGTGCATTAAATCTGTTTACGACATAAACACATTAAACTGACAGGCCTGGAGAAAAATGCAGCTCTTCTGACATGTCCATTTGTCTCTGAGTAAATGTAATGGCTCACAAATGCCAGTTTATTGCTCAATCTTTTCTTATTTACGCTTTCGTCCTCTTTTACCGCAGCAGGAGCTGGAAAGCGGCACCCAGCAGTCCATCTACGGTCTGCACACCGATAAAGAGTATGAAGTGCGGGCTCGCTGTAAGATGTCAGCCTTCAACAACTTTGGCGAATTCAGCGACAGTGTGTTTGTGCAAGTGGCACGGATACCAAGCAAAGGTAGGTTAGCGCCAAACAACTTGATAGTCAGCAAAGTGAAAGCATCAGATGTGCAGAAGCAGCAATAGTTAGTTCAGCACTTTACTCCAGTTTCATGTTTGTTTTTTTGTAACAGAATCAATGTTTCCGACGGCGCTGGTGTTGAGTTTTGTACTGATTGGGGTTACGATTCTTCTGATCTTTATTGTCATCTCCCAGCAGCAGAGGTGAGGGAGTTTTTGTTATTATTTTTTGTTTGTTTGTTTGTTTGTTTGTTGTTATTATTATTATTATTATTTTATTATTTTTTTTTAGGAATAGTAATAGTAATAATAGTAATTTATTATTATTAATAATAATGTATTATTAATAATAATTTATTAGTAGTAGTAGTAGTAGTAGTGTTGTTGTTGTTGTTGTTGTTGTTGTTGTTATTATTATCATAATTATTATTATTATCATTATCATCATCATCATCATCATCACCATTTAACTTGGTATTTGATGATAATAATTGTAGTAATAATAATAATAATAATAATAATATGAATGAATATATCTTTATTATTGTATATGTATCTTACAAAGAAGTTTATAACATTATTAATAGTAAAATGATAATACTGTATTTCAATATTTAATAAAAAACAATGTAGTGTTATTTAAATATGTAATAATATTTTAATATTTAACTTAGTATTGATGATGATGATGATAATAATAATAATAATAATAATAATAGTAATAATGAAATAATAATAATAGCATGAATAAATATTTTTTAATGTATATGTATCTTACAAAGAAATGTATAACATTAATAATCAGTAAATTAATATAAAAATATATATTTTAATATTTAATTAAATCAATATAGTGTTATTTATATAATAATACGAATATGAGTAATATTAACAAACTTATTCATATTTTAAAGATGCTTATTTTTATATAATTTCTAATTTATTGTGATCTACTTTTACATTTTTGTGGTATTCTTATTGGTATATTTTATCACAAAATCAAAAAGAAGACATTGTATTACAAATTAATTTAATTTAGTAATATTTATAATAAATATATAATAATAAATTATGAAAATTAAGCCTCTTTCAGATTAAGATTATTTGATTAGAAGTTAGAGTCAAATGATTTTAGAAAGTGGATTGTACACATTGAAAAATCAAGCATCTTTATTTAATCCTATTGTTGTGGAAATTAATTACATAAACACTATGAAAATGAAGATTACTGATTATAAGCTATATTCATATAATTCTGAAATATGCATTTGCAGTATTTTTTATTTGTTTCCACAGGTTGATGGTAATCTTTTTACCACCTATTCCTGCACCTAAAATTAAAGGCATCGACCCAGAACTGCTGAAGGTAATTTTACAAAACATTTTGTTACTTGTATCGAATGCCATCAGTTTTTTAATGTTTCATACAAATAATTATACTAGCATTGTTATTGCAACTGCAAGTTGTTCTGATAAACAGAGCATGGAAACCACAATGCCTAGTGCGTTTTATTATAAATATAATATTAGAAAAGATTTCACAGTTTGTTTTTTTGAGTGAATGACAAAAGCATTACATCAGTGGCCAACAAAACAAATGGTTGAGAGGTGAATACATTATGTATATTATGCAGGGTCTTGCATAAGAATTAATGAAACTGCAGCATTATAAAATTCGAGTGAAAAGGACTGCACCTGTGAGCAACAGTGGAGTGGATCGCTGTAGAGCCAGATTGTTTTGGAAAGGTCATAATTGTTGACATATTGTGGGTGTTCTTTCGTAATTTTCCACCTCCAGAAAGCGCAGGGACTCGTTAATTAAACAGCCCTCGTACTCCGTTTTTAGACTGCAGTGGAAGCATTAAGTAAACAATTAAACCCAAAGAGCAATCCAGTACAAACACACCTATGCACACTGTTTTGGGATTTTCACATGTAGAAATACTGTGAAATGATATTTCTTCTAATATTGGTAACACCTTTTTCATTTGATCATTTATTAAAGGGAGAGTTCACACCAAAATTTTAATTTCCTCACCACTTTTGCAAACTTAAGGGGTTCTAAACTTAAAGGAATTTTTTTTTTTTCTGTTGAAAAATGTTGGAAAAGCATCTATCAACATCCATAGTAGGAGCAAAAAATATGAAAGTCAGTGGGTTTTTTTCAACATTCTTCAGTATATCTTGCTTTTTGTTCAACAAAAGAAAGAAACTCTGACATCTTTGGAACAAGTCGAGGATGAGTAAATGATGAGCGAATTTGTACTTTTGTGTGAACTTTACCTTTAATGCAATTGTTTACATTGTTACATTTACATTGTTTACATAATACTTCAAGCTGTAGCTTTAAAGTCACCTTGAAATTTAAATTTCCAATGTTTATTTTTGCTAGCTCATGTTTTTATTCTTAAGGTGAATAATTAATCCATGCAAGTTAATCCACTAAAAAAAAGTTTGTTTTGTTAAACTTCAATGAAAGTTGGAAAATTAGCTTTATGTTTAGAGTGGCGAAACAGAATTTGCTTCTGTTATTGTCAACCTGAGAGGTTCCAAAGGGACCGTTCACATATTGCACCTAAAAGTGTGTGGAAAGCGCTCCTTTGTCATCTGTCTGTGTTAGGAGACCATCAACCATTTTCTCAGATGACGACTAACAAATCATTGCTGCAGCTCTGATTCAAGTTTTATTCATGGAGATAATAAAAAAGCACTGCAGTGTTTGGTATTCTGTATTTGTCTGAAGTAATTAGTCTGCAGAAATGTGTATATTCCATACAAAGTATGAAGCTGGTTGGTCAGTTCTTGTCACATGACTCAAAGTGTGCCCCCAGCATTCTGAAAAGTGGAGATGTTTTCGGTAGCACTTTTTTTTGATGGTCCATTTGAGTATTAGTAGACCGTCTGCTTGATATCTGTTGATTCTGACTTTTAACAGTCCTTCAACAGATATTTAACTGACTATAGGAAACTTTGCAAGTACATGTCAACTTACGCTAACCCTAACTCCAACCTAACAGTCTACTTATAACCTACTGAGAATTAGTTAGAATGTAGATGCAATGTAAGTTAAATTCAACAAACGGACAGTCAAAATAAAGTGTGACCTCATTTTCTACTAGGTGTGCCTGGAAAGCGTGTACGTGTCGCTCCCAATATGTGCGTGCAAGCCGCACACCTCCATTGGAAATAATAAACTTGCACAAAAGTCGTGATGTGTGAACAGCCCCTAATAACCTCTCTTACCATTACTTTAGCTTTAAGAAATGATGCACTAAAAAAGCCCCACCCCTACTCAAGATTCCATTTCAGTTGGAAGTACATCAACATACTGAAAAGTCGCAGTAACTTCTGGTTGTTACTTTATGTTAATAAAAACAAAAACATAGTCACGCGTCGACTAATAAAATCTTATTGTGTTTATTCACCTGTCTAATAACAACATGTTTTCTTGTTCTCCAACAGAAAGGAAAGCTTGACCAGCTCGATTCTTTACTGAGCAGTCATGATATGTACAAGCCAGACTTCTACCATGAGGACCCATGGGTGGAGTTCATCCAGTTGGACATCGACGATCCCGCAGATAAGAAGAGTTCTGATACCCAGCATCTGCTGGGCCTGTCCTACTCGGGTTCCTCTCACAACCTTAATTTAAAAAACGACGACGATTCAGGTCGCGCTAGCTGCTATGACCCAGAAATCCCAGATCCTGAAGACCTGGCTTCCCTTCTTCCCAACTGTTCTGAACAGGGAGAGCACCAGCACCCTCTGGTTTCCAGAAGCAGCTCGTCCAATCCTGACCTTGGTATGGAATCAGAAGTGGTGGAAACGCCCATCCAAACACAACCCGCTGTACCCAGCTGGGTCAACATGGACTTTTACGCTCAAGTAAGTGATTTCACACCAGCAGGAGAAGTGATGCTCTCACCTGGACAACTGAACACCTCTCCAGAGAAAAAGAAAGAAGAAAAGAACAAGAAGAAAATACAATTCCAGCTGGTTTCCGATGGAGCCTACACATCAGAGACCACAGCCAGGCAGTTTTCCGCAGACGTCCCATCTAGTCCTGGTCCGGAACAGGAATACCAAGCATTCCCAACTCAAGTTGTCGAGGGGAACCTTTGGAATGGCGAGTACCTAGTGTCTGTCAATGATTCCCAAACACCTTACCTGCTTCTCGAACCTCCTCCAGCCCCCATACAGCCACCAATGTCAGACTACACCCTAGCAGAGCCTCCCCCCAAATCCTCCTTCCTCGCTGCCTACGGTTTGCCTGCACAACCCAGATAAGCACCAACCAACTTTCTGGGAAACCTGACCCCATGAGGGGACTATAAAAAAGCTTTTTGACGGTCTTGTACCTTCTTACTGCTGGAAACCAAAGTTGCACGAACGGCGGGACTAGGGCCGAAAATTCCTTACCGATTGGGAATTCTCCACATGGGCTTTCTCTGCTGTACACTACAAAATAGACGAAGCTGAAATGTTTTCTTTCTATCAGCCTTTGCAGAAGCGCTACGCTAGTGCGCAGAGAGAGTTTAAACGTGTTCTCGTTTTACAATCAGATACGTCAGCTGGTTACATGCAAAAAAAAATAATCACTACAGAAATACATGCTCGCTTGCTGTGTCAGGACTATTTCTAAAATGCGTTTAGCATATTACAAAGATGCAGGCGTAGAGCTACAGTCAGTGGCATTGGGATGTTTACACGCAGGTTAAAGACGTATCCTTTTACTGCGATTCATCAACCCACGTTTGCTCGTATGTGGAATATTACACATATTCCGTAGCATTAAATCAAGGTTCAAGAAATATTTCCTTTTGTGGACGAAGATATCTCAAAGTTTTGTTTTTTTCTCAAATTATTATTGGAGGAACTTTGCCTAGGGAGCCTTTCGAGCGCTTCATATTTCCTGCACATTTTATCTCATCATAAATGGATAAAATAATTGGGATGTGGTTGCGATGTGTATTTTAGCATCAGTACATATGACTATACCGATTGAGATCACTACTATAAAATGCTGGAATTGATAATAGTCCACCGAACAAGCTGTTACCTTGCTTTGTTCAATTGAGCTCGTCTTTATTTGCATTAATGTATCCAGGGGAAATGTAAACAAAACAAAGCGCTTATACAGTCTTTTCTGTGCAATGCAAACCGTATGGCAGGTTTTCTATGTTACCTTTGTACATGTAGCAGTTTTATATGGGTGAGGACGATATAAATCACATGCATTTACAATGGGAGTTACGTTATAGAATAGTTGGGAAAGAAGTGCCATTTGCCATGTAATAAACTATTACTCTTGCCAGGACTCAATGAAACACTGTATTCGTGTGCACCGTGGCTTCTACACAGGGACAAAGCTGCTTTAAACTAGAGTTATTTTATGAAATAATGCATTATGAGAAATAATAACTGGAGATCTTTACTATTTGCAATCGGAGACTGTTCTCAAGACACATCGGAAGCGGAGTTGTTGGATTTCTCACAGATTTTAATTCTATGCTGTCGAAATGTTTATACAGCGAAAGTGTTGCATGTTAAGTTGTATAGATGAGTTTATTTTGAGCGCTTTTTGACTCTTATGTGTTCTCTGTTTTTAGAGAAACACAATGGAGGTAAATGATGGTGAAGAGGGAGCCTTTGGACTACAAGCTTAATTAGTCTTGGGTTTGCCTGTGATGCTTGAATACTGGGTCCTATGTTGTTTTAGGTGTTAGCTGTACTTACAGTGCCTTCTAAAAGCATTTTATTTTTTTTCTCATTCTGTTTCCACCAGGTATTAACGTGGTTAAGTGGAGAGCCTTATGTTACAGATTGCTACAACCTGATAGTAACATCTTCAAATGTGTCAGAGATGTTCCTTCTAACTTTTAAAATCCTCCAACATATTCAGACAGTCTCACAAACTATATTTAAATGTTTTTTTAATACTTAAAGGAATATTCTTATTTCTGGGGACTATTATTTTAATTTTAAATCTACCCCAGAGATAAACAGTCAAGTTTGACCATTTTGGGATTCATTCAGCTGATCTGATTTGATATGATTTGAGTTAGTTTTTTTTCGAACAAAAATATATCATACATAAAATATCTTTAACAAAAAGACACATTTCAACATGGTTGAAAATGAAGCAGGATGAAGCACAAGCTTGTTATTTTCCCACCCCATTACCACACACATCATTCATCTATTACTTAAACTTATTTCTTTTTTTTTTAACTTATCTCTTCTTTTTACATTGGACATATTTTATCCTTTTGGCATCTTCAACATACTACATGTTTGATTACATTTATACATTTGCATTTTATAACAAAAAATAAATAAAAAAATTAATAAAAAATCAAAACCTAGTACTGCAAATAGCCATTAATTTAAATTTCATCAAACCTTCCTCATTTTACCCTTTTTCAATCACCTTCATCATTATATGCCTTTAATAATATATATTTATACAACTTTTTTAATTGATTAATATCCTGACATTGTTTGAGACTCTGTTCTAAACTATTCCATAATTTCACACCACATACAGACATACACCAGCTCTTTAAAGTTGTCCTTATTTTCAGCTTCCTAAAATTGAGTTCTTCTCTCAGATTATATCCCCCTTGTCTTTCTAAAGGATTTGTATGCTCCAAATACCTCTCATTTCCTATCAGTCTAATTACTTTTTTCTGTAATGTACATAAAGATTGTAAATTAGATTTATATGTGTTCCCCCAAATTTCAACACAATAACTCATAAATGGCATCACAAGTGTGTTATATAATAAATACACTGATTTATTATCCAGGATAAATCTTGCTTTATACACTATTGCTATTGTTTTCACTAATTTTGATATCACATTATTTATTTGCGGTTTCCAACTAATTTTATGATCTAATATAACACCAAGAAACTTAATTGCATATACTCCATTATCAATTTGTAAATCTATATTATGACTACTTTTTAATTAAATGATCTCTTGGTATGGCGGGAACACTTTTAACTTAGCTTAGCATAAATCAGTGAATTAGATTAGATCATTAGCATCTCACTCAAAGATGTCGAATAGTTTTGATAATTTTCCTATTTAAAGCTTGTGTACAAGACAGACTGAAACAAAAACTTGCTGTTTTTTTATGTTCCTGAAAGTCGTTCCTAATCTTTTCTAAATCGTTTCTTATTTATGAGAGACAACTCAAAATTATTTGCAGGCGCTACCTAATAGCATCGCGCCTATTGCTGCCATGGTACAGCAGCGAAGTTGCTTATTGCTGCTAATAAGATAGATAGTAAGTATAGTTTCTTGCCGGATCAACTAGGAAAATGCCAACTTTCCATTCCATCGGTCTTCGTACATGATGTACTGTATAGCTACAGAAGGAGTCAAGCGTTAAACAAGAAAATAATCAAAACTCTTTGGTCATTTTTGAGTGAGATGGTAACGGTCTAATCCAATTCAATAGTTTATGCTAAGCTAAGCTAAAAGTGCTCCTGCCAGATCCAGAGATCGGCTAAATGGATTTAAAAATGGTAAAACTCAGCTGTTAAACTGAGCCTTTTTTTTTTTTTTAAGTGGAGTGTTCATTTACGTTTGCACGTGGCATCAGAGGCTAATGAATATTCAGCCAAAAAAGACTATTCTATATATATTTAAACAGATGTGTCATGCTAATTTTAGTTTTGCAATTTAAAAAATGATAGTGGTCATGATTATTGAATAAAATGTACGGAAGTAACTAATGCGATTCAGTCTTGATATAATTCACTAGATTTTTGTGACAAACAGACCAAAATTTTATCAAAATTTAATCTTTAGTTCTATTCAGACTCCTGGTCATGAGGTCAGTGACTTCGTTTCCATCCAAAATTGTGAATTCAATTTACATGAAATTTTTTCATGTGTTCAAGAGAACAAAATAGTCCATATAAAATAATAAAAATTATAAGTTAAAGAAATATAAAGAAGTTGGTCCAATGGGAGAAACCACTGTGGCTGCATAAAATTACAAACACTTGCATGTTATCTTACTTTTGCATTCCTAATGTTAGAGAATACAATCTTAAGAGATTTGGGAGGTCATTTAACCAGATCATTCAGAAAGTTTTTTTTTTTTTTACATCAAATAATTTACTCAATAAATGAGTTTCCATCATAGTATATTGGCAAACCTTCTCATCTCACACACACACAAAATCACAATTATTTACCTTTGAGTGTAGACATTGCAACTGCATGGCTGACCTTTTGTGAATTTGATCTTTAAAGCAAAAAAACTTAAAAGTCATTCAATGTGGTGTCAGAAACACAATTTTACCACCCAAAAAAGAAAAAAAGATTAAATTTAATACTTCACAATATTTCCATCTAGTGTTTTTTCCAATATCCCAAAACACAGAGAAGAATTTACAGTTGGAAGCCCGTGAGTTCAAATAAATCATTATAACACATTAAATAAAATGCACAAGAGTTTGCTTTGGCCTTGTTTGAAAAATGTTTTTGGCAAAACAATAAAACAGAAAATACTGTGTCTAAAATGAAACTCGATATTAACTTCGCTGTTTATTTGAATTGTGCCTTGAAATCAGGATCACATGTTTGAGAATGCTCAAACATTTGACAACATGTAACAACATGTTAAAATCTACATCTTAAAAATATAAAAACAAAGAATCATGCAGAAAAAGGTTACATTTAGAAAAACTGAAGGCATTCTATATCATTTCTTTTTCTTAATATTAAAAACATTCTACAGAGATATACTTTGCTTTCAAGATTTGAATCAAAGCCCATTCTAACTTAATTCGAATAGTCTTCATCATGCAGCAGTGTTATAAAAAGTTCATTTTATTTGCTTAAAATAACTGGAAGATTCTTATAAAATAACAACTGCAATACTGTCATAGACATTTAATATCACACACGCTTACTTTCATGCACGTTCATGTCCAGTTTTTTGCTAGGTATGAAAGTCTGAGACAAAGGAAGCATAAATTCAGTCCTCTTTTTGGATCTAATGAAGTGCTTGTTCTCGTTCACAGAGAAGAAAAGACTCAAAAGAACAATTTGTTCACCTTTTCAGTTCACTGACTCACTGATTCAGTCTTAGCGGTTCTGACAGCTCATCGGAGAGGAAGATTACCACACAATAATGACTTATAGAGCAGAATATAGAGCAAATTTTGCGATCATTTGCACAGCTAGTCACTAGTGTTCAGTTTGTGTTCCCGAGAACAAAATGACCATCGGTAAATAATAAAGGAATGTTCAGTTTTTGGGCATTGACTCGTAATGTGCTATTTACAGACACCACTGTTGATGTTCTCCCAAATCTGTACAGATGCCTTACTTGTTTAGTGCAAATAAGTATGTGAAAGGTCTAAACTGGGCTGCTATTTTCTTAACCTGCGTGTGTGTTTACATATCCTGAAGAGTTACTTATCATACCAGATCTACAGTTTAAATTCAAAATGTTTAAATACAAAATATATATTGAAATGTTTTTGGAGGGCACTGTATGTTTTTTCATAATAACAGCTCATGCTAATGACTTGGATTGTCTGATTGAATGATGTATTTTGTTTATTTAGTGTAGTTATATTATAATGGGGAAGGACAAAGTGGCATGATTATGATCCTAAGCTGATGTTATTGTGCGAACACACAGTTAGACCTAAGACAAATGGGACCAAAAACTGTTATACAATGAGCCAGAGGGGAGGCGTGAAGCAGAAGCTCATGTTGGAGATATGATATATGTGGAAAAAACTACAAGTATGGTACAGGAGATAGTATTGAGCTTTTGCTTCTATTGAACTTCAGCTGGGAAAAAATATATATCTTTTATATTATAAAAGAATTGCTGTGTGCTTTCATATATATATATATATATTAGTGCTGTCAAATGAGTAGCCGTATCCAAGATAAAAGTTTGTGTTTACATAATATAAACATGTGCACTGTGTATATTTCAGTATATATTACTAAATACACATATATTACAAAAATATACAAAAGAAATATATCTACAATACATATATATTTATATATTTGTATTATGTATATTTGTTTATGAATATAAGCATATTTTATACAGTGAAGCCATGCATTTGTTTATATATACAAAAATATACACTGTATACAATATATTTTGTACATTAACTTTTATTTTGGATGCAATTTATAGTAGTTTGACAACACTATTTATACATATATATATATATATATATATATATATATATATATATATATATATATATATATATATATATATATATATATATATATAGATAGATAGATAGATAGATAGATAGATAGATATATGTATATATATATATATATATATATGCATACATATATTCTATACCACTGTATATATGGATTTACTGGGCATCATTTCCCCCACACAGTCCAAAGATGTGGTATAGGTGAACTGGATAAAGTAAATTGGCTGGAGTGTGTGTATGTGAATTGAAGAGTGTGTGGGTGTTTCCCAGCACTAGGGATTGGACAAGTTTTGCCAGAATAAGGGCCAATCCTGATTCTATTCTATATACCCCATCTTCCCTTTAGCCCTTTAAGTGCAGTGTGAAAGGGTAGGGATGAAAATATTAGACACAAACATCATCACACACGTCAACACAAGCTCATGTCATCTGCGATGCGGTAGTGCTTCCAGAGAACACGAGCGCAGTAACGTTTAACAGATTAAAGTTGTTTAGTGCTGTATTTGGACTTTTAAAAAGAATTTTCAGCTTGAAAGCTTATAAGCCTTCGGGTTTCCTCAGGCGTTACGATTGGTGGATCATGTTGCAAGAAGCACAAAACTGCACGCTGTATTTACAGAGTGCTCATATCCATGGATGTAACCACAGGAAAACAACATTAACGTTGTACCAGATGTGCTTTTAAAAAGCTATTTTCTGCTACTAGACTTTGATAGAGTGGCCTACTCAAGTCATCGGGTATCAGAATGAAAACATGTGGTGGGATTATTGTGCAGCAGTTATTATACGGCTATGTTACCATGACAACAATATAGCCAGTTTTTCCCCTTGATTTAAAAAAAGTTTCAAATTTATTCAACAAATTTTTCAAGACGTTCCTTGTTTAAACATACATGAAAATTACCAAAAATGCAGTATTATATTAGGCTAGTATTTGGCACCGTTACCTTGTTAGTAAACAGTACCTGTGGGGAAGTGACTTAGTGCAGTTGTTGTGTATGTACAAGATGTGTCTCCTCTGTTTGGCTGTAATCCCCACACTGCAGATGAAGCGTCAGCTAACACTTGAGGAACAACAACGCTCCACCGTTGTTGTGTGTTTGACTTTAGTCTACACCTCCCTGAACATGTTATATCCATGTGCATGACGTCATCGTTTTCAAGGACTCTTGTCTTGTGGTGTTTACACGAACACAACTGCTGCGTTTTCAGAAATATCTTGAATGTCACTTTTATGCAGTTTTAGTCACAAAAATGCTGTTAACAAACATGTTAACAAACACCCTACACCTCGAACCAAAAGAGAATCACGACACTCCTACTCCTTCATGAGAATGCACAAAATAGATACTGTAGGTAGGGGGAAGTGGAAGGGCTAATGGGTAGAATTTGGATTGGGCCTCACTGGCGGTTCATTGTGCTGTGGCGACCCCTGATAAAAGAAGGAAATAAGCCAAAGGAAAATGAGTGATAGTGGATTTACTGGATTTATTAGGTATGGGTTTGAGTAAAATGTGAGGTTTTTCCGAATTCTAAAAGGTCTGGGAGCATTTCTTCCAAATTTTTAACAAAAATATTATCATCTAGAGCATGTTTTTTTCTAAGCTGGATTGATTTCTTTTAAAATTCTTTTGTGTGTATGTATATATGTATATACATACATACATACATACATACACAACGGCCACTGTATTAGGTGCACCTTTCTAACTGCTCATTATTGCAAAATTTCTATCAGCCAATCACATGGCAGTAACTTTAAAAGTGGCATGGTTGTTAGTGCCAGGTGGGCTGGTCTGAGTGTTTCAGAAACTGCTGATCTACTGGGATTTTCAAGCACAACCATCTCTAGGGTTTACAGAGAATGATCCGAAAAAGAAAATATCCAGAATTTGGCTTCAACAACATGAAAGCATAGATCCATCCTGCCTCGTATCAACTGTTTAGGCTGGTGGTGGTGCTGTAATGGTGTGGGAGATATTTTCTTAGCACACTTTGGGCCCATTAGCACCAATTGAGCATCGTGCCAACACCTCCGCCTACCTGAGTATTGTTACTTACCATGTTCATGTCCTTTATGACCACAGTGTAGCCATCTTCTGATGGTCACTTCCAGCAGGATAACTCACCATGTCATAAAGCACGAATCATCTCAGACTGGTTTCTCGAACATAACATTGAGTTCCCTGTACTCAAATGGCCTCCACAGTCACCAGAACTCAATCCAATAGGGCACCTTTGGGATGTGGTGGAGCAGGAGATTCACATCACGGATGTACAGCCGACAGGAATTGCATGATGCTATCATGTCAATATGGACCATAATCTCTGAGGAATATTTCTAGTACCTTATTGAATCTCTTCCATGAATGTTTAAGGCAGTTCTGAAGGCATAAAGGGGGTCCAAGCCAGTACTAGTAAGGTGTACCTAATAAAGTGGCCAGTGAGCATACGTTCAAATATGTCTGAAAACATTTAACTTTTTTGTTATTTTATGCCAAACAAAGATTCGCTAAAGAACATTTTTATTTTGCATTTAGAAGAAATGCCATCATAAAACAAAAATACTACTTTACTCAAGGGCATGTACTATAAATTGTAAAATCCAGAGAATTTTCAAGTGGCCTCTCATTCTTTTCTATACAGATACCCGCATATATACATTGTGTCAGTTATGCACACATTTTAATTAGCAACCCAGCCCACACACTCTGTGCCTCCACACACACACACACACACACACACACACACACACACACACACACAC
>CAIGQQ010026963.1:9797601-9809460 GCA_903798035.1 Danio albolineatus | reverse complement strand
ACACACACACACACACACACACACACACACACACACACACACACACAGACAGACAGACAGAACAGAACATAAGCTAAATCATAGACGACAATGATTATACAAAAGGTAAAGAATTGATCCGTGTGTATATAGGATTAACAGTGGGCCTATAGATGATGTAGTCAATCTTAACACTGTGCTAAGCAACGTGCCATTTTTTTTATATCATGTAAAAAATAATATTGCCTTACTGAGAAATATCAAGTGTTATGCTGCCATAGCTGTGAAACCAGCATGTTCCTGTTTGAATAGAAACGTCTTAAGCTCTCATGATATGTGGTGTCCCAGATGCATTTTTAGCTTGTGCCGTATGTTGCTGCTCCTCTCTTTTCTCTCATGTAGCATTTTCTTCTAAATCTGTCTTTTTGCGAAATTCTTTCAAAAAAAAAAAAAAAGCTGCACAGGCTGCCGAATGCCTGTCTGCACACGCAAAGCTGACAAATGCACATGATATACATAGACGTTTTAATCTTCTGTACGTTTAGTCCTGTTACAGTACGTGGCTATATTTTTAAAGCAGTCTCGTGTCAGTTTTTTTTTTCCAACAAATGATGTGTCCGCCTTATGAATGCACACCGCTGAGCATTATAAAGAACTTGATTCGGGTTTGTTATTGAACCATTTGTACGGTTTGCTATTGGAATCGATTGAATTCGTCATACCTCAAATGATTGTGATTTTCAGCGTTTGCTTTTTTTGTTTTGTTTTCTTCAGTTCAATAAAGATAGCTACTCTGCCTGGATGATGGAGGATGGTTGATGTAATGTTTGGGCTGGAAATGGGGCTAAAAGTGTGTTTCGTGGACTTGAGTTGTACTGTGAAATATCGGTTTTCAAGCTTCATTATTCTCAAGGTCAGGGGCAGACTGGTTAAAAATTAACCAAACAGCCATAAATGTGTTATGGGTTGCTGTAAAGATGTTTTGACTGTTGTGATATTGATCAGTAGAACACACACACACATTCATTCATTCATTCATTCATTTTCTTTTTGGCTTAGTCCCTTTATTAATCTGGGGTCGCCACAGCGGAATGAACCGCCAACTTATCCAGCATTTGTTTTATGCAGTGGATGCCCTTCCAGCTGCAACCCATCTCTGGGAAACACATCCATACATTCTCATTCACACACATACACTATGGACAATTTAGCTTACCCAATTCACCTGTACCGCATGTCTTTGGACTGTGGGGGAAACCGGAGCACCCGGAGGAAACCCACGCAACCACGGGGAGAACATGCAAACTCCACACAGAAATGCCAACTGGCCCAGCCGGGGATCGAACCAGCGACCTTCTTGCTGTGAGGCGAACGTGCTACTCACTACGCCACCGTGGCGCCCACACACACACACACACACATATATTATTTACACAAGTGTATAAACATACTACAGTTAAAATATTTTGGTTCATTACTTGGATGCATTAAAGTTATCAAATGTGAAAGAAAGATTAACATTATTAATGTTGCAAAATTGTATTTTATTATATACTGCACACACAATTAATAATATTTAAAAAGATAATATATTGAACTGTTTCAAACTTTGTTCATCAACAAACCCTGCAAAAGTGTCACAGTGTGTACAAAAATATGAAGTAGCACAACATTTCTTTTAACACCAATATAGTAATGATAATAATAATAATAATAATAATTCCTTACATTAATATAGCGCTTTTCTGGGCACTCAAAGCACTTTACACACAATGGGGGTGATCTCTTCATCCACCACCAGTGTGCAGCATCCACCTGGATGACGCGACGGCAGCCATTTTGTGCTAGACCGCACACCACACACCAGCTGATTGGTGGAGAGGAGACAGAGTGATGAAGCCAATTATGATATGGGGATGGTTACGAGGCCATGATGGACAGAGGCTAATGGGCAGATTTGGCCAGGATGCCGGGGTTAAACCCCTACTCTTTTTTTGAAGAACATCCTGAAATTTTTTTAATGACCACAGAGAGTCGGGACCTCGGTTTAACATCTCGTACGAAAGACGGCGCTCACTGAGCAGTATAGAGTCCCCGTCACTATACTGGGGCATTAGGACCACACAGACCGCAGGTTGGGTGCCTCCTGCTGGCCTCACTAACACCACTTCCGGCAGCAACCCAGCTTTCCCATGTGGTCTCCCATCCAGGTACTGACCAGGTGCAGCCCTGCTTAGCTTCAGTGGGCGACCATGTGAGAGTTGCAATAATAATAATAATAATAATAATGTACCGGGGGAGGAGGTCCCTCCGAGGCTACTTTCCTCTCTCCGACCCCCCACCAGTTGCGGGGTTTGTTCCGGTGAATCGGGCAGTCGGCGCACACGTGCCCCCGATGGGTACCCGTTGGGTTCCCCCGGCTGCTCCCTGTCATCGAGAGGTGCGCGGGGGTACCGTGGGTTTAAAGCCTTCTCCCCGGTCCCTACCCAGGGAGACAGGAGAGGAGAGCGCCCATCTGGGGCTCAGCCGACCTATGCTGTTTTCTTTCAGGGTGCCACGGTGGCGTAGTGAGTAGCACGTTCGCCTCACAGCAAAAATGTCGCTGGTTCGAGCCTCGACTGGGTCAGTTGGCATTTCTGTATGGAGTTTACATGTTCTCCCCGTGGTTGCGTGGGTTTCCTCCAGGTGCTCCGGTTTCCCCCACAGTCCAAAGATATGCGGTACAGGTGAATTGGGTGGGCTAAATTGTCCGTAGTGTGTGTGTGTGAATGTATGGATGTTTCCCAGTGATGGGTTGCAGCTGGAAGGGCATCTGCTGCGTAAAAACAAATGCTGGATAAGTTGGCGGTTCATTCCGCTGTGGCGACCCCGGATTAATAAAGGGACTAAGCCGACAAGAAAATGAATGAATGAACGAATAATAATAATCTGAGCATCAAATCAGCATGTTATGGGTTTATAAAGTGTCATATGATTTTGAAGACTGCTAAAATAATTATTGAAATTGATTTACGTAGTATTTAGGAATATTACGTTTCACTTTATATCTGATCACATCTTAAAATCAGTTGTTGACTGTATTTCATATCAGCGTTTGTATTTAACAGCCTATATATCATTATCAGTTTTCAAATATAAACGAACTGGTTCTTTATTGTCTCAAGTTTCAATGGCGGTGCATCATCAATCAAATACATACGGGCACATTTTAAAATATATATATATAAATATCATAGACAAGTTTGGTCACACTTTATTTTAATGGTCCGTTTGTTGAATTTAACTTACATTGCAACTAATTCTCAATAGATTATGAGTAGACTGTTTGCTTGGGGTAAGGGTTGTGGGTTAAGGATAGTTACAGATATTAAGTATTAAGTAGACAGTCAGATATTAAGTAGACAACAGATATTAAGTAGACAGTCTAATACTCAAATGCTCCATCGAAATAAAGTGTTACCACAAGTTCTTTACTGTTAATGATTTCATTCAAAAAAGAAAAGGAATGAACTCAAGACTTGTATGGTTGTTTGTTTTAATTCTGATTCTTACTACTTCCAAGTTTATGAACATTAAAAATTCAGTATCTGAAAAATCAAAGTGATTATTTTCTCAAGGATCAATCAAAAATAGATTTCTAAAATGTTTAAGAACTCCAAAGTATTTTCAGTCATGTACTCAATATTACGTTGGGGTTCTTTTTGCATGAATCACTGCTTCAATCTGTCATGGATGTGATCGCACAGCTGAGGCTTTGCTGAAGTCCAGGTTGCTTTGATAGCAGCCTTGAGCGCATCTCTATTGTTTGGTTGCGTGTTTATTATTTTCCTCTTGACAGCAGATTCTTAATGGGGTTCGGGTCAGGGGAGTTTGCCGACCAAGCAAGCGCAATAAAATCATGGTCAGCAAACCAGTCAGAAGTAGTTTTGGCACTGTGGGCAGGTGCGAAGTCCTGCTGCAAAAGAAATTGGCATCCTCAAAAAGCCTGTCAGCGGAAGAAAGCGTCTGTGAAGTGCTATAAAATCTCTTGGTAGACGCTTGAATTGACTTTAGACTTGAAGAAGCACAGTGAGCAACACCAGCAGACGCATGACCTCAAAAAACATCAAAGACCTTCGATGTCTTCATCGTGATGATGATTGCATCTAATCAAGCTCAAAATTGAACATTATAATTTTTTTCATGATTTTTTTTTTGTTCATCAATCAGAATTAAAACAAAAATACTCTTTAAATCTTTTTAAATAAGTGCAGTGAATCTCAAATTAATGAAAGTTTGCTTTTTTGCATTAATAGAAAACATTAGGAACATGATATTCAGATTTTTGTTAAAGATGGACCTGCATATATGATTGGTGATACAGAAATGTTTCAATTTGAGCAGATATGGATAACCAATAATGCTTTGTTTGTTTATTTTTTCCCCTCACTTTTGTTTTTGGACTGCTTTTGGATTACATTTAGATTACTTTTGTGCAGATTACATTTTTTATCAGCTATATTGAAGTAGAATAATTTATTTTAATACTATTTTAACAGAAAAAAACAATCCCTTTAACACCAACAAGAGCCTCAACAGCTTCTTTTTAAAGAGCAATCAGTTAAAACTTTAAAACACTAACACTAATGAACCTGACAGTTAATGTTTTCTGATAGCAACTGAATAAAAATCTTTTTCACATCACATCTACCTAAAATTAATTAAATTTAGAATACAATAACATTTTGAAAAACAATATTGAAAGCCATGAAATTCACTGCTAGATCTGATATTTTAGCCAGAATGTGTGTCCAAATTCCATCAATTTTTGTTGCTGATTTCACACACACTCTTCTCCACTGAAAAAAAAAAGTGTGAAGAATCACGAAGATATACAAGTGGCTGATTTATATTGGGGGATAAAAATGTAAAAATTATTAAAAAAGTCAAAATACTGGGAAAAAAAATCAATGAATTGTAAACAATTTATTTCCATTGTGTTAAAAATATATTTACAATAATTATCGTTCTAAATCGGCTTTACAAAAGGTCCATGTTTTTACATTACAGTCAAATTCAGAAAAGGTATGGAGTTGTGTATAGGGTGGACACTATATTTATACATACACTCATATAGATATAGTTAACCTGCAGTTATACAGTATATAGTCTCCTTTCCAAAAAGGTGACGCGTTGATACATTTTCAATCAACTGTATTTTTGGTTTTGCGTAAGATCTTGTGTCCACATTGGGTCGGTACAAGAAATGGGAACCATGTAATCCATAAAAAAGTAACTCTAGTGTAATTACTGGTATATTTAAAAAGTCATTACAAAATATTAGATTTTTGGGTCACACTTTATTTTGATGGTCCGTTTGTTGAATTTAAGTTACATCGCCACTAAGTCTTATTATATTATAAGTAGACTGTTAGGTTGGAGTTATAGGGTTAGTATAAGTTGACATGTACTTGCAAAGTTTCTTATAGCAGTGGTTCTCAACTGGTTTGGCCATAGGACCCACATTTTTACATGGTCATCAAGCCGCGACCCAAATTTTTAGGAACTAAAATATCATTTTAGGAATGTATAATTAATTTGTATTTATTTAAGAACACAAGTAGTGACAGATAAATCACAAGAAAATCACCTTACAAATAGACTTACAAAAAAACAATGTTTTTATTGCTGTCATTTAACAAAATGTTTCAAATTATAGAAATATTGCAAAGTAAAAACGACAAATACTGTAAACAGTGGTCAGAGTGAGAAAGGGTTCAGTTCCCATGAACTAAACTGAACTGTTGTCGCGCGCGCATTTCGAAATAAAAGTCTGGTATTCATTCATTCATTCATTTTCTTTTCGGCTTAGTCCCTTTATTAATCCGGGGTCGCCACAGCGGAATGAACCGCCAACTTATCCAGCATTTGTTTTACGCAGCGGATGCCCTTCCAGCCACAACCCATCTCTGGGAAACACATCCATACATTCTCATTCACACACATACACTACAGACAATTTGGCTTACCCAATTCACCTGTACCGCATGTCTTTGGACTGTGGGGGAAACCGGAGCACCCGGAGGAAACCCACGCAACAACGGGGAGAACATGCAAACTCCACACAGAAATGCCAACTGGCCCAGCCGGGGATCGAACCAGCGACCTTCTTGCTGTGAGGCGAACGTGCTAACCACTCGGCCACCGTGGCGCCAAGTCTGGTATTAGCTAAATAATTTAAAAAATTAATGCTTTTTTTGACCACACACTCCACGACCCACTAAAAATGTTCCTGTGACCCACTTTTGGGTCGTGACCCACCAGATGAGAAACACTGTCTTATAGTCAGTTAAATGTCTGTCGAATGTCAGCATCTACAGATATTAAGCAGACAGTCTACTAATACTCAAATGCACCATCGAAATAGTGTTACTGATATTTGTGATCTGATTACTTAATCCAGATTACATACAATCGGTTACTACCCATCTGTACTATTATCACTATATTATATAATAATATACTATATACTTATGCATCCTAATATACTATAATATCTATTATCTATATCTATATCAATGAATAATACTATTACAATACTCAGCCATGCTGTTAAAGGACATGATTCATTCATCACAAGCGTCGCCTTACCTAGGCATAATAATCTCCAGTTCACAGCACAACAGGAAGTTGTCCTCAGTCTCATCTCTCAGGGTTGGAATAGAAAACAGGAACAAACTGTAACCTACAAACGCAAGGGGTCCATTAGTGCGATGTTAGAGCGAAGCACACGACAGACCAGCTTAACTACATCACCGACAGCCATGCTGCGGAGAAGGCCTGATGCATTACGAAGGCCGGGTCAACACCACCGCAGTCTTAATGTACTGGGAAGAGCAGGCGTCCAGCGAGCAGCAGATAGAAACGCTCCGGTCTCTGCTAAGTGGATCCAGAATCAGCAGGACCCTGGCGGATGGCCAAAGCAGATCAGGCAATTTGGCGAGTGGTGCGCACTTAGCAACTCTGCATGAGGCTGATTGAATCTGTGTAGCCCACTCGCACAGTCCGCTTTGCAGGACATTGTAAGTAATTGCCCATGAGCCTCTGCTCCCCTGCGCTGGATCTTCAAGCCAATTAGGCCTATCAGAGCCGCCCACCCTGACCGTTTAATGCCTCCGCTCGCTTGTTGACCTTTAGCGCTGCGTGGTTTGAACAGGAGGTCTGAAGGAGTTGGCGTTTTCATGGCATCTGAAGGGTTGTCAAATGAAGGATGGTGATTCTTGATCTTGCCCTGCAAACAGTTCAGGGTTCAATTATTGCTTGTCCGTGCAACCTAGACTGTACTCACTGATTTCAAAATAATGACACAGATCAGGTTAATAGCGAGGAAGTCGAGAGGTCTTAAAAATGCGGATATGTTTAGCACAGATTTTTCCTATCTGTGTAAAAAGTTAGATGACAGAGTACTAAATGTACTCCTGAGCTGATCAAATGTGGCTGAGGGAGTACTTTGCATCCACGCAAAAACAAAGTACCTCCGTTTTTTTAATAATCTGAGGTAAATTATCGTTTGTTGTTCTCGAAGTAGCTATTAAAGTCCTGCAAAATGGTTTTCAAAAGTGAAAAGCATTTGAAAAGTGTACGGAAAGCACAACAATGGCCTTTTTTCCATTGATTATTGGCAGGGCTGGGAAGGTTACTTTTTCAATTCATCTTTATTTCTATAGCACTTTTACAATGTAGATTGTGTCAAAACAGCTTAACATAGATGTTCTAGTAAATTGAAGCTGTGTCAGTCCAGTTTTCAGAGGTGAAGCTCAGTTTAGTTCAGCTCAATTCAGCGTGGTTTAATTTTCACTGCTGAAAGTCCAAACACTGAAGATCAATTGCATTGATGTGCTGCTCTACAAGTCCAAAACCATGCAAGCCAGTGGCGACAGCGGCGAGGAAAAAACTTCACCAATTGGTGAAAGTGAAGAATTAAAAACAAGGCTCAGTTGGGCATGACCATTTCTCCTATGGCCAGACGTCTTGTCCAGAGCTGCAGTCTAGGCACCGGAGGACGTCCATCACGGAGAAGCCACAGGTGGGGTCACCGGGTGGATCACTTTGTCTGCTCCCTGACCTGGGCCCCAGTTAGTCAAGTGCCAGCACTAAGACTATATGCCAGATTACTAGAGAGGAGAGCTGCTCCAGCCCGAGAGACCACCTCTCTTCAACAGGTCAGGTCTACCCCAAAAACCTGGCCAATTGTCTACAAAACTTATGCTATTCAGTGGGCACCATTTTGACATCCAGCCATTGAGTGATGAGAGTCTGCTATGAAACTCGTCACCACAATAAGCGGGTAAATAGTTTAATTAATTAAACTATTTGACTAAATGCAACAGCAGGCGCCACGGTGGCGTAGTGAGTAGCATGTTCGCCTCACAGCAAGAAGGTCGCTGGTTCAAGCCTCGGCTGGGTCAGTTGGCATTTCTGTGTGGAGTTTGCATGTTCTCCCCGTGGTTGCGTGGGTTTCCTCCGGGTGCTCCGGTTTCCCCCACAGTCCAAAGACATGCGGTACAGGTGAATTGGATAAGCTAAATTGTCCGTAGTGTATTAGTGTGAATGAGAACGTATGGATGTTTCCCAGAGATGGGTTGCAGCTGGAATTCAAGGGCATCCGCTGTGTAAAAAGCAACCCCAGATTAATAACGAGACTAAGCCGACAAGAAAATGAATGAATGAATAAATGCAACAGTATATACTAACAAGACAAAATAAACGATTAACAGGAACAAAAGTTCACCAATTGACGAAAGTGAAGGGAAAAAACCTTGAACTCAACTCAACTCAGTTTATTTCTATAGCACTTTCAGCAAACCACAATGGGTACCAAAGTGCTGTACTTAAAAAACACATGCAAACTTACACAGAAGTAAAATACATAAACTCACAACACATGATTAAAAGCTAAAGAAAGTAAGTAGGTTTTCAGTGACCTTTGAAAAGACTCAAAGGCTGGAGCTGTTCTTACGGAGAGTGGAAGATATTTCTGGAGCTGCTACTGAACGGCTCGATCACCTCGACAAGTGTGACCGTGGAACAGTCAAATAGAGTTGATCCTTGGAGCAAAGAGAAATGTATTTGTGAATGTAAATGTAATACTTGAAAATGTATTTCACTGCAGATTACAAATCATATGCTTTAAAAAGTAATCATAAATCTATTTCGTTACTAGATTACTGGTTTATAAGCTTAATCTAAATACTTTGGAATACATTGAATACTTGAATAACGTGCATTTAAATGTAAAAATATCAAAAAAACAACAAGCCTTTGTTTGAAAGCTGATAGCTGGGGTTACCACTGGTCATGGGGGAAGTTTTAATTTCATGGTATTTGAAAAGGTCTATTCCACACATTGAACTTCATAGTTTTTTTTTTTTGTTGTTGTTGTTTTTTTGTCAAAGTCATGGAATATTAGGGATTTTGTTTGTTACTTTAAATTTTACATTTCATTTATCATGTTATTTTTCCTAAACCATTTTTATAATGCACGTCATTTGCTGTGGTTAGGCTCAGCTCCATTATTAACAGGCAATCTCTTAAATCAAAGGCAGTCAGCAGACTACATGCCAGGTAGCTTTGGCTTTAAAATGATCATTTCATATATTAGGTGTTTTTTAAAATTTAGATGACGGAAATACATAAAAATTACATTTAAGTTTGTAAACCAACTACAGAGCTATCACATGTGGGAGAGGCAGCAATTCGCAGCCGTGCAAAAAGAAAGTACCTCAGATTTTTTTCTTAATCCATTGATTTTCAAAAGCTAATTTAAAAATTATGGAGAGCACAACAACGGTCTGTTTTTACATAGGTCATGGAAATTCAGCTTTTCAGTCAGTGAAAGTGAAGGAATTTTATATTTGGCTTCGAGTGGCAACCGTGGATAACTGATATGTATATGGATGGATGGATGGATGGATGGATGGATGGATGGATGGATGGATGGATGGATGGATGAATGGATGGATGGATAAATTTTCCTGAGTCTGATTACAAAAATCAAGTGAACAATTGATTTCGTTTTCAAACTCTGATTGACCTAATTGATATATCACTATTGATAAGTATAAATTTATTATAAATGTATAAGGTATAAATGTGGACTGATAAAGATAATCATTTCTATTTGAAAGCTGATAAATTAAAATCTCAATATGAGTTTAGTTTAAAAGTTTCTAAAATACATTTTTTAAAATCACTATAAAATGAAAAATGTTGGATGAAAATTCTGTCGTTTTATACACATTACATTACGTTACATTATTTACTCAAACTTTTACTTCAAAATTTCCAAACCTGTTTGAGTTTTCTGTTTTAGACAAAGAAGATGTTGTGTAATCCTTGGCTGTGTATTTATTATATGGAAGTCAGTGGTTACAGGTTTCGAACATTTTTCAAAATATCTTCTTTTGTGTTCAACAGAAAGAGGAACTCTAAAGGTAAGTAACCACTCAAGGGAAGGCACATAGTGAGTGAAAAGGAGAATTGGTGAAAGTGGAATAAGGGCCAGAACTAGTACTTAGGTTCAAAATCATTGATAAAAATAAACTCAAAAGGATCCAATGTCAGAATATGTGGAACAAACTCAGTTTGCTGCGCATCATTACCACACACAAAGGTGAACAGGGCAAATATGGGCACGTGTGTAGTCAATATAGGCAGCAAGATGGAGCTGATTGGTTAGTGGAGCTTGGGACTAATGAGGGAATGGACAGAATTGGAGAGGGTGTGGTCTCATGTTGAGGAGTGCAGTCCAAGACCACAGTCTTTCCAACAGTAAGTCAAGTTTCGTTTTTAGGTAAACAACCCTTTAAGAGCACAACCATGCGAAGTATAAAGTTTTTGTTAAACAACATCACAGGATAATCCCTTTACTCAGTGTTTTTGACTTGTTTTCATTGAAATATGTAAATATTCTTAGATCATTACTTTAGCTGGTCTTATCTGGTTGAACTGTTGGAGAGACCAGCTTAAACTAGCAATGTCCAGTTTAAAGGGATAGTTCACCCCAAAATGAAGATTTACTCGCCCTCAAGCGGTTCCAAACCTTTATTAATTCTTTATTCTGTTGAACACTAAGTAATATATTTCCCTTCCATAGTAGTAAAAACAAATACTTGGAAGTCAATGACTGAAGTCAGTTTCTGTTCAAATGAGGAGTGAAACTCATAAAGGGTTGGAACAAGAAAAGGATGAGTAAACAAAAACAACATGTTCAGTTTTGGGTGAGCAATCTCTTTAAAACAGTTCCTTTTACTGTATGCTGCATTTAGCTCTTTTTTAACAGAAAATTGGCGTGAAGTATAGCCTAAAGTCATGTTTCCTGGAAAACTAAGAAGGCTATCCTTAAAACAAGAACAAATCTGCCTGTGAGGTCCGAACAATAAACTGTTTTCATTTTTGAACTTTTCTGACTAGCACACAAGTCTATAAACTCTTGATTTTGATTATTTCTTTTTGTTTTCTTTAAACAGGGCTCAATTGCAATTCAAAGTAATCATGTCTAAACAATGTTTAGACATTTCTACCTGGTAAAATACATTAAAAGTACTGAGTAAGAAACTGATTCAATCCACACAGACCCATCATTTTTCCTAAGTGTTGATGAAAACCGACTGATGTATACTATGATAAAACAGCAGGCATACATTTTGTTTTGTTGCTTTAGATTTATTTAAGATCTCCCACATATAAACTTGTAGTCTTCATCCGAAGCTCATGCTGTTTTTCTATAAATACTGCTGCAAGTAATGTTATGAAAAACTATTTGTCCTCTGTGAAAAAATCTCTACTCCTCTTTTCTCTCTCTCTCTCTCTCTCTCTCTCTCTCTCTCTCTCTCTCTCTCT
>CAIGQQ010026963.1:9787078-9797201 GCA_903798035.1 Danio albolineatus | reverse complement strand
TATATATATATATATATATATATATATATATATATATATATATATATTAATACCCCATAATTTTGATTGGGGATAGCTAGGGTTACAGGATATATATATAGTATAATTATTAAATCAAAATGATTTTCATTTAATACAAATATTCCAGTCAGATAATCCACATATGGTACAAATCCAAGTACAACACTGTTTGCTTTTTTTATACTTTATTTAAGTTTATCTGAGTAACATATTTTCCCACTTTCACCTACGTTTTACATTCATATGTACCCCAACATACATTTTCATACAGTTTTTCGGGTTTTCCAGGTGATACAAGATTTTCCAGAAAACTTTCATTAAGTATGAAAAATGTTTCAAACCATCTATCCCAAACCAAAAACAACCCAACCATTCCCTCATTACTCGCTACGATTCAGACTCATCTTTAAAAATGTGTAGTACAAGATACAGGTTTTGTGCATTTCCCTATAATCCGTTAACATTGCTTTTATTGTAATGCCAAGTTAGACATACCATACCTAAAACAACAGACATACTAGAAACTAGTTAAAAATACAGAAACAGGTCCCATAAAGTGATTCAAAAGTGTTTGGTCTTTAAAAAAAATAAACTTTCCACCTACTTTAGCACTTCTACTGCTTCTCCACACAATAAAAACATCTTTACCAGAACTTTAACAAAAAATAGACTTTAATACCCCATATTTTGATTGGGTATAGCAAGGGTTACAGGATGTTACATGTCCTTTGTCCTCTGCTCTCTTTGGCCAAACATCAGACAGGCACCACTAGTGCATAGTTTCCGCACCTGCCTTCATAAAGGCCACATAAAGCATCAAGAGGAGAAAATACATTAACATGATGAACCGAACACACTCTCAGGTGAAAAAATACAGACACTGGAGCAGTTAAAGTCAAATTTAACAAGATTTAAAAAAAAATAGATTTTAGGTGTAAATCAGATGTATTTTTTACAAGACACTACTTTAAAAATGTATTCAATGTGTCACTTGCTGTTTCATTGTAATTGTCAAATTGAAAACTTTTATTTTAATGTTCCTGAACTGATTATCTAGCTTCAAACAAGAACTAATTTGCAAATTGGGATGCTAAAGTCCAGTGCTGCCTCACGCTGAGGTGTAAATACTAGTTGGTAAGTTCAACCTTGAGTGCTAACCAGCGGTAACATGATGTTTACATGCTGATATCATTGATCGCTCCCTGTTTACTTCTTTCGTCACCCTCAGGTGGCGTCCCCTGCTGGTCAGACTCAGGTTGGTTGCGACAGTTCTCATTCGGCCGGAGGGGCGGGACGTCACTGTCAGGTCTCCTTGATGTGGTTGTCCTGCACCTTCAGGCCCTGTCAGGGTCAGGAAGCCGGAAGAGGCTCCTCACAGTGTCAGAGACCTGCCACGCGCCCGTTGCCCTCTCCGTCGAAGAGCTGTCGTCAGTGTCAGCATCAGCTGGCCACAGGAGAATCTGCCCCCTGCTGTCAGCTGTACTGCACTTTTCACCTGCTGTGCTTCGCTCAAGGCCGTTTCATGATTGGCTGTTCAACGGCCACCTGACCAAAGTCAACCTGGGATAGAACCTGCTGGCTCACATCAATCTGTTGTTGACCTTGGTGGTGATGATGATGATGATGGTGGCCGCCATGTCTGTGCCTCTCCGCCTCTCCATGATGCCCGTGATGCTCGTGATGACCATGTTCGTGATGACCATGATCTTGACGTGGTTCTTCCACTACTGGTGCATTCACTTCTTCTGTGGCTTTCTTGCACTCTTCAAGTTGCGCTAAACTCTGTAATCACGAGAAAAAAATTGCACGTTGAAAGTACAGCATACACTTTTACAATGTTTCAATGTTGTCAGAAAAGAACTATGCTGTGCCAATAGCCTAGTGGTTACCCCCCATTCACACGGGGCGTCAGCGTCAACGCTTCCCATTCACTTTGAATGGGTGACGTCAGGCGTTGGCGAACTGCATTGTGGATGCGTCATCGCCGCTTCAGTGGTGTTGCTCACTGCAGGGGTTGGGACTTTCTCAACTTTTCAAGCGCCGACGGAAGCGTCAGCCAATCAGATCGCTGTATGCAAATACACCAGCTCAGACAGTAGCCAATTGTTGACTAATTTCATTGGCTGACGCTCCTATGACGGCCGCGTCAGCCCCAACTACAGACACGCCCTCTGTCAAGCATTGACGCTCAAGCCTCGTGTGAATGTTAGTGCGTCAACACATAGCACCGAGGTGCTTGTGACGACCTGAGTTCGATTCCTGGCTTGAGGTCCTTCGCCAATCCTTCCCTTATCTCTGCTCCCCACACTTTCCTGTCTATACTCTACTGTCCTATCAATTAAAGGTGAAAAGATCCATCTTGGTTCTTCAAAAAAAAAAAAAAAAACGGTGAACATTTCTTAAACTTTCATTGAACCAGGTATGAAAGGGGTTTGAACACCTGCACTACACCAGGAACTAAGCACTAGGCCTGCTTCCTCAGGAACTAATTTCCCCCAGGCCATTTTTCTGGTTGCATTCACACCGCCAGCAGGAACTTTGTGGAAGCACTGGGGGCAGCTGTGGCAGTTAGATGGTTAGAGAGTTGAACTTTGGGTCTGGTTGGAGGTTTTGAAGGACATTGTAACCAGCACTCTTTTTCACCCTTGATGTATGTAATATGGAGCAATATTGAGACTCATAAGGAGCTGAGGAGTCCCCTCAGTTCAGTCAGTGGCTGAAACCTGTTTCTGTCTGGTATGATAAAGAGGAGCAGGGCAGTGAGGGAGGGAACATGTTGGCCGTCATTATAGGAGATGGGGGAATGAAAGACTTTTTTCAGCCTGTTGAAAATCGTGTGAACAGTGTGAAATTTAGTTCATGCTTTTTTTATCTTATAGAGTTTCTGTATAGTTTATTGTGTGTGCTTATAATGCTGCAGATTCCTCCTTTGTTTAACTACAAACTTTTTTTTTTTTTTTACAAATGATACTTAAATGTTTGCTTTTCATGATCTATTATTAGTTTTGTTCTATTTTTGAAATAATTGATACAGAATCGTCTTGTTGTGGCATGGCGACATCATGTGGTCAACATCTTAACGTGACTGGAACTCAACCACTTCTCAAATGCGACACTTCCTTGGTCCCGCCTTCTTTTCCTTATATGGCCTGGAGTGTACTCGATGACCTGCGCTTGCGCAAAACAGAAGACTTCTGCTTCAGAACTTTTTGAGCAAACAGAGTTCGCAAATGATACTCTTTTATTGTACCTTTGTGATTTTACGGTCTTGACAGCTACCTAATACCATAAGTACCATATCAATGAGTAAATGAAAGTACTTGCATTATTATACCCTCTAGATGGCAGCAATTGTTTTTAGTTTATGTTGGAACACTGCATTATCCCGTTTTATGAATGATATTGATGTTCTGATATTCATTTTATGCAACACAGTAATTTGCATATACTTAATATATTATTCATTCATTCATTTTCTTGTCGGCTTAGTCCCTTTATTAATCCGGGGTCGCCACAGCGCAATGATCCGCCAACTTATCCAGCATTCTTTTTACACAGCGGATGCCCTTCCAGCTGCAACCCATCTCTGGAAAATTGATATATTATACTCAATATAATACTTGAATATATCATATATTGTATTTAAAATATATAATACTTGAATATTAAAAAAACTTAAAATATGTGGAGCATCATAAAAACAAACTTTAGCTTTTAACATTACGCATAGGTGATGTTTTACCTCCATGCTGCACTCTCCACAAATACGATCACAGTAGGTATGTTTTATAGCCTCCTCCACATGTGGATGGCTCAGGATGGTGTAGGGAAGTGACAGATGGTATGTGAGTCGGCCACACCTGGTAGACAAAGATATTTAGTGGCATATTGATCAAGTTCTACAGTCATGTTAAGTGAATTCAACTGGATTAATGATCAGCCAAACCTGTCATAGACCAAGATGTCATCCTTCTCAGCATTTACTGCCTGCCAGACGTCCGGCTGGCTGAGATCTTGGGCGTAGAGGGTGATGTTCAACAGCCTTTCTTGAAGCAGGTGGTGCAGCCGCTGGGACCTTTCCTCACGGTTGTTTACCACCATGTAGGCTATATTTGGATAACCCTGGTTCTCCAGCTTCAGGAGCAAGTCATTAAGTCTTGAAGAAGAACATTCAACAAGCTAGATTAGATCAATACACCTTTTGTAAAAAGTACAGAGACTTGAGAATGTAGGGTTTGAAACTCAGATTGAATTTCAATATAAACGGTGCTTGAAAATGTCTGCACTGACTTTGATGCTTGCTCCAGACAGAACAATCAGCTGGCCTGGAGGTAAGCCACCACTGTCACTTGTCCAAGAGCGTTCTTCATGGGCTCCACATCCCCAACCTTCCACTCAGGAGGAAGTTTACAGCGGGCTCCGTCTGTTTCGCTCTCTGCACTGCAGCCCACCAGCAGGCAGAGAGCCAAGGTAAGGCTGAGTGCCTTCCACATGACTCCAAGCAACAGACCCACTAACCTAAACACAAAGATCAACTGTTTAGTAAAAAACAACATTATTTTAGTGTTATTTTAGTAGATGCCTGAAGTGTAACATTCTTATTAATAATAACATTATGTAATGTTTCTTATTCTCATTTTTTAAGATATGTTCATTGCTGATTTTATATACATATACTGATTTTTATACACATTCAATTACTTATTTTTTTAATGCCATATATTATTTCTATTAATTTTATTTTTTCAAAGTATTTCTTATAATAATTTTTATTAAAGTCTTCAAATTTCAACAAATAATAAGGTCAAAATGATTGGTTACTTTAAGATTTTTTCAAAGAAATTGTAAGCTCTTCTGTAAATTAATATTATTATATTATTATTAGTAGTATTCCAAATATTTCCCAAGTGACGTTTAAGGGAGTAAGGAAATTTTCACAGTATTTCCTAAAATCATTTTTATTCTGGACAAAGTCTTCAAATTTCCACAAATATTAAGTTCAAAATGATTGGTTCCCTTAAGATTTTTAAAAAAGAAATTGTTAGCTCTTCTGTAAATTACTATTATTATTATTAGTAGTAGTAGTAGTAGTAGTATTCCAAATATTTCCCAAGTGATGTTTAATGGAGTAAGAAAATTTGCACAGTATTTCCTATAAAAATTTTGTATATATTTTATATTTATATCTTTTTTTAATAATATTTTAATAAACAAATATTAAGATCAAAATTATTAGCCCCTTAAGTTTTTTATAAGATTGGCCACAGAAAAAAAACATTGTTGTCCAATTACTTTCGATGCTTAATTAATTTAACTTACCAAGTTAACCTAATAACATTAAGCCTTTAAATAGCACTCTAAGCTGAATACTGGTATCTTACTGCATAACTAGAAACATATTATATACTGTCATTATGGCAAAGACTAAATAAATTAGTTATTAGAAATTAAACTATTATGCTTAAATATGGTTTGAAATAATTTTCGCTGTGCTAAACAGCACTTAGGAAATATTTCAAGAAGACTTATTAAATAATCACAGAAAACATACTGTTAAAATATTTTGTTCTTCATATTTTCTTAAATTAAACTGACACATAATAATAATATATAATGATAAAATAGATATGCAGCTGTGCACTATAATTGTTTGTTTATCTAATTGTATCCTTTCTGTATTAGCCATATAACATTCATGTACATGACTGTTAGGCTAATAAATACCTGTAATTATGGTAATTAACCCAAATGTACTTATCAAAATCAATGAAAGCGAGATTGGGTCAAGATCCATAGTCCACCCAGGTAATGTAAATTTACAACACAAGTTATCAGAGCCAGACTGGTGCGCAGATAATGCATTCAAACCTACGTAATTGCCTAACATTATTAAATAATATTATAGATAATGCACTAGCACCCACACATTTTAAAACATCATGCATCCAAACATAAAACTATAATTTTAAAACAAGTATAACTAGATGATCTGAGAAATCTGAAAACAAGAAAAATGAAAGACTTTAGATTGGGAGCACAAATTCACTATTAACTAAAGGTTCAGCAGTAAAACGTACTACTTAATAATTACTGCTTACTGGGAATAAGTTAATAGTTGTTGTAGTAATAAAGGGATCTATGATCATGCAGAAAAAAAGGTATTAATATGAGCATTACAAGAAATAAACAAGCAAGTAATATGCTAAGTAGTTACTAATGAATGTGTCTTCCTAATGTTTTACCAAGGTGTCGTAACTGTAAAAGTACACTTACTTGTTTTCTTTGAGGGTCTTCAGCAGCGGTACTTTCTGAGCTGGTTCTTGACAAAAACAACCCTCCTCTCACACGGCTCCTCCTATTTATACTCCTCTTGTTTTTCCTGACTAAAAGCGGGGCAAAGGTCCCTCTGTCCTTGTTTCGAAAACTTTAATAACTCACGTATTCGCCTCAGAAGTTACACGCATCAGCAGTATATCAGTAACCTCCATAATGTATTTTAAATGGAAAAGCCACAGCTTTGAGCTGAAAAAAAGCAGAAAGTTTAAGTGGATTAGTTATGTATCAATGCCAAAGTCTGCTTTGATCTTATTTTATTTAACTTATATTTAATTTTCTACGTTTTTAATTTCTATGTCTGAGTTTTTTTATATGGAAAAAGTAATAATTAGCTCCAAAATATAGTTTTGTTTTTACCAAAAATTCTCCAGGCAGCAAACGGTTAAATTTCACTGCATTCCAGACTTCTGTTTCCCCAGAGAACTGAAAAGGGGGGGTATGGTGCAGCACTGAAAAGAAATTACAAGCAATTAAGTATGAAAGCACTTTGTACGTGGTTATTAAAGCATTAACTCTTAACGAATCATTGATTCATGTGCATGTTTTTGCATGCCCCTCTTAACATCCTTTAATTTGTGTTTGTGCAGCAGTGCACAGCTGTTTCAGAGTCAGCACTTTTTTCCTGCTGAGATCAAACTTTGAAGCTTCCTGTCTCTGTGCTGAACTTTCATAAACACCCTGTTTTTACATTTCTGTAAGACGGAACAATGATAGATAAAAAACATTGGTCTGGGACACAGTGTTTAAAACTTACATAAACATTCCAAAAACATCACATTGTCTGTGTCCTTGTATCTGAGTGTTTTTCTGATTTATCAATGTACTTAATTTACATATCAAGTCTCATGGAGGACGTTTTGACCTCCTAGAGATGTACTTTAGATACAGTTAACACTCATTACTGATTACTGCTAGCTAATGGTTAACTTTAAAGTATTATGAAATCACTCAATAAAATAAAATAAACCTTAAAACTTGATACATGTCCTTAAAAACAATAAACTAAGCTTACCGGCCACTTTATTAAGTAGGCTGTTCTAGTTCAGCTACCTTTGCGTTAATTCAAGAAGGTGCTTAAATGTTCCTGATAGATTTGGTCTAGATTGACATGACAACATTATGTAAAAGTTGCTGAAGATTTAACGACTGCACATCCATAGTTGGAATCTCCAGGTTCAGCACATCCCATAGGTCTGATAAGATCTGGTGACTCTAGAGGTCATTTGAGTATAGTGAACTCACTGCTCTCTTCAAAAACCAGACTGAGATGATTTGAGATTTGTGGCCTTGTATCATCCTGCTGGAATTATGCACCATCCGTCACTGTGGTCATAAAGGGATGGACATGATCACCAACAATACTCAATACTCAACAATGCTTCAATGCTCAAATGGTAGGGCTCCAAAGAAAACATCCTTCAACATCATTTCACCACCCCCAGTCTAAACAGTTATTCAAAGACAGAATGTACAGTGACTTCATGTTAAATGTGCCAAAATCTAACCTTACCATCTGAATGTCACACCACTCATCAGTTTCTTTCCACAAGCTGTTAGAGCCCTCAACTCCAATCACATGACCCACCTCTGAAATATTATCCACAATCCCAGCTCTCAAATCCAAGATGCTCACTCCTCTATTCCCCACCACACCTCGAAACATTATGCAATTCTGAGTGTGCCTTGCACAGGTGAGTAGGCTTGACAAACCACCTGTAGAAAACACACTCTTTCATCTCTCTGACGTTTTGATGGACACTTGCAAAAGTTTGCACATTTGCACCAGACACTTTCTTACAATGTCTCCATATCTCTTGAAAAGCATTGTGTGCTTCACAAAGGTAAGTGGGTTTGACAAACCACCTGTAGAAACACTTATGTACCTGACACTACTTAACTCCATCTTACAAGCACTCAATAAGGAAAACAACATTTACTTGTGAACGTTGTGATTGTTGCACTACTTGTTTTCTTCACCCTTAAACACCTCTTGCACAATATCTTGCACAATATTTTTCTCTCTTATGTAATAGTACTTGAAGTCTGTGTAAAGTTAAGTATTTATAGAAGGCTATGTAGAGTAGTGTAGTTAGATTATCAATCCGGCTATAGGATATATATATATATATATGTTAGCTATAGGTAGGAGAATTCCGCAGATTTTTAGCCCATCATTGATTCTGTTTATTTACTTGTGTAAATGTATATTTAATCAGTTTTCAAATTAATTTCAGTTACAATATTGACTAATATGAAAATATTCATGTGATTTATTTACAATAAGTTTGTAAAGTTCTGTTTTCTGTGTTTTAGTAGATATTTTATATGAGAGACTTGCTTTGTTTACCAAATGAAGTGGATCTAGTTAGATTCGCATTGTAAACATTAAATAAATTTTTTAAAAAGGTATTACTTTTCATATATTAAGATTTCAGTTATGATACTCCCAAAATCATTCCGCATGAATCCGCAGATTTTTAACAAAATACTCTGCAGAAATAGCAAAAAATGTCAGCAGATTTCGTCTGGCCCTAGCTATAGGTTTAAAATGGCTCTTACTTTCAGTGGTGTATTCGTATTTATTATTATGTTCGTTTATTTACCACCGTTCCTGCAAAACACTATATATATTTCATTCCACTGTATGTCCACATATAGTGGAATGAAAATAAAGTTAACTTGACATGACAAAATCGAGGCTAAATAGTGCACCTTTTTCAAATCTTCTTAATAATCCTGTGTACATTGCATGCTCAGTTTGCTGTTGTTATCAGACAGGAGTGTCACAAGTGTGCTCTTTTCTTTTTTAAGGTTTGCATGCTATATGTTCACAGATGCTCTTCTGCAGACCTCGGTTGAAACAAGTGGTTATCTGAGTTCCCAGAAATAAGATACCAGCTCTTCTCACACCAACAAACATGCTACATTCAATGTCACTTATATCTTTCTTCCTCGTTCTAATGCTCTGTTTGAACTTTAGCAGATCACGCCTTTACCACGTCAAAATGTATTGAGTTGCCACCATGTGATTGGCTGATTAGATTTTGATAAGATATAGAACAACTGCTTATGTGTATACCTACTAATGTGGCAGTGAGACTGTTCAAATCAATGTATAAAGCAACAATTGGAGATTCAATTCTGTTCCATTTCTTTTCATCTGTTTTCTGAAAACGGTACAATAATATCTGTTATTTAACAGCTGCCAGTAGCTTATGATTCATGGGTATTTTCTGCTTTTCTTGAAATATTAACTAAATGTTAACTAATATTACATTTTACTGTCATTTTTACACATTTTACAAGTCTGAAACAATATATTGAATAAGAAATATTAGATATAAATTCCCAAAATAACAGAAAAGGTACTGTCAGCATATTAGCTGGTTTTCGTGCCCTAATTTACAACCAGTTGATGTATAGTTTCAAACTAGTGTTGCACATATCGTTTCAGCATTGATATTGCAATGTGGGCATCTGCTATAGTCACATCGCAAGATATGCAATTTTGAGTCTGAATTAGTTTGCTGGTCAATTGCTGACCAGGAGCAACAGAATTGAAATAATTACTGTAATTATATAAAATTTATACGATTCGTGGAAAAACAAAAAATCTATTTTTGTATTCTATTGTATTCTGTAATCTATTTCTGTAAAACTGCTTTTTTCATCTTAAAAATATTGCCAAACTTCGACACATGCTATCAATGTCTGATGCGGAAAAGCTCATTCATGCTTTCATGACGTCTCGATTAGATTACTGTAA
>CAIGQQ010026963.1:9735394-9752621 GCA_903798035.1 Danio albolineatus | reverse complement strand
TATATATATATATATATATATATATATATACTGTACTGTATTATAAAACAAACATAGGGAAAACACTATATGTACGATTTACAGCAATAATAATAGAATTTATAAAATAATATAAACCAAAATGTTTTTTTACCTAATTTACTTTGTTTAAATTGTAGAATACTAATACTACTACTACTAATAATAATAATAAAACTATTTGTCCATGTAGAAATAAAAAGGTAGATAAATAATTCCTATACATATTCTTAATAATTATTACAAAAGCAGTATCTATATTACATTTATTTTATACAATAATAATAAAACTAATTGATTATAGATATAGCAAAATTGTGTGTGTGCCTCTAGATAGATGCTCACAATCACTGCACTATTTAACATTTGCACATTTTAAAAACTGCATATATTCATTGCACTAATTCATTTATTTGAATTGTACATACCCACTGTACATATACACTTGTAGTTATGTTTCTTTTTCTGCACACTTCTGATTATTAATAGCAACCTGCACTGATTCATTTATTTGAACCGTACATACCCACTGTACATGTACATTTGTAATTAGGTTATCTATCTGCACACTTCTGATTATTAATAGCAACCTGTACGTATAATCATTTACTGTAAATCTCTGTTCATAACTAATGCAGCCTGTATATAATGTTCATAGTACATCCATATTTAAATATCACCGTAGTTTTTCTATAACTGCACTTTTCTATAACTGCAATTTATATCTGTATTTTGCATTTGCTGCTATTGCACTACTGGTTAGACCTAAACTGCATTTCGTTGCCTGTACATGTGTAATGACAATAAAGTTGAATCTAATCTAATCTAATGTCATAAAAATATATAATTACAGTTTTATACATTAATGATTTTGTATAAAAATGAATAGCAATAAAGTTAGTGCATACAGATGGATTGAATACATAAACAAATGCTTTATTGCAGATGCTGAGTGCAATGGACACAGAGGACTTTCTCAGCAGTCTCCTGGGTGAAGAGGAGGATGGTGTGATGATCAACTGCATGTCTCAGTCTCCTCACGGCAGTGACAGCGGGATCTCAGAGGACACCACTCCACCACACTGCCAGAGTCCACATGATGGCAGCGAGACAGACACCGTGCCCAGTCCAGGCCAGGAGCCGCTGCTGTACTCTGAGTGTGTGACGGAGAGCTACGAGGCCCAGGTGGTGCAGACTGACCACTGCTACACCCTCCCACAGGACAACAACACCCTGCTGAGTGTCCGCTCCGAAAATCCTGAGTCAGATGTCTTCATTGATGTTGGTAAGGTAATGTTTTGCTGATTTGTTCAAATGGTTTATGAGTCCCATCTTAAGCTGTGTTTTCCTCCTGTCAGATGATTTAGATGGCAGTATTGGAGATGATGACTTCTCTCCTGAGCTGCCATGTTCACTTACAATTGAAGACTCCATTCAGAGTAGTAAACTGGACAGCCAGGTACATTTTCAATGATTTAAAGAGCTCCTGTTACCGTTTTGCTTCGGGGGGCTCTCATTTATGGTTAACATTTACACATTCATTTAGTTTTCTCATGATATACATTAGCATTTTTACACAGTATCTGAAAGGCTTCATTTAAGGATCTGCTTGTTCTAAATGCTGCCTTTCTTAGAGCTTGCTCTGCTTTGCTTGATCAGATGGCCCAGTCTGTCGTTATTGGTCCAACACTTAGGAGCCAATTGCAACGAACAGACTTTTCAGCTACCTGGCAAATAGCTCTCTGCAACTCTCACATGGTCGCCCACTGACGCTAAGCAGGGCTGCACCCGGTCAGTACTGGGGGACTACATAGGAAAGCTAGGTTGCTGCCGGAAGTGGTGTTAGTGAGGCCAGCAGGGGGCGCCCAACCTGCAGTCTGTGTGGCCCTAATGCCCCAGTATAGTGACGGGGAGTCTATACTGCTCTGTGAATGCTGTCTTTCGGATGAGACGTTAAACCGATGTCCTGACTCTCTGTGGTTGTTAAAAATCCCAGGATGTTCTTCGAAAAAGAGTAGGGGTTTAACCCCGGCATCCTGGCCAACTCTGCACACTGGCCTCTGTCCATCATGACCTCCTAACCATCCCCATATCATAATTGGCTTCATCACTCTGTCTCCTCTCCACCAATCAGCGGGTGTGTGTTGTGCGGTCTGGCACGAAATGGCTGCCGTCGCGTCATCCAGGTGGATGCTGCACACTGGTGGTGGATGAGGAGATCACCCCCATTGTGTGTAAATTGCTTTGAGCGCCCAGAAAGCGCTATATTAATGTAAGGAATTATTATTATATGAAAACACGAATGCACCTCAAAACGTTTTTGTTCATTTTAGAAAAGAGCAGTGTGCTGCGCTTTTTATGTTACTTGGCAACCACTGTATCCGTCTTGATGCTGGAGCACATGACATCGGGTGCTTTTTTTTCACATAGAGTTGATTTATTTATGTTTTTATTTAAAAAAAAAAACATTCAGTAAGAATGTGAGATGCCTGGGGCACATAAATAGCACACAAAATGCATGCTGCCATAGAAAACCATTTTAAAAGGCTCCCCTCATACCAGTAAATAAGTTCATTGTGATTGAGGCATAGTTCATGTTGTAAAACACGCTCAATACAATATCTATTTTCAGCTCTAGAGCCTTTTTCAGCACTTATACACTGATATGAAGACTTACAATGTTACTTCTTGCTAAAAATGTTAACAATTCCAAATATTTTAGCAGTGTATTCAATGAGCATTTGCTTTTACATTGCAGAACAACACGTCAGCAACTTAAACCAACTACAGTGTTTCAAGGTCAAAGTTGATGTTGTTCACAGGCAGCCAGTTAAGACCATAGGCTGGCATTATGCATATGTTTTACAAAACTGTGCTGGTTTGTGTACAAATTAAGATTAAAGTTCTGATTGACTCTTTTGCGAGACAATATGGGTTTGTACCAGTGGAGCTTTTTCACATTTCCTAGAACTATCGGTGGAAGTACTCATTTTTTGTTTGGTTCACACTGCATGAACTGAGAATGTACTTCGTTATTGGGGGAACAAAATTGGCTTCTACACCAGAGCAGGGTCTAATCCAGCCTGGTAGATCTAGTGTACACTGATTGGATAAATACCTTCCCATAGATACACATGAAACACTTGTACGTTATTTTATAGTGTTAAAAGTTGTCAACGTACACAGAGCTGGGGCATGTTCATGTTCAAACTGAGCAACAGTGTTCTTAATTTTCAAAAATGTCAGTCCAATCAGCAACAACATGTCCAAAAACCTCAAGTTATTAAAGAGACAGCTCACAAGAACAAGTCTGTTCTCTTTTATTATGAACGGCAAAGGCAGTGACTGTAACATTGAGCATTTTTTGGCCCACAATTCTTCAAAAAGAACAAAAGAATGGAATTCTCGGCTGCCATAGTTGCAAGAAATGCATCATTAGATGTCTTGCATGGTGTTCAAAGCACCACTGTTTACATTTAAAAAAAATGTTTTGGACATTTTTGTTGGGGCTGAAAACAGCCCTGATTTTAGTGGCATTTACCTGTTTCCTTTGTCTGTGGCAGTGTTTTCTTTTCTCATCCTCAATTATATGCATGCCTACAAGCTGTCACGGGTGTTTTGGTCATATTTTTCATTTTCAGTTGCATGACTTCAGCAGTCCTTTTCCATTGTCATGAAACACACGGCACACAATGTAAACCGAGCATCAATCTTAGCCTTCTTCATCCTCCAATTTGTTGATCACTTCATAGTTCCTAGTAACGAACTCAACCAGGAAAATAGTCTGGGTGGAAATGAGTTCTCAGGCATCTGTGCCTGGGCGCTAGTTCCTTTGACTACCCTAAAACCCTAATAACACCATGCATCTTCACTTTAAAACAGTTATGTATATTTATTCGCAGTGATGTCTGAAAAAGAATAATGGGGCATTTCAAGAAAACAGCATCTTGCTACAGTGTCAGCTCAGATCAGATGTAATGGGCCTGTTTTGTCTCCAGTTCCAGTTCAAAGAGATTGTTTTGACTGATGAGGAAAAGAGACTTCTGGCGAAGGAAGGTGCAACTATTCCATCTCACATGCCTCTTACAAAGGTAACAGACGTGGTTTCTGATTTATTATGGTTTCGTATTGAAGTCTTCATGAATTGCTCATTTAAACGTAATATGATAGTATTAAATGCTAAAATTCTGTGTTTCTGAAGGCAGAGGAACGGACCCTGAAGAGGGTGAGGAGAAAGATCCGGAACAAACAATCTGCTCAAGAGAGTCGCAAGAAAAAGAAAGTTTATGTTGACGGCCTGGAAAACAGGTTAGTGTGGAGAAATCTGTCAGAATACAAGTATTTTGATTATTCATTTATTCAGTATATAAAATTTGAAGAATTGAAAATAAATAGAGCACTCCAAGATGCAACATTTTTGTATTTATTTTTTTAATTTTTTTTTGCTTTTAATTGTTTTCATTATTCATTTAATTATTTTAATGAACTAATTAGTGCATTTTATTCCCTTTTTTCATTACCAAATTTACCACATTTCTTGCTAGTATTCTAGATTTTGAAGGATTTATTGTCACTTTTAATTCATTTTTTTTCTTTCTAACAAAAAAAAGCCCTATCTTTTAGACAGTGTAGTAATTTTGAGTATTTTAATACATTATTTTGTAAGCTATTCAAACAAATATTCTGTATGTCTGTAGGGTTGCTGTCTGCACTGCTCACAACCAGGAATTGCAAAAGAAAGTTGAGATGTTGCACAAACAGAACATGTAAGATTATTTCTATTTTTATTTGATATTAGTGAACAATATGGTAATAATGCCTAATTGCTATTAATAAAAAATATTTGCTTTTGTATCTTCAGGTCCCTGATCGAACAGCTAAGAAAACTGCAGGCTATGGTAAAAATGTCCACAATGAAAACCACCACGACTAGCACTTGTATTATGGTAAGTATTTTGGGCCTGTGCTGTTTTAATCTATTAGCAAGTTTCATTAATAAAATATAATGCATGAGTTTAAACTTTGACCAGCATGTCATATTTCTGTTGTACATTCATTCAATAACATGAGATGTGTTTCTGGATCTTCTCTTGTCATTTTTCCAGGTGTTCCTGCTTTCTTTCTGCCTCATCATTTTCCCTTCAGTCAATCCGTTTGGCAGCAGCAATCAGAAAGACCTGTATACGTCATCCACAGGTGAGCTGGTTTGTTACAATAAGGAATGTTGCCAAGCTTGTTGTTCTGCGGTTTTGACTTACAGTTCAGTAGATGTTGTTCAGTGTAACAATAGCTATTATACAAAATAAATCTTGTCAGACATATTTACAATGACAATTGACATTTATTTTTGATGGTATATTCCAAAACTATTTTGAAGGATCCAAATTAATTGTCATTTTAAACATTTAAAATTTTCTTCTTTATATATATATTTATTTATTTATTTATTTTTTTATATAAAATTTATTTATTTATTTACTTTTTGTATATAAAAATACATTGTTTTCATACCAAATTCAGTACTTTTGTAATAAGCTAATCGACTTTTTCGGAAATTTTCTGAAATAATTTCTATAAATACATTTTAGTAGTAGTTATAGTTATAAATACATATAATTATAAATTACAAAACAGACCACTAATTTACAGTTATTAGCATTTACCATTTAAAATGTTTATCAAATAGATTAAGTCAATTTAAACAATGAAGAGACTAGGCATGGGATGATAACTGGTTTCAAAGTTTAGCGCGGTTTGGAGAAGTCAAGGCTTTAAAGCTGCAAATATTTTCTGTTATACCATTCCTAGGGTATATGCAAAGGCTTTTTATGTGTGTTTATGTTTTTTCAAGAAATCTGTGTTTTTGAAACTAAAAATAAGCAGAAGACGGATGTTTACTGTTCCAAAATATTATAAATGTTTCATAAAATCAAATATATTGTGTTCAGTGGAGAAAAAAAGTTGTCATTTTTTACTAATCTTATTAAACTAATTTAACTACTATTTTGAAAAGCTTATTTTATAGCAGTAATCACAATACCGTGAAACTGATATTTTCATCCAAGGTTATCATAGCGTCAGAAAGTTATATCAGCCCATGCCTGAAAGAGATAAAAGCCAAGCAAAATTAATTAAGTCACTTAAATCACACTTACATTAAATTAAATAACGAGCAAAAAACGTTTTTAAAAAGAGAGAACAGTTACTTTAATCTTTAAACTCCATAGCTTTGGTATACAAATTGCAAAAAATTTATAATTTAAAAACCAAACAAACTGGTGTATTGTTGTTGTAGCATCAGTGTTCTACCTAAGTACTTACACTTCTAACATCGTTAAATAATATGCTTCTCCATTGCCTTTTAGGAATGTCTCGAGCCCTGCGATCTTACCCAGCTATTAAAAAGGACAACATCATATCGACCTCTGCAAAAGAAGTGGTAGATCAGGACGTCCTGTTGGTGGCCACAGTAGAGAATAACCAGGCTCTTCTGTCGGCCGGTCAGAACCATACACCAGATTACCAGCGGCTGGAGCAGTCCGACTCTGAGTCTGGAGTCAACAGCAACTCCTCCTCTGACTTCCCCGCTCCGGCACAGTCAGATCTCAAAGCGGACGCGGCTCTGTCCGAAGCCCACAGGAACTCTGGTGCACCACCGGTCATCTATGATGGCCAGAGTAAATCCAAAGAGAGCTGGATTGAGCAGAAACCCACCTCAGTCATAATACAACAACACCGATCTGATGAAATGTAGTAACGTGTCTAAAACAAAACATGCGCTTTAAAAAGTGAACTATTGGGTCAACTTATGGTTAAACTCAACTGGGTAAAAATGCTTTAAATTAAGTTGAAATAACTTAATTATTTACCTTTTGTTAAACTTAATAGATTACACTTTTCCGACTTAAATAATAAACATTAAATGAAGTTGAATCAGTTTTTAGATGTAACCAGTTTATCCAACTGTTCATCTTTTACAGTGTATTGTTTTATATTAAAAAAAAATCAAATATAGCCATTTTTTCTTCATTGTAGCATCGCAGTCGGACCATTTTCCCCTTATTTTTATCTGCTGTCATGCTATAATAGCACTTTTTGATACCTAGTCATTTGATTATTATTGGATATTATTGTCCGTTTTATGTACACAACTGATGAGTCTTTTTAAAAAGGAAACGTGAAGGAGTTTTATTCTGCATTGCATCCACATTGAGATTTAGTACATTCTGGAAATGTATTCATATGTCTGTATTACTGTTTTAGGACATTTTGGGGCATCTAGCAACTGATTATTTTCCCTTTTTTATAAGGGAGCCGTATGCTTACAAGAGATTCCACTACTGAAAAGATAAAGATCAATCTTAGCGATATGAGAGCGTGTTTAGAAAAGGGACTAGCAGTTTTTATTGTAATGTTTGTTTTCTGCTCGTGCATTATTTGTGATTAGACGAACTCTTTCTGTTAAAATGCTGTAAATCTAGCTTTAAATGTACCTTTCAGAGGGGGAATAGTGTTGCACATGTCCATGCAATAATAATATATTGTTTATGTCTATATATGTATATACTTACGACACAAATGTCATGATCTGCTGTGTCAGTGAAGCATTTTTATGTCATTTTATTGGTGTTGATATTTTGTCTGGTAAGACTTTTATTGAATTTCTTTTTTTTATTGAATTATTCTTAGTCTTCGGTCATATGATGCACTGATGTATCTTGGAATGTTCATGAACTGTCATGATCATCTTATTCATTAAAAATTATCAGTTTATTATAAAAACGTTGTCATTTATCTCTATGAAAATGTATATAAAGAAATTCCATTTTTTTTTTAGATACAAATGTGAAATTTTCTGTCAGAAAAATTGAACTAAATTTCATAATAATATCAAGCAACATTGAATCAACCAAAAGTAGAAGGACAGACGATATTTTCTGACGTTAGTTGCGACTTTCATGTCACAAGAACTGGGATTCTGAGAAAATGCCTTGCTTGCATCAAAACTAGGTCGATGTTATGTACATGCCCAAGCATGCTGTCTCAGTCAGGCACAACCTATTTTGGCAACTCTAAAGAAACGCAAATTAAGAAAAATGAAGCAATGCTGTTTAAGCAGCGATTACCATGTCTGACTTCAATGCAAATGCACTAACAAAACAGAAATGTGAATATGTGCTATTTTGATACCGTCTAGCACGCACGCGAAAACTCACGACGTCACTTACGTAGCTCATAAATGAAGTAAAACATAATTGTTTACTTTCCAAAATATATAAAACGCCTACGTGTCTATTAGGAAAAGTTAGTAGAGTTTAAATGAAACTGAATTCTGATAAATCGTTTGTTGTGGTTCCTGCAGATGGCGCCACAACATCTCATATTACTCCGGTGTCAATAGTTCTGCACTTGTAGTTTTCTAAATGAGCAACTACATCTACTGATATCATTCACATTTACATCATAGTTTGCACGTGTTTACTCTGGTCGTATGTATCAAAATGCCTTGCAGGTTTAATATACAATGCATGAAATTATGGGGTATTTCACAAGAACACGTTAATGCACAATCGCAAGATGGCGCTACATTCACATTTGCTAGTTCGCTAGATTTATTGTCTCTGGTTCAGATGTGCAGAAATGTGACAATGAACCCAAAATCTTAGTATTATTAAAACCATTAAAGTATTAGTAAGTTCTATACTTCTAATACCCAGTATAATAAGAGAAACATCTACATTTACTCAAATGTACTACCTTGCTGTGAAAAGAAGGTAGTTTGAGAATCAATGACCGTAGAAAGATTTGCAGAGGCTGTGGATTTAAAAGTAATAATACAGCACAAATAACACAAATGAGGTGTGTTGCCTGCAATTGATTCTTTGACTTGCATAATATGAATCACCAAAGTGATTGAACCACAGTTTCAGCTAAAAGTCTTTGTTCTACTGAAGAAAATGTTGCATAAGGCTAAATAAATATAGCCAGCAAATGTTCATTTTGGGTGCACCTTCCCTTTAACACCAGCAAACCAGCTTAGGCTGGACAGCAGGGTACATATGCAGCATTACAAAGAGTCTAGACCAGTTTGAACAAGACTCGATGTAGTCTGATCTGTGCAGCGATGCCATTTCAAGGTGTTTCTAAATAATTAATTAATCTCTATTTACTGGAATGGCATTGCTCACAGTTTTGCACAAGGTGTTAAGAGCTAAACAGGTTGAGGGTGGAGTGATAGCTATCCACTAGTCTATTTGTATATATATGCACTAACCTGACCCACTTCCAAAAACCAGGGAACAAAAGTTTTGGCTCTTGATATCTCTCCGGGACACACTTTTGGCAAGCTGTAACAAAGCCAGGGGCAGGTGGAACATGAGGCTATTATTCCTGCTTCAGGGTCGGCCAAGCAGTCATTAATGGGCACACGACAAAGACACGTAAATGAGGATGACTTCTTTACAAATGCAAAAGAGTGGCGTGTGCCTCACTCTCCGGCCTTTGTGTGCATGAGTGCGGAGGTGGGGGTCATGTTTTGCTTACGCTGAGGGGACCAAATGTCTCCACAGAGGCCGGTAACCCTAATGAAAGCTGGTCTGAGCTGGTAAGTAGGTAGAGGAGCAACAACAAACACAGTCACATAACTTGAAATTAAATAACTAGAGTGTGTTTTACAATGAAGTTCTTTAGTTGTGTTTCTTTGTTATTGCTGGATATTAGCAATTAGGTGTATATGAATTCATAAATCTAAAAGAGAGAATCAAAACACATTGTGATTTTTGAATATACATGTATAACATGCATATATAAAACAAATATGAGTGATAGAATATGTGATATAATATGTGCAAACCACATGAATCCTACCATATTCCAAAAAACGGAGGATGAATAAAATCCGTACTCAATTTCACACAGTTTGTACTCAAACATTAGGAAACAGCACGAGCCGTGCTTTGTGTTGTTGATGGAGTGATAGTTGAACACCCACGTGGGCTGTTTACAGGCATTAGAGTGATTTACATACACCCGTGCCACGAGCCAATCAGAAGCGAAGATAAGCAGGGCTCTGCCTACTGCCGAGAAATTCACCCGATGCTGTATAAAAGACAGAGAGCGCTTTGACAAAGCATCACAAGCGCACAACTCACTGCAGAGCAAACACACGCGAAACGCGACCTAAAGTGGATTTAAACAATGACTTTTGAAGAACTCAGTGGACAAGACAACACAACTACTACTGGCGATAGGTAAGTGTCTTGTATAGTGGTGAATGTTGATACGTTTATTAGCGTTATATCCATTTAATTCTGCATCCAGTACATGGACTAACACGCCGGTTGTTTTCTCCAGAATGCAGACTGCCGGAACAGCACTAGAGGAGCTCCTTGTCTCCGCGAAAAAACAGGACTGTCTTACTGTTGGTGTATATGAATCTGCACAAGTCATGAATGTGTAAGTATCCAGTCTGTTTTGAAATCGTATTTTTAAAAATGTAATTGTTGATTTTAGTTTGCATAATTACCTTAGTTAAATAGAAATGTGATCTAGAGTTCTTATTCCTCACAGTAATTACTGTCATAAATGCAAGCAGCGCATTGAACTGTTCTCAAATCAGCATGTCTCCTTTGTGCACCCTCAGCGACCCAGACAGCGTGGCTTTCTGCGTTCTGGCTACGGATGAGGAGTATGAATATGACATCGCCTTGCAGATCCACTTCACCCTCATCCAAGCCTTCTGCTTCGACAACGACATCAACATTGTTCGTGTGAATGACATTGAACGTCTTGCTGACATCGTGGGCTGCGATCAAGACGAGGAGCCTAAAGACGCACACTGCATACTTGTAACGGTGAGTAGATCACCTCCTCTTCACCACACTCTCGTCAACACCTACATTTGCACGTGGTATTAATATTGCTTCTCCTTTTCTTCCCAAAAGCGCCCCAATGATGATTCTTGGAAAGATTCTGCTTTGGACAAACTGGGCTTGTTTTGTGAGGAAAGCCGTAATGTCTACGAATGGGTGCCTGCTATTACTCTGCCTGAGCGCTGATGGGACTTTGACATGTTTAACGTGATTGAAACAAGTCGAAGACGTCCATCCTAAAGGGTATACCGGTGCAAAGCTAAAAAGCTTTGAGATGTTGTCTGGATTATCCTTACAAGTGGACTGACCCAGCGTACGGTTGGCCGTCCTGGAAAAGCTGAGGTTCAGGATCCTTTTTTTTGGACGAGCATGGAAAAGGCAAGGCTCCTGTGCCACTCAAATCTATAGTGGTGGTGTCGTGGAGACAATGGGAGAGACAAAAGGACAGTTGGACTGTGAGAGAGCACGTTAATGAGAGATTGTCGGAGGTGAAGAACTTGGTAATTGGAGTTCTTGAGGAAAGAGAAGATGTGGATTTTATGAAGTGACATTATGAAGAACATTTTGAGGGCACTTGGGATGTTGTCTGAAAACTATTACATGGACATTAATGTAACTTGTCATTTGTGGGGGGAAAAAAAGATGGATTTTCCTATATGGTGGTATTATGAAGTTGTGCTTTGTGTATATTCAAAATGCAATGTCAAACTGTGGTGAAGAAGCCACTGTTTTTTAAAATTTCTAAATAAAACACCTCAAAAATCAAATATGGCATGTGTCTTTCTAAAGCTGTTTTTTTTATTTTCACCCAGTTACATCAGAGTGGGAAGTTCATGGCAGTTCAGTAACACTCTACAAGAGAGCGAGTGAGGTTGCGATTGCACTAGAGAGACTGGCATCTCTCCAAGCACTGCCTGACCTTTCACCACCCATGCACCAGCTGCTTACTTTAAACGGCTTGCTCAACTGAAGAGCCCCCTTTGCAATGAGGGTTTGACTTCTGTCATGTGTAGGTTTTGCACCATCCGTTTGGAGCAGAGGCAGAGTAGAGCCAGTTCTGTCAGATGACTAATTGTGCTGAATACACCATGTAAACTGATCTGTTTTGACAGTAAAGGTCGTAAAGTAAATAATTTGAGCATTTTGAAAATGGAAACCGGATTTTAAAGCTAATATGCAAATTTTTATTCTAGTGCCATCAAAGAATATTTTGCATAATAATAAAAATTAAGCTAAAACATTTTGAGCTTACACTACACTGTAAAAAATAAGGCATGAAAATAGTTGCTACACCATTTTTTCAGTGTGCATTAGTCTCAAAATCTTAACAGTAGTCAGATTTGCTGACTGTCTTACTAACTCAGTTTGAACGCTTTCATTGCAGACGTGTGCTTGGTTTGTGGTTTACTAGAGAAAGGATGCCAAACTACCAGTAAAACAGATACTCATTTGTGGTTCGTTTGATCTGTAGTTACGCTGTCCAGTCAGCCTCGCTCTCAGTTACCTCACTGGAAATTTTCTGTGTGTTTAACAGCAAATACTTGCACCAGGTGTTGTGTACTGATGGCAAATGCCCGAAGCAAAGTGAGCCAAAACTTAAAAGAGCACTTCAGATAGTGGCTGAAAACTCTTTGTGCACTTGAAAGTCAACCGACAAGAAAGCTGAGCACATGCATTCACAAAGCAACACACACCTGCTTTTGAAAACAAAGAAACAGCAGACAGCGGTTCTGCAAAAAGTATCTACACTCCCTCAGAGAGTAATTGATCTTTGCCGTTAACTAATGACAACTCATGCACTGAAATCAAGAAACTAGGTCAGTCGTAATGGAGATTCCCTTAAGGTCATTCTAGTAAACACCTACAAACAATTTCTTTGAAAGTAGTAATCATGCATGCTTTGTTTCTTTCAGGATATAATTGTGACAGATTTTAATATTAAAGATAATTTGACCGTTTTCACAGTTCAGTGTGTGCATATACTGTACTGTATAAACCAGAGAGCAATTAAACAGATAGACATGCAGAACACAAGGACTACTAGACAAACAGACCCAATGGTTTGTTGTCTTTTTCATCACAGCTGTCTCACTCTTGTCAGACGCATACAGTAATTGCAAGTAAAAGGGTCTATACGTATCAATTTCACAGGTGCAGTTCATGTTTTTGGACCAAGTTTACACAGCCACAGGATATGACTGTCTGTCAGTCCTGTTTTTGGGTCAACAATATTGTTGTGTTCACACATATTTGACTTAAGAAAGTGGATATGTCATTCTTAAACTCTCACCTCGCAGTCATATTTTCAGTGAAACCTTGCTGTATGAATGTCATTTAATGCAAAATGTCACCTGAGAATGAGAAAGATGAGAAAAATGTGTAATTCGCATATATAGCCATAGACAAGAGTTTCTCTGAAACTTTCTTTTGTCAATTTTTTTTTTACGATAAACGTAATTTGTACATCAAATTAGTATGAAAATGAACAATTTTCTTACAAAGTAAGGACCATATGACTTGTCCCTGAACATAACCATAACAGGGATGTGAGAAGATGAATGAGATTGTACAACCTTTACAGTAAAATGTACACTAATTATGAAAGAAGACTAGATGCAAACACAATGCTGTTATGATTTCAGCTGCAGATTCACACAGACAGTACTGAAGCTTGTGTTATAAGCTGGTGTATGAACCTGGAGTCTGATCTGACAGAAAAACGACTTCATGCATTGGCAAAAAAGTGGCCTATTCATTCATTTCCTTTGGCTCAGTCCTTTTATTCATCATGTCACCTACAGCGCATGTATTTGGACTGTGGGGGAAACCGGAGCACCCAGAAGAAACCCACACCAACATGAGGAGAACATGTAAACTGCAATTTTTTTGAAAGAGCATGTGTCCCTGACCCCACCCCTAAATGTAACCAGTATTGGGGCATGACCATTCATTCATTCATTTTCTTGTTGGCTTAGTGCCTTTATTAATCCATGGTCGCCACAGCGGAATGAACCGCCAACTTATCCAGCATTTGTTTTACGTAGCAGATGCCCTTCCAGCCGCAACCCATCTCTGGGAAACATCCACACATTCTCATTCACACACATACACTATGGACAATTTAGCTTACCCAATTCACCTGTACCTCATATCTTTGGACTGTGGGGGAAACCGGAGCACTCGAAGGAAACCCACGCGAACACAGGGAGAACATGCAAACTCCACACAGAAATGCCAACTGACCCAGCTGAGGCTCAAACCAGCGACCATCTTGCTGTGAGGCGACAGCACTACCTACTGTGCCACCCTGTTGCCGGGGCATGACCAAATTGTACAAAAATGTTTGAGAAGGATTGGGCAAATTTTTTATGAGTGAATCGCTAAGGCTGCATCCGAAATATCATACCTCTATGCTATATGGTATAAACCGTACACAAGCCGAATTGTTCGTCTGAATTCGAAAAAGAGAATGCGAGAAGTGCCCGGATGACTACTTTCCGGAGAGATTCTGAAATGTGCATACGATGGATGCTACGCTATCCCACAATGCCGTGCCAGAGAATTCATGAGTGAAGAGTTCCATTCACACTACTCACATTCAAACTATATAGAACATACTTTTCAAATGGTTGCGTAGTAAATTCAAATTCAAATATATTACCTAGTCGAGTATAGGGGATTTTGAATGTTGCCTAAGGCTTTGATTTTTTCGTCGATTCAAAATATATATCTACATACAGACGACACCATGAAACCAATTAAAAACAATTTAGTATACAAATATGTAGTGCTGTAATTCTCACATGGAGATACACAAAAAACAGAGAAGTAGACTGCATGCACATGTACATAAACCTTGCTGTATGCAGGGCTGGATTAACCAATGGGCATTATGGGCACAGGCCCAGGGGCCCGTGCACACCTGGGGCCCTGCGAGGGGGGAAAAATGTCGATATTGGAGAGTCTATTTTGGCTAAGTGCAAATAGCGCACCTTGTTAATTCCCACCCATCACTGTCTAATTTGACAGAGGCAACATAACTAAAGAGCACAACTAATAGCACTGTGAGTGGCGTAGCTCGTAAAGTGCATGGCAATATGTTTTGACGTGATCGATCATCGATCGGAAAATACGTTAAATCTTTGTAGACTACAAATATATGCATTGTATATCATTTATTTTTTAAAATGTGGGCAATACATTTTAGATTATTTTATTTAAAAATATATATTAATCTTATTTTTAATAGGTAGGGTGTCCTACAAGACATTGTGCCCAGCTGTATGATAAACCACCATATATACAGATAAATGCAGACATTGACTAGCAGAAAATTGGACTTGGACGGAGCATAAATTAATAAGTTATCAAACTGTCTAGATATTGCATTGGAATATGATATTTCATAAATTCAGTTACCAACTGCAGACACTGACAGTGTAAATAAAGCATTTTTGACCCTCTTATGGTTTGTGGGAAAGAAAAAGCATCAAACAAGTTCACTTCAGTTACTTCAAACCATCAAACAGATTAAAAAGTGTAATGTTGTATGCTTTAAATATTGCTTTTAAAGGTCTGTTTTCCAATGTCTGGTCATCCTTTTCCCCCTGCAGTCCCTATGATTTAAGTAAGGCACACATCTGTCACCTGCTCAATGGAGACTGTGCTGCTGCATGTGACTATCAACAGGCCCTCACATGCTCTCAATACGAAAGACATTTCTCATCATTTCCGCCCGCAGCGTAGTGTTTTTCTCAGAGACCAAGGGGCCTTCTGAGAAAACCACACAGCGAAGTTCCACGCAGTATTTTTAAGGAACCACGAGTGAAAAAGGTCACCAAACTTCCCTGCGCGCTTCAAAGTTTCAGCATTAGACAACTCAGCACCTTTTAAACTGAAATGACTTGTTGCTCCCCTTCGATTAAAACATTTAGTACCTTTTCATTTGTGTTCACAGGTGCACGAGGCTTCAAAACACAGAGAAAAAGAAAAAAAAAAACACTTGAGTCTGAAAACCGCTTTGCAGCTGGCTTGATGTCTGCATGTGCCCCTCCTTTGTGAGCCCTGCAGCTAAAGTGACTCAATCCAGACAGTAGTACTGGCATCTGTTATCGCTAACGCTCGCTCTGATCTCCAGCCACAGACATAGCGTTCTCTGCTTCTAATGAGTCAGGAACAATGAGCGATGCAGATATGAGAGTAGATTGTGGGTTTGTCATCAGCGTTTTCTGTCATTTTTTGGCAGAGTTTAACAAGATCAGTTGTCAGTAGTGTAGATCTATGAAGCACAGCCACTTTCAGACTGAGTAGCTTTCTGTTGTCCTTGTGGCAACTTGTGCGACCAACTGAAAATGTTGCAAATTTTGCAGGGGAGTTTTTTTTTTTTTGCACACACAAAATAGTTATTGAAGTGACTGGATTTTCAGGGAAAGTTTTCAGAGCAACGATAAAGGCTAAGTTATGAAGTTTCATACATCATACATCATTTCATCAACATAGGTTTGAATTGAAAGTGTGACTGCAATTGAAAGTGTGACTGAAATTCATTCTTTGGTAGTAAAAAAAAAAGTGAAGATATTAAGCTGCTGCAAACTGTTGAAACTGGTGTTGGTAACACTTTATTTCGATAGTCCATTTGAGTATTAGCAGACTGTCTGCTTAATATCTGTAGATACAGACATTCAACAGACATTTAACTGACTATAAGAAACTTTGCAAGTACATGTCAACTTACACTAACCCTACCCCTAACCCTAACCCCAACCTAACAGTCTACTTATAATCTAATGAGAATTAGTTGGCATGTAGATGCAATGTAGCTTAAATTCAACAAACAGACCATTAAAATAAAGTGTGACCCTACTGTTCAGAAAATTGTGTTAATATGCAAATGTTCTCTCAACTACAAACACAACCGCACAATGATAAAAGTGAGAAAACGGTGGTTATGAAAGCACATAGCATTTTTTTTAACAATATATTGTTTTAAAGCAAGCAGTTTAATAATATTATATTGAAAAATAGAGCCACTTTTAGATAGAATTGCAATAATTTCTACTTTACATATAAGGTAAACGGTATATGGTAAACTTTAGTTGCCGAGTTTTAAGTAAAATCAACTTGAATTAAACTAAAGCATAAAGTTGAATTTTAATCATTCATTCATTTTCTTTTCAGCTTAGTCCCTTCATTAATCTTGGGTTGCCACAGCAGAATGAACCACCAACTTATCCAGCATTTGTTTTACGCAGCGGATGCCCTTCCAACTGCAACCCATCACTAAGAAACATCCACAGACACTCATTCACACACATACACTATGGACAAATTAGGTTACC
>CAIGQQ010026963.1:9700934-9713434 GCA_903798035.1 Danio albolineatus | reverse complement strand
GCTAAATTGTCCATAGTGTATGTGTGTGAATGAGAATGTATGGATGTGTTTCCCAGAGATGGATTGTGGCTGGAAGGGCATCCGCTGTGTAAAACAAATGCTGGATAAGTTGGCGGTTGATTCCGCTGTGGCGACCCCGGATTAATAAAGGGACTAAGCCGAAAAGAAAATGAATGAATGAATGAATTATCATTATCATTATTATTATTATTATTAACTGTTTGACCCTAAAAAGATAATTGTTAAATTTACACTTTATACAGATTTATTATTATTATTAACTTGTATTTATACTTAATAATTATAATTCATACATCACGGTGGCCTTGGCGCAGTGGGTAGTACGATGGACTCACAGCAAGAAGGTCTCTGGTTTAAGCCCCGACTGGGTCAGTTGGCATTTCAGTGTGGAGTTTGCATGTTCTACCCATGCTGGCATGGGTTTCCTCCAGGTGCTCTGGTTTCCCCAACAAATGCAAAGATGTGGCATAGGTGAATTGGGTAAGCTTAATTGGCCGTATAGTGAATGAGTGTGTATGGATGTTTACCAGTGATGGGTTGCAGCTGGAAGGGCATCCGCTGCGTAAAACAAATGCTGGATAAGTTGGTGATTCATTCTGCTGTGGCGACCCCTGATTAATAAAGGGACTAAGTGAAAATAAAATAAATGAATGAATGAATGATGTTTATCCATTAATTTTCTTTTCAATTTAGTCCCTTTATTAATATATGGGCATAAATGGAAGATGGGTGTTCGTTTCTGGTGTGCCCCAATGATATTTGTGGGGGTTCCAAAACGGTGTGGTCCATTAGAATCATCCTATCTTTTCACCTCCTAGCGGCGTCCCTGTGTGTATGTATATATACAGTATACACAGCCTCTTCACTTACAAAGCCGGTATTAATGTTCACGCTATAATAGTGACACAATTCAAATTAATAACAGGCTTTGTAAAAATTGAGTTTGCATTCTATTTTTCAGTTTGGCTTTTCATTTTAATTTTGGCAGTCTTGACGCGGAAATGCAGTGAAAATGAAATTGTTAATCTGGTTTTCATTTTAATTTCCAATGTTTGTTTTATTTATTTAAAATTGGCAGGATTTACCTTCCATAGAACAAATCATTATAAATCAGGTAAGTGAAGTAAAGATACTAAGTGAAAATAATTAGGTGTACCTACTGTATTAATTCTTGAGAATGTCTGGGTGTCGAGGTGGCGCAGTGGGTAGCACAATCACCTCATCGTTGGCTTTTCTGTGTGGAGTTTGCATGTTCTCCCTGTGATCGTGTGGGTTTCCTCTGGGTGCTCTGGTTTCCCCCACAGTCCAAAGACGTGCTATAGGTGAATTGGGTAAGCTAAATTGTCCGTAGTCTATGTGTGTGAATGCCAGAGTGGTTGGGTGTTTCACAGTGATGGGTTGCAGCTGAAAGGACATCCACTGCCTGAAACATATGCTGGATAAGTTGGCGGTTCATTCAGCTTTGGTGACCCCTGATTAATAAAGACACTAAGCCAAAAAGAAACTGAATGAATGACACTTTTTGTGTTTGATTTTCTTTTTTTATTCACACAATTACAGTATGTCATCGAACTGTTAATGCAATATCACACTCGTAACAGTGCGATGTGGCTGTATACCATCACTGGTGGGACACTAAGACTATTACAAAAAAAAAAAAAAAAAAGAGCTTACTTACACATTGCAAATGCAAAATAAGATCAATACTTTTAATTTTTTTGTTGGTTGTAACGTTTAGCACATTTGAATAAACGGCTTTTATGAACAATTAATTGTTGACAGGTAAAAATATAAATAACTCCTTTTGAAAACAAATAAAATAAATGGCGTGTATACACACACGTATAAGTATGTACAACTCTGTAGTACATCACTGAATTGTGAACAAATTGATTGTGAACACACTTAATGTAAAACAACGAAGACAAAAAGACAAGGGGATATGCAGAGTAATGAAACTGACAAAAACGTGAAGTGCAAAAAATTAAGCACAAGAGTGAAACAAGCAAAAAATACAAAAACAGGAATGCAAAAATATAGTGATGATACTTAACAAAGTGAACAAACCAGACGCGAAGAACCAGACCACAAATAAGGCAGGACGGAACTAACATGACAAAGCAAAATCCAATGGCAAACTAAACACAACATAACAGGACTTATAAAAGACAAAACTAATTAGACAATGAGACACAGCTGGAAACGAGTGATCACATGACTACAAAACAACACAAAGACCCAAACTACAGCTGGTGCCCTAACAGACCACCAGAGGGCACTACAGCAGGTGTGACATACTTTGGTCCACTTTATAGTTATAAAACTGTTTTACAATTTCTCACATTTTCATACTTCTTATAAAATTATGTTGACAAACCTGAAAGTTTCAAAGTCCGGTCAACATTGGGTATCAGTTCTTCCTTAAAGTCCCAGACTCTTTTATCTACAAATAATTGCTCTTTTGTAAGATTCACACCATCCTGAAAGGGTTCTCTCACATGTATCATCCTAGACACATCAACATCTACAAAGTAATAATATCCGAAATATTTCAAAGAGGAATGTACAGAGGTTTGCTCCACCTTCCTTGGGTTTATGATCATCTTTGCGGGATTGTAAACGTTCTTTGGGTCTGGTGCTCTGTAAACATGCTCCATGATGTTGACTCCGGGAATATTATTCCATTCTTTTCGTTTGAACATCCCGCTCTCCTCAAACTGTGTTATGGGGAATAAGTAGCTTTTAAAAAGGAATATATTTGCACCGGGGTGAGTAGACTGGAGGTTCCTCATAAGAGACTGTAAATTAGCGTGTTTGTACGGCATGATGATCTCATCCATGTCACTCAGAAGAACATATTTGGACTGATACATGTGCCTGTAGATGCACTCATTGAGTGTTACTAACTGACCATAATAGTGGAGATCACCCTTATGTTCCTGAAAATTCCAACCTGAGGATGGATTCAGAAACTTGTTGATAGGCCAAGACACAATCTCCAGTATTCCTTCGGATTCATAATATTTCAGGAGCTTCTCTAAGTCTTTTCCACAGCTGGTTTTATATACAACCACGTGCTGTACACCCAAAAGCTTGTACATCTCCATGGTTTGAGCAAACTGCAGCACATTGTTGTAGTTTCCAAAAAGGCTGGAGAAGCAAGCAGTGAAGTTATACTTGAAAGTGTTTTTTACCACCTTATTATTAATCGGTAGATACTTCATCTCGAGGTTGGATGAATTTTCTTGAGTTGTGATGGTGACACGTCTTGCATATTGCATATTGCTGCCTTTACAAATCACATCTGCGACGTGAAACGGGAAGCCAAAATGGTCGCTGTGTACCTGGACCTCAGTCATAACTGTTTTGCAGTCATGTTCAGTGCTACAGTAAACACAGTAAAGTGGCTGAAGATTGTTTCTCTTGATTATGCTGATGACTCGAATGGCCCTGCCCAGTCTGTGGTCAATAAAAGCAGACACCATGAAATGCTCAGAGTCTTCGATGGGTGTAATTGATGGTGGACTTACTGCTTTTCTGGCCACTTTATATAAAGGAGCCACGTATGAGGGAAGAGGTTTAATGCCAGTGTATGCCAAAAGCAGGGTGAAAAAAATAAGAATGGTGCATGATAGAGCAACACTCCTTTTCAGTGTGCTTTTATCCATCTGCCCTTTTTGTTCCTGTAGATTAAAGCAAATATGAATGTCAGAAAATCTGTGAACGGCAACATGGGAATGTTCTTATATTCTATCCATTAAATTCCAAGATTTTTAAACATTTTAAACCTTTTAAAACTTTCAAAAAAGGCAAATATTCAAAGTTTGCATGGACAATTCAATTCAATTCAATTCAATTCACCTTTATTTGTATAGCGATTTTACAATGTAGATTGTGTCAAAGCAGCTTCACATAGAAGGTTACAGTTTTCTTTATTTGTGTTTTTAAAGTATAATGATTACAGTCTTAAAGATAATAACTCAATAAAAGAATATTTTTGTGTGAACAAAGTGTCTTTAGATTATAACAGTTTTTACAAAATGATTCTTTTAAGAATTTTTCACTGCATCAGCAACGATATCCTAGTGATTAGTGTGCCAACATATAGTGCAACTGTGCTGCTGATGTTCTGAGTTTGAGTCTCGACTTCCACTTCACTTCATTTCAATACATATATACTGTTCGGCCATAATAAAGGTACAAAATGCCATAAATATATATCCAAAAAATTAATAATAATAATTAGTCACTGAAATGTTCTACGTGAACCCTAAAATACTTCTTGTATGGCTAGCATCGCTGCAAAAAAACTTTATTTTGAGAGTTTGAGCTATTTGACTTTCTTTGAACCTCAATTGATTATATTTATGCTTACATTCAAACTCTATGAAGGCATTTCAACTAAAACCTCACTGAGTGAAATGCCATATTTTTAAAATCCAAATGTTATTTAAAGCAATATAAATTCACAGTTTTTCTCCCCCATAGACATGCAAACATTGTAAACAAAATTGGCTATCGTGTATGAGTGTGTGTATGTGTGAATGAGAGAGTGTATGGGTGTTTTCCAGTGCTGAGTTGTGGCTGGAAGGGTATTCTAGAGAGAGAGCTTAACGTGCTGCATTTAAAGAAAACATGTGCAATTACAATAAACGCCAGCAAATTGAGAAAATATCTGTTTGTCTGCACACATTCTGCAAATCGTCACAAATTCACCATATAAAACATTCATTCATTCATTCATTCATTTTCTTTTCGGCTTAGTCCCTTTATTAATCCGGGGTTGCCACAGCGGAATGAACCGCCAACTTATCCAGCATTTGTTTTTACGCAGCGGATGCCCTTCCAGCCACAACCCATCTCTGGGAAACACATCCATACATTCTCTTTCACACACATACACTATGGACAATTAGCTTACTCAATTCACCTGTACCACATGACTTTGGACTGTGGGGGAAACCGGAGCACCCGGAGGAAACCCACGCAACCATGGGGAGAACATGCAAACTCCACACAGAAATGCCAACTGGCCCAGCCGGGGATCGAACCAGCGACCTTCTTGCTGTGAGGCGAACGTGCTACTCACTACGCCACCGTGGCGCCCATATAAAACATATGCCAGATTAATTGTCGATTAAATCCACTGTGGTGACCTCTGCTAAATCAGGAATGAGTGAGTGAGTGAGTGATTTAAACTCACTGACTCAAGATTGTTTATCTTGAAGTGAACTTTAGCCTGAATGGTGATTAGACTGCTGTATTGATCTCGAGAATGAGCAGTCATCTCTTTCCTTTGAGATGTCTGATATGTGCTGCTTCATGTTCTTTGTGCGCACAGTACCGGTGATAAATGGAATACCGTTTCCGGGTCCAAGCTGCTACTCGTTTGAATTGAGAAAATATTTGTTTATGGCCACTTTTTAGTCCTATCACACTTTAAAGTGAATTTTATATAAACTCATAGTGTACACAACAGTCTCTGGACTTGCTGCATTACAAATACTAAATTTGAACAATTTATAAAAAAAATGAATCCCTTTCTGGCCATCGGATATTAGGCATGGACAGTGGTGTAGCGCAAAGTGCGTGGCCCCCCCAGCCCCCATCCATAACATATTGTCAGAGTCTTTAGTGAAAAAAAGGGTCCAAATGCAGGCAAACCTTTGGGTTTCAGTGACAAACAATTATCGTCAGTCATACTCACATTACTGTAATTTAGTAGTTTTTCTCAGGATTTGTAATTTACTTAGTAGTTTTTTAAATGTGGACTTTTACTTTCCCTTGAGTACATGTTTAGTGCAGTATCGGTACTTTTACTCCACTACTTTCCTTCAACCTGCAGTCACTACTTTATTTCTGTCTTGTCTATGGTCATTGTCTAAAGTAGAAAGATCAGTCCTGTGATTCCTGTCCAATTAAATCCCACATAGAATGTAAATCACATCATACTGAACAACCTCAAGACATGGGTGCTTTATAAATGCCGCAAACCTTGTGGAAATATTAAAAAGGTCCAAGAAGATGTCCAAAATCTTTACACGCAATGATCCAGAGACTTTTTATAGACTGCATGGCACTGAAAATGATGGATGTCGACTGTATGATGACTGAAATCACCAATCACAGCCTTAAACAATCACTAAATGGAACAAATGAAGAATGCAAGGAAGGACCAAAAAAGGAAGGATCGAAAAACCAAATAAATGAAGAGAGGATTCAAGGAAGGCCTGAACAAACTAAGGAAGGAAAGAAGGTACCAACAAACAAACAAATGAATTAACAAAGGACCTAATGAAGTAAGGAACAAAAATATGAAAGAAAGAACGAGCAAACAAATGAAGGGAGGAAAGAAGGAAGGACCAAACGAATGAAGGAAGAATTCAAGGAAGGACTGAACAAACTAAGGAAGGAAGGAACACACAAACGAATGAATGAATAAAAGGACCTAATGTAGGAAGGAACAAAAATATGAACAAACGAACGAGTGAACGAAGGCAGGAGGGAACAAACAAATTAATGAATGAAGGAGAGAACAAACAAATAATTGAAGGAAGGTTTGAGGGAACAAACGAAAATAGGAAAATCCCTAAATACACTACCTGTTGTTTGTGCAGGGATGTGTAAACGTAACATTCTGTAAACGCATCAACTTTTCCACAGTGTAATACTCACTACTCTTGAGTTCTTTTAGAAGGTCTACTTTTTTACTCAAACTTTGAGTAATATTTACCACAAATGCTTTTACTCTACTTGCACTACATTTTTGGGCAAGTAATGGTACTTTTACTTGAGTATGATTTTTCAGTACTCTTTCCACCACTGAAGAATGATGATCACGTAATATCTTCATTATGATATGATATTTTGGTGCGCAAATTTTATAAACTGTGACTTCTGACATTTCAGTTTTGGCTAGTAAGTTCTGAATGGGCAAAATTGTAGCCAAATTTAACAGTTAGTGAAAAAAAAAATTCAAACCCAAATTAAGAGTAAATAATAATAAATAATAAGTGAAGTTATGGATTAGGGAAGATTTTTTTCAGCATTATGAAAATGCCAGTGTTTGGGTTAAACAAACAAGTTTTTTTGTATACCATTACAAAATTGTAACAAACACGTCATTGAACAACAGAACAGTTACAAGCCTCTGAAAATCAACATCTGTTCATATGAGCTCCTGGTGATTTAGCAAATGTTAAAGAGACTCTTAACTTGTCATATAATACTACTTCAAAACAGTCAAATAAGAAAAAGAGATACAGTACCTTTTGTCACAACGACACCATTGCTTAACAGGAAAGATCCACATGTATAGTTCTATCTCGAATGTAAAGAAGGAAACAATACCTGTGGTAACAGACTAACAGGAACTGAACATGTTCACCTTGATAGGAACAGCCATAAACCTCCATATGGCTTTGGAACAGCCCACTTAGCTTGATTATTAGCTCACAGTGTATACAAGGTGGTCAGACCATTCACTGTGTCATTTTTAGCGATTGATGCCATCGCAAAAGCAACATAAGTTCTTTGTTGTTGTAGTCTTTATGTATCTGTTAATAATTATTTTTTTTGTAAGTGCTGTTATCTTCTGTCTCGGCAAAGAAACTTTGACCTCGTGAGATATTAGAAAGGACATTTTGTGAAGAAATACAAAAGTGAGAAGTTAGATGTAAATCATTTACAGGAAAAAGACAAACTGCTGAAACTGTTTGTTATACATACAACAATTTTTTTTAAATCAAGTTTAAAAAAAAAATTAAAAAAAACAGAACAACTCAACTTAAAGCTTTTATGCACAGATATGTGAATTTTAAGATGTAAATAGCATATAAACACATTAACTATTGTGTTGACTACACAAACTCACGTTTCAGTCAAAAAAAAAAAAAAAAAAAAAAAAAAAAAAAAAAAAAAAAAAAAAAAATTGCTGCCATAAATTGAATAAGATTTAAAAGTTGAATAAATGTACAAGTCATTCACAAGTCTTTGTGTTACTAAGCAGACAGACAGGATGAGTGAAACATTAAACAGTTCATTTAGACAACACTGAACACAAAAGGGATTGCCAGAAGGATATAGGATGACGATGGTAATCAGTTCTAGACTTTGTAGAGGGGATGACACATGAGAGGATACACGATGGGGAGATGGACAGCACACACCAGATAGCTGGACGGAGGACAGACAGATGACCCACAGACCACAGACTGGAGACTCGGGAGACTGGACCGACAGATGGATGAACTTGAGGACAGACAGATGACACAGACTGGAGACTCGAGAGACTGGACCGACAGATGGATGAACTGAGGACAGACAGATGACACACAGACCACAGACTGGAGACTCGGGAGACTGGAACGACTATAATGAGACAGAGACAAGGTAAGTGCAGAGAAAACGCTAAGGTGAGTGTTCGGCGGGTGTACACTCAGAGTCCGCTTCGTAGGAACGAGCCCAGACCCTGAGTGCTGTGAGGAGTGAGTTTATATGGAGTGCACTGTGATGGGAAACAGCTGTGAATAATTAACATTAAGGTGAAGGTGCTAGTAGTGATTACGTGACTAAGTGAAGGAAGCTGTGCTGAATTGTGTATCATCCAGTGATCTCTGACTGAGGAGATTGCTGGTGATCGTGACATCTTGTACTATTTTTAAAAATAATTTGAAAAATTATTAACTTATCTCAGAGACTTGATTTGGGATATTTAATTTATTTATTTTTTTCAGGGTTTTCACCTTTATTAGATAGGACAGAAGAAGGTATTGACAGGAAAGCATGGGGAGCCGAGAGAGGGGTATCGGCATTGGACCATAAGGCGGAATCAAAACCCAGGTCACCGTGAGCACCGGAGTTCATGTGTCGACACACTAACCACTACACCACTGGCGCCAACGATTTGTGACTATTGTCATGACATATTGAACTTATTGTTTACAGTATTAAAAGTGTAAAACTCTAACCTTTTTTCGGATTTAAACTAAAATAGCAATGAATTTACCATTAGTACATGAAATATTTGTTTTCACACAGACTGTTGTTTGTAGGTCTATGTGATTTTTTTTCTGCTTCTGCATATTGTTGTTGAGTAAACATAATTCCTTCTTGCACTGTGAAACAAAAACAGACAGATTCAGTGTTGACACCTTGTGGATAAACTAGCAATTGATTGTAGTTTTGAAAACAATCATAATTTGGTTGGTCACTTTATTTTTATAACCATAAGTCTGGTTTATACCCATAAGCTGACACCAAACAACTAGAGCAGACCAAACCCATCTGTGTTCTCGCCTCACGTTGTCTCCTGTCTGGTTGCGTCTGGACCAAAAAGCTGCCCATAAACACATCAAACGGAACAAAGATAGAAATTTGTGGAGGGCAGTATCTGTTGTTTTGTTCACAACGGGAAACCTGAACCTTTGACGTGTGCTTGCAAAGGGTAAACAAAGCAGCATTCTGTACCATTAGGATAGTAATTGTCACTCACCACGAAGAGATTCACTCCAGCAAATATGTCTGATAATCTAATAATTCATATAGCTTGCAAATATTTTAAAAAACATAGCAAAATTACAGCCGGCCTCTTTGTGTTCCTTGCACTCACACTTGCACTCTCATTCGTTGCTGCAGCTTGCTCTCCTCAACCGACAAACCACACGGATTCTACATGCTGAATTGGGCCAACAAGCTCTGACATTAACCTGACGAGAGGCATCGTGTGGATCACAACAAACCAACTAGCCGGACTGACACTGACCGACGAACCAACAAAGCCCAACGGACAGCCGTCAGCTTGGTGTGTCCAGGCCTATAGATAGCTTAGGCTGCAGTAAGCAAGTGTAGGCAACTTCTCATACAAACAGTACTAGACAAAATAAAAGACATTAAACAAACAACACACACTGACAATAACCTAATTAAAAACCTTCAACTGATTGCGTTCATATGATAAATTGCTACCTAAAATTAGGTCCCAAAGTGGGAAAGAACAGCCGTGGCACACCAATGTAAATTTTAGCATGTATGTTTGACTATCTGCATCCTTCAGAGATATAGGCTGCCATGATTCAGTTTAAAAACACATACATAGCATATAAACAGTACATAAAAATGTGTTGTGTGGTGTAACATGACTAAGTCAACTTAGCACAATATCATCTTAGTTTCACTCATGTATGCAACTTAATTTGTAGTAAAAATGCTAACAAACGACCAAGTTCTTACAGGTGTAAATGACCAAGTTCTTACTGGTGTAAATGACCAAATTTTTACTGGTGTAAATGACCAAGTTCTTACTGGTGTAAATGACCAAATTCTTACTGGTGTAAATGACCAAGTTCTTACTGGTGCCGTCTGGAACTTCATTAAAAATTGGGGTTCCCTTCCTCTTTGTTGGCATCAGAAGGAACCCAGCAAACAATTTAGTGTTTAATAGACATTTAATAGACATCTAAATGTAGACTGCTTGGCTAAAACAAGACTAAACTTGGGCTGTCAGTGAAAATCTAATAGACATCTAAGAATAGCATAGACTAGTCATCAAATAGACAGACTTTATTTGTGTAGTCATTCACTTCTGTGTATTTGATGACTAGTCTAGTTTTGGCCTATTCTTAGACGTCTATTGGACATCTTTTAAAAACAAAAAAGACTGCTTTTTTATAACTTGTAACTGCAGTGTCTTGTCTTCAGAGCATCTTTATTGTTTGGTGTCTATGTAAAGCTACATTTACCTCTCTCAGTATGGCAGTGATGTAGAAGCAGCCATCATTGCAGAGGTGGAGTTCAGCTACATGATACACAATACATACATAACAAAGTGGTTTATTCCACAACATTTTGCAGGTTTTGAAATTCTCAAAACTAACTTCATTCTTCACATCACTGTCACATGCGCATATCAAAAAAGTTTCTTTGAACATTTCCTCAGTATTTCTTAAAACAAGTTGCAATTGCGTTTGTACATCCTTGGAAATGATTGTCTGCTGTTTGACTAAATAATTTAACTGTTTTATCCACACACAATGTCATGAGGACTTGTCATTCTGACAGCACAGACATGTTCGTTGATACAGATATTTATTTTTAAGAGATGAACTAAGAATTTTGAGCAATAGTTTTACTATTTGTGTGCTTTGTTTTGAGAAATACACTTACTTTTTTGCAGATTTTTATTCTGATCAGAGAAATGACTGAGAAAAACTGTAACCACACTGGCTTAAAAATAAGCTATTTTTAGACTGAGAAGGAAGTTTTGATTTCCGAAACTTACAGAATGTTTTTAGGGTACAATGACCTCTCCTACTATATTAAATGATCAAGGATTTTATGATTTCTCAATTCATGAACCCTTCAACTAAGTCATAATTTGTTCAGTGGGTGGTTTACTTCTAATAGGACTCTCTACTTGCAGCATTGTTATAGGATCATAATTCCAGTTACTGTCAGGCAGCCTTATTGGCCCTCCATGATGTAAAGTGAGGGTGAAAGTGTGAGTGGAGGAAATAAATGGAGATTGTTCTCTGTCTGACAGGTGGAGGGTCTGACAGCATTTCCCTGGATTTAAATGAACACAGAACTCTCTGTACTGTCAAGCTATCACCACCCTCCATTCATCTTAAGTCCATATCGTCGCTTTACTTGGTTTCCATGGAGAACTGCCCTCAGCATACCATTTCACAGCCTTCGAAAAAGAAAAAAAAACAGCCTCTACATTGCAATTTTTGGCTTTTGCGTAGTTGAGGTAACCATGGATACAACAGGAATTCTTTACCAAGAAGTAGGAGATTTGTGCTTGATTGTACATTGTCTAGATTGTCTTTTCCAACCCTGTTCCTGGAGGCACAACAACAAAACATATTTTGGATGTCTCCCTCAGCTGACCTATTCGTTTGATGTTTTGGAGTCTCTAATGTTCTGATGAGTTTAATTAGGAAGAGGTTGAAAACGTGTACTCTTGGTGTGCCTTCAGGAACATGGTTGGGAAGTTACAATTATTAAAATGATTTAGACTTGGTTGAGTTTTGCACCTTAAAGAACAGGCCTTTTTTTACACCATCTGCAGTTTAGTTGCTATCATTCAAGTAAGAGCTATGACCTAACTCTGGACATAAAAGGGAGGGATTTTCACCCATCATTGATTTTATGGCTGAGAGGAAGAAGGAATTGGAAACACAATGTGCCAAATCACCCTGGCAAGATATTTCACCACACATCACCAACTGTCAACCATAGACAGAGGTGGCTTTCATTGACCACTGCTGCATATTCTTCGATTTAGGATTCACTTTATGCTTTCCTCAAAGGCTCAATGATGAACCGAATGTCCTGACAATCAAAGAGATGGGGGCAAATAAAGAAAGACAGACAAATAGACAGAAATATAAACAGACAGAGAGCGAGAGTGACAAAAGGATAGAAAGTTGAATGGATGGATGGATGGATGGATGGATGGATGGATGGATGGATGGATG